>UCOH01005972.1:0-429097 GCA_900474275.1 Synergus japonicus
TATATATATATATATATATATATATATATCAATCAAAATATATTAAGCACATTATTCCCAAAAAATAGTAAACACAATATATGCTATTTAGTGTATATCTGTGTATATCATTCTTGAAAATTTGTAGATAGCAGAGATTTTACATAATTTCTGTAAACGTGTTTTCAGGACTTGCAACTCATGCATCTAAATTAGAAGTTGATGTATTAAGAAATATAGTTAAATCACTTTATGCAAGATGAATAAATAATTGCAATTAATTATACACTACTACGGAATACGTAATCGATGAAATCGAATAATATTTTCGTAGCTTTCGATTTAGGTGTACATATACACACTGCATGCCCACAAATATCAGATAAGCAACCTACGCAAAATAGTCTCAAATTCAATATTGCCTACCACTTTTGCGATTCATGCGTGGGACAAACCTATTAGGCGAAAAGATCTATATATTTTCGAAAGGTTTTCAACTTGATCTTTCCTGACTGGTGACCCACCCACGGCGATTCACCCACGGTAAGTATTAACCCATGGAAGGTGAACCACCTGCGTTGTTTGGATTGGGCATTGGTGTCAAACATTTCCAGCGCAACTGTGGATTTTATGAGTTCAGAAGTTTAGGAATAGACGTGATTATTTTTATAAATTGGGATGATACGTAAAGTTGTCTATAAGACATGTTAATATATATTAGACTGTAAGAATGACCAAGTTACACTCGCGTTCATTGGCCCCATAAATATACATATGCTACATGTTATCGTTGTGTACATAGGGAAATGAGTTCTTTCAATATCGCATGCAAATGACGACAATAAAGACGATGGTCATATAACGAACAAGGATGTGGAGTGCCAACTCGAGCGCGCAGGAAATGTATCTCTAGGTACCCGCATTCCGCATATACCTATATTTGTGTGCATACGTATTCACATTGATTGTATATATAGCGTATATGAGGATGTAAACATAGTTGCACATGTGCCGATTCTGCGGCAGTCTCGTAATGTGTAAGAAGATTGCATCTCGCATTGAGAATTGTCAATTAGGGAGGTGCGTAATTAACTTTATAGGAAACCCCTTTTCCTTGTCTGTGAAATATATCGAAATTTAGGTTGTTTCAGACATGAAATACTGAGAGCGAAAGTGGTTTTAAATGAGAATTATTCTGACGGAAGGGGTAAATTGCAATTGGACATATTCTGATGCTAAAGAAAACGTTAACTGATAATTACTATACGAAACAATTGCTTTTCCTAACACAACTTCGTCTTCATTATACATAATAAATCACCAATAAATTTCTATTTTCTTTTTCAGCATAGAGTGATAGTTTGTAGAAGCCTAGGCGTTCGTTGAATCACATCATGAGAAAGGAAAGCTCGCGAATCCATTGTTTCGGAAAGGATGAGAAACACGCAACACTCGAGACGTTTGGAACTTAGATATTTCTTAAGACCATGAGACAAACTACGACAATGCAGATGCATTTTCTCGATAAGATATTTGCATCGTGAATTATAATCTTGGCGTCATTCCCATAATTAGGCACTTCACGCCGAAAGTCAGAGAAAATGAAGCGATCGCTTCCCTTAAATGAAAGTCATCTTCACACGTTCCTTGTGTTAAGAAGTAGAGACATTCTTCATTTCTACAATATATTTGATGCAACAAAAAATGTTTCCTCCTTTCCCCATGAAAGTTTAATTAACCGATTTGAGCATCCACAAAGCCTGCACAAATGATTGATGATTAATTTTAAACCATCAGAAGCTATTCAAAACAATGCGAATGATTGAAGTGAAGTATCATTTTAATTGGTCCCCTGGATTTGAATTAATTATCAATTAAATTTAATTAAAGTGTGTTTTCTTGACTCGGTCTCAGAACTGATACTTTCGCCTCTATTATAGTTAATTAACAAAAGTCAATTAATCGATGAATACAGTTCTAATATAATACAATATTGAATATATTCCAAAATAACGTCAAAAGTATCTAATTTCTCAAATTTCCAGTACCGTTAAAAGAATTCTATACTTTCAACATAACCGGTTTTGAATTCTAAAATATATTAGTCGACAATGCTCGCGTTTCGCATCTCACATAATTACTTTCATCCGACATTGCGGTAAGTCGACCACTTCTTATTCGAGATACAGAAACATTTGGAAGGTACCGTTTCATAAAATAATGTGGGAACTTGGTCATGGCTATATTATTACGAGTCACCTTGACTAAGTAGTATTAGGCATCAAGGTAGAAGAATATACAAAACTATATTTTCAGCATCAATACATACTTTTTTTTATCTTTTCAGTTCACCACACGTGTAACTCGATAGTAAGTGAGGTGATCGAATCTCGCTTTCGTCCAACGAGACGGGTAATTTGAACAGGACCACCAAGGAAAATATTCTTCCCAGGCTGCTTCATCTTCGCAAGCTTCCTGCTAAATTCCTAACAAGGTAGCGACTGAATTGAATATCCCTTCGCTATACGAATACACTTTATATATTCATATGGTTATATACGCTCACGTTGTGTACATTGGACACTTGTGTTTGTATAGTAACATCTGACCCCACTGTAAAGTTCATCTAATACATATGCTAATACAATTTTTCATTTTCGTAGGATATATAAGCGAGTACAACGGTTATCTTTTTCTATATCCCTTTCAAGGATTTTTTTCTGTACTGAATGTTATTCGCGCGCTAAAACGTGCTTTTGTCAATAATTTATGTGACAACTGCTATACCATGCTGAAAGCATCAGTTTTCGTTGGAATGTCATGTTATTATGTTGTAGTCAGTGTTTATTGTTTTGCAGGCACATGCCAGTGTACCACTACCCCATCATATACCCCCCTGCAATTTTTTCTTTCTTGAATTTTCGCCATTTATGTGAATTGAAATAGAAAGGAAAAATTTATCCTTCCCTATTTATTTTTATAATCTATTTTTATCTCTACAATAATCTCTTTCTTTTTGAATATCTATCTTTCTATCTTTCTGTATCCTTCGTCTATCCACGCCAATCTTTTTCTACCCCTTTTGCAATTCATGGATACAAAGTATACACTTTGAAGGGACAGAAAATCTAAAAAATCTCTATCCTTTTCCATCTTTTTATTTCCAACAGGGCTACTAAATTCACATTCCGATGGTTTGCGATACACTGAGAAAAATGTTTGATGCGGACAACAAAAAATTTTGTTGCTATAGAAGCAACAAAGATTTTTGGTTGTGTCAACCAAATTTTTGTTGAACCAACCAAAGTTTTGTTAATTCAACCAAAATTGAGATTTTGTTGGTTTAAATGAATTTTCTTGGTTCAACAAAAAGTTTGTTGAAAGAACCAAGATTTGGTTGGCACAACCAAACAATTTTTGTTGCTTCTATAGCAACAAAAAGTTTTGATGTCCGCACCAAACATTTTTCTCAGTGTATATCATCATTTTTTTTATTTCCACGAGACTTTCTGCCAGATATTAAAATATTCCAATTATTTTAACTAGAAATTCTAATTACAATAACCAAGATTCTGGTAACTTTAACCAGAAAAAATAGTAAGGGCATATTTAAGCAAAATTTTGACATTTTTTTAGAGATATCCTAAACGCTACTGGAAGCGGGTGTTGAATTTTCAAGAATCCAAAGCCATCGATAGGGTTTTGCGGGATCAAGGGAATGATCTGTGGTCATGATCGAGGATCAATGGGTGAGACAGAATCGATTCGTTGAGGTCGTATAGAAACGGTCACGCACTGTCGCTTCTGAGGAATGAGTATCGGTTTTATTACTATTAGAATCTAAAGGGAAGCCGTGGAGATGTTCTGCGAGTGCTTATAGTTATCCTGAGATTTATATTGATTAGGGCGCCATGATCTTTCATCGGAAGCTTTCATCTCTTTTGTTTCAAATAAATACTTTCTCAGAGCTTCTTGAAAATCAACCATCGCTCTTGTTGTGAGACTTAAAGATATATATATCTATATGTATGTATAAATACGTGATTATTCTATTGGTATAATCAACGACTCTTCGGAGAATATTGACACCATATAATTAACTGTATTACCGATTTGATCAATGTATAGATTAAAGTATTGCTATAGAAAGGAAAAAGGATGTAATTAAGTTCATGCGGTTCTTATGTTAAATAAAGTGGAGTTGATGCTGATCAATTCCAATAGGCAACTTTCTCTGTTGGAATAAACTATTCTTGATTGGAGAGCATCAAAAATAAGGGAAGAATAATTAAATTGTGGGTAATGTTATTATAACGTGAAGGGGTCGAAATTGTCCCAGGCATCTCATGTTACATACGTAATGTTACGAGTAAATGATATTAGAATATAAGCACAGCCCACGCTTCCTGTAAACTCGATTGAAGAATTTATTTATCATATTTTTCAAGAAATTTACAATTTTATTTGTATTGATTGCAATTTAAAAAATATATAATGAAATTAATATTGAATTTGTAAACCTATTTCTTTTAGCATTTTCTGGTTTATTATAAAATACGTATAATTTGAGTTATGTGTTGAGAGTTTTGTACTAAAAGTACATATGTGTGCAAATATTTGATAAGGCTATATAAATCCCTGTTTGATATGTTCTTTTTTTGATTTGAGTTTGCACACGATATCAGTTATATGGATAGGGTATGTGACAGTATCATCCTTGTCTGGATATTTATTGATATCACATATGTCGGCTTTTTTTGGACAAAGAAAAAAAGGTTCTAAAAATAAATGATTATATGGACTGTAACAACTCGTCACAAAAATTCATTTCGAGTAATAAATTATTAATTTCTTAATTTGTCTGTCATTCAAGATAATATCGATTCTTTGATAGGATGTTTGAACCACTTCTTGAGGCAATGTTTCTATTTTGAAGGAATGCAGTCAAGACTTCAATCTCGCACATCCAGGAAACATTAAATTTATTTTAAAAAAGTTAATGCCTCAGGAGCAGACCTCTCGCAGTGCTACCGGCGCAGGAAGCTGGGACATAAAAGTTCGTGGTTTGCTCCTGGTTAGGATCTCCGACCTTCAACTTTCAATTCTCCTAAACAAAAGTATTAGATGAAAATAATAATAAACAAGTTGTATTCAATTCCCTTTCTTATATTTTAAGTGATGAAAAATAATAAAACTCTGGTTTTCACCATGTAAAAGTGAAATGTTTGTTACACATCATAAATCATAAGTATGATGTTAAGGCGATTGTTAAGAATAAAAATTCTTTTGTGATCTTCCTATTGTTCAATTTTAACAATGACAACGTCTAACTTTATGAGAGAGTTAAGAGTTCTAGGCTATTATAATTGGCTTTTTTATATAGATTTTAAAGATCTAGTAAACAATGAATACAAGTTACGTTAACTTCATTTAAAAAGTTCTAAACTTACCCTTTCCTATTTTCTTCTCACGTTATGTTGTATACTC
Organism: Synergus japonicus; assembly: GCA_900474275.1. NCBI lineage: Eukaryota > Metazoa > Arthropoda > Insecta > Hymenoptera > Cynipidae > Synergus > Synergus japonicus. The sequence goes on from UCOH01005972.1 coordinate 5,467, forward strand.
AATTATATTTTGAAAGTAAGAGCGGATATTGGTGAATGTGTACATGTATATGACTCCATCGGAATGTAAAAAGTAAAACAAAAAAATTGTTGATGATGTAATTGATCATACAGACGTAATCGATGCAATAAGGAAATCAACGTTTTAGTAAAAAAGAAAAACTGTCGAAAAGATAGTAATGAGCTCAAATTAGACCAAATTTTTTTCTCAAATTGTAGAACATTAAAAGTTCGTTGTGTCAATTGAGGATTGTTCTCGCAAGGTCGTTGTTATAAATTGTTCATACTGCTTAAAAACTTTCTGCTTATCCAGGTTAGTAAAGCATCACATTAATTTGTCAGGGAGGATAATAAAACATGAAATTAATTTGATGGAAATGCTGCGTATAATGTTTCATTAAACGGTGTTGACGTACGAGCAAGACAGACAATATGTATGAGTATACTTATACTGCTAATAGTCAAGACTTTCCAGATCCTGTTTTCTTCTTGTCTTGTAAGCACATGTACAACGAATAATTGCAGATATAAATAAGTGTCGATATAAATCATCTTGATTATATGCTAAACATGGAACGAGGCTCAAGAAATAAATTTTATAAATGTTTTAAATATTCCAAAATTGTAATTGATTGATTTATTTATAAAAAAGTGAATTTGTAAAATATAATATATAAAATATATTATGACACGCCTTTTTCGGTCGTTTTAAATTGAAATATAATAAAAGAGCGTGTGTTCCGCATTTTAGTATCTGAGTCTTTTTATAAAATCCTTAAGAAGTGACTTCCGCTACTCTGGAAGTAAATTTTCCGAGAGTACATCCTCTGATTCTTCGAGTGCTTTGTAAAGTGGAATTCTTGAGAGAGGTTGACACCTGGTCATTTGAGCCTTTGCCGGAAGTCTTCGTCTGAACTTTTAGAATCACGGATCCATAAAGTTCCCGTGCAGCAATTGTTCGATCGACATTTAACCTTTAGTTGTGAGGGACCTCAATGGTATCAAAAGACGTCCACTATTATATGCATCGTAGCTTTGTTAAATGTAATTCCAGGAGTGACCAATGCTTCCAGTTTAGAAAGGAAAAGTTCTTGTTATTTCATATTACGTAGTATCCAATGCAAAAAAAAAATTATTTAATGGGAATTGTAATGAATTGATTATTTTCATGGATTGAATTAAAGGTGGACGTCCTTCTATTGAATTTCCCAATAGCAACATTTCATCATGCATACCATGGTTTTCGGAAGCAGTAAATAAACCGAGGGAAAAATCTGTCGGTATAGTAGGTGCTGCAATTTCCTTTCAAGACTTGTTTACTAGAATTACGTTAGAGCCAACAATAAGTGTTAATGTTTATACGTGACAGGAGGAGACACACGAATTAACGAAAATTGCTGTTACCGTAAGTTTACTCTGCAATTTACTGTTTACATTTTCTTCGTCTGTCTTTTTCATCCTTTTCTTTAAGAAGAGTGGAATCTGTATGAAATATGCAACTAAAAATAAAATCTATAAGTTTCTGTTTATCATACTTAAGTCAGTCTCAAGATTTACTCGAGAGAAGTTTTCTCCCAGCTCTTATTTCCTAAATCCTCTTTTGTGGCATCAACAGGTAGTTTTTAATACTTTCAATAGTTCAATGATGTCTCAATTCATCGTTTTGCTGAGCTCTTCTTCTTCTTTGCAGGTGGCTTTACCTGTTTATTGTTGATACTTAGCTGACCAAATTCCCCAAGGACCACACGTGCTCAATGAAGAAACATCAAAGAATGAAAGATGATAGAAAAAAAAAAGAGAGAGAGAGAGAGAGAGAACTTTCTTTCTTGAGAAATCTCAAACGGAAGCGAAAATTGGTACATTCAAGGGTTCAAGACACATCCGCTAGATACTATCACGAGAAAGAGTTTAATGATAAACTAGCATTTAACGTCGAGAAAGGAAGCTTAGTTAGTGTAAAGTAAACATGATAACCACTTATTTTGTGCTTCCCCTGATGCTTTTACTACTCTACTCTTAATGACTGCATACTCTAGATCGCTTTGAACTATTAACTCCTTGAGTATTTATATCTTGATCCTTTTTTGCACATTAGAAGCTAATAGACGACAGTTAAACTAGTTAAAGACTCACTGGAATTTCTTGTAGTAGATAACGATCTACACGTGATTAAATTGATTTCGATTTCAAAATACAGGCGTAGTTCAACTTTATTATTTTTTATTTATTTTCTAGCCTCTTATTATCCTAATTTAGCTAATGTTTATACTTTTAAAGAATACAGATATTAATAATGTACGCCTTTTAATTGAGGAGTAAATTCGACAAGTTAAAAGCACAATTTTTCTTATTTTTCGGTCCATTTACTTCGCAGACACCCTTTCGATCTATTTCCTGGTTTTGTTAAGTAAGTCAGGTTCCGGCGGATGGAATTAAGTGGCGGACCGGTGACGCTGGGCCGGAAGTATTCAGTCCACAGGCTAGCGTGCACTCGTAAAACAAATCAAACTGCCATTGTTCATCACGAAATCGCGGTCGCCATGTCCGGAAATGTCAGGTAATTTCCGGAAGCAAAAGACTGTGCAGATAGTCAACTAATGTACATTTAAAATCTTGTACTATATTTCGATTTTGAAATATAGGCGGCGAATACAAATCCAATCTTTTAATCAGAATTGAAATATCCGTCTAAAAGTCATATTAAAATGATCTTCCTTATCTTCTAAATATGTGTAAGCGAATTGCTTGCATGAGATATACAAATGTTACGGATTTCCAGAGAAGCAGTTTACATAGAAAACTTAGCTGGTCAATTCCTGAACCATTCATCAGTTGTAGAATATGGAATTGCTCCCGACGACACGCTCTTTCATCTTTCCTCGCGTTACCTCCATGTAATCGCATTAGAGTATTTTATCACGTGGGAGGACGGGGTAATGGTTCATGTGTTTGCACGCATCAATTGAAGGGGTAGGAAGTGCAATGGACGACCACACCTTAACAAGGGTGCGGCGATCCAGGGGATCCAGGGTGTGCCGCTGTTACTCCATATAATGGCACGTGCTCGTGCAAGTTCCCTTGTTCTTCAACCCCAATGTCGTTATTATTAGAAAAAACGAGATCGCTGTCAAGTTCTTTGTTAATAAGGCGCGTAATGTTTTCTTCGATCTGATTAAAGCTGAGCCGGAAACCACGTGCGCGTTTGACATTTAGGTTGACTTTACGTCAACAGCTTTTATTCGTTTTCAGGGGAAGTATTTACTACGTCACTTCCTATAATTGTCACATTTTGGTGTAGCAGAAATGATATTAGGAACATTTTTAAATTGTTCCTAAATTATCTCCTTTTTTGAAAAATGATCAATGCTTTTCTGATATGCATTTACATTTAGTAAGTTCTCTATATGAAGGAATCAAAGATTCTATTAGCCCATTTCTATCTATGAAGAATAATATAATCGAGAAAAGGAGTTTTCCTTTTTATAATGCATTTATGCGCACTTGTTTTTTGAATGATGTTCTGTAGTGTCTATTGTTTGCGTATGTTTTCTCTTGAGAAGTGGGCGGCCGGGTTTGTTTATAGTATGAGTTAGGATTCATCTTCTTAGTCATAACTTATTTGTCACGATTCATTCGTCATTCAATATCCACAGATAAGTTCATCTTACCACGAGTTTTATTGCATAAAAAAGAACGTATTACAATTTGTAATGAAGCTCTTTCTTCCTTATCACCTTTTACATTTCGTCGAAAAGTATATATATAACATATAGTCATATTATTAGAATACTGATATTAAAACATTAATTTTGAAAATATACACTATTTATATTTATTATTAGTGACCCCTAATTTCAAAAACAGAGTGATTTTATCATTATTGTAAATCCAAAAGGAAGAGGTCATGAATTAGTGTAAGCACAGGAACACGTTATTAATCTTAATACACATTAAATTGAATTTCCGGCAAGTTAGAGTTTAAGTAGAAGGAATTTTCTTTGTTGTCTCTAAGATCCGTATGTTATTGTAACTAAGAAATCTGAAGTTCATGGAGTGGACAATGCGGGACAATCGTCTATGTTGACCCACATGTAATCACTGCCACTCCTTGATAGTACGAAGTTTATGTCGCTTATAAAGTTATCTTATTAATGAAACGTAAACTGAGTATTTTTTACATAATAAACTGCAGACATAATAATTAAATCTTTTGAAACATCACAAAAATAAAGTAGCTAGAAAAGAAAACGAAGTAGAGTTGAAATATTTATCCATTAGTTTGGGACAGCCATCTAAGATATTTGGGCTATGTTCTGTGTAAATTATTGTATTATGATACTTTTCGGTCTAATTACAAAGGAAGGCAGAGGCCATTTTCTTGATCTACTTAAATATAATAGAGGTAAGAGTTGATGAGAAACCGTTCAAATCGAGGTTGTGATTTGCCCGCAGGTGACAATCTGCAGATCAATAACTGTTTTTTATATTACGATAAAAGCTACATTTTCCAGTGATCATTCTTTACTCTCGTCAAATCAGATGGGAAATGATCCATTGTTTGTATAAGATTGTATTTCTTAGAGACTTTGTATATTTTAAGACTCTTAAAATGATTTTATCTTTGTTTTTCAATGATTATTCTCTTGGAAAAATCAGCTTTGTGTAAAGATGCGTTTAATAAGGGAGGGTTTTATAATTTTGTAGTATGACGGTGCACTTTTCGTCAGTTTCTAATTTCTAGCAGACCCAAAACAGTTACTTTGCACATCTGCTTGTTTTTTTTATCTATAATCTATTCTATCCCTTATCCATAACTCTTTTTTTTTTAACTGAAAATAGTTCACACCTGACGTGACTAAATGGAATGCAGTTATCAATTTTCGTATTATAAGCTTGTCTAATTAAAACCATCTGCCACTACTCACAATTTCTAATGGCCTCATTACAGTAGAATTATTTTAAACTTCAGCTATCCAATAAAGTTAGACCATAACGCTGGTGTAAAGTAAGCATAAATTAACACAAAAATGTTAGATATGGCGGTATAAATAGGAATAGGATCATAAACATCTCCACAGGTTATTATCACGTGTGCTGTTACCGCAGCGAGGGAGGGAAAAAAAGTGCATTGTAAGTCAGAATATTGCAGTTGCCAGAGGCAAATCTTATCTGAAACAGAACGATGTTTTTTTTTAGTTTGCCGTAATAAAGTTTACGTGCTATACGTGCTTGCTCGCTTGCTTACTTTGGCATCAATGTCGCCATTAGGAAAGTAACACCCATGGGAACCCCATAGTTGGCAAACTTGATGGCGACTATAGGGACAGATAGTGCTCGTTAAAGTTCCCCTGTGATAGCACGAACGATTCCGGATGCAGTGCTCGACACGCGCACCGGAAGTTTTGCAGAAGAGAACCAAATTGCAGACGACAATACCCAATTGTCTTATTTTATAATTTCTTGCGATACATTTATTGTTATTATTATATGATAATTATAAAAAGAAATATGCTCATACTGCAAGAATAAGATCTGAGATGTAGATGCAGTAGATTAAGGAGCACATGTTACACATCCTATAATATAAGACATAAATCTTGATGGTGATTAGTAAACGTCAGACACGCGTACCATCTGTAATATGCGACCTATAGTGCAAAGTTTCTATAATAATGACTGGAAGATATGGTGGATGCCACCTGTATTGAGGCAAGTCTGACTTTAAGCTTCAAGTCTCCACAGCCGGCCTTTAACTCAAAGATAGCTATAATGAGGGTTTTCATCTTCAGTGGTTTCCATGTTATTTTTTAGCTCCTAGAAAAGAAGACTGTAATTTAAGTTGCATTCACATTACCGTTCGCTTTATATGCGTACTTTGCTAAAGATCAGTTGTTACATTCACCATGGCCATTAGATATGAACATTATAGCATGTGATAAAAAAAACACTTTTAGATCACAAAAAACATACAAATGCATTTAACCTCCTTTATCCTAAAGCTTGTCTTTTTATCTCTCAGTCGACAGGAAATCCTTATCCCGCAGTTTAAAGTTTCTGGAATTGTTTATTGGACTTTTGAAACTATTGTCATTTTATATTATTAACAATCAATTATTTCAATGTATCTATCAGAAATATATATATAGAAAGTGTCCCATAGAAAATGTCTCCTTCCCCTGGAAAAGAGACACTATTGCGATCAGGTTGCAATTTAAAGACCCCAAGAGAACATTACGTACGTCGTACACCAATCACAGTTTGGACCTAAGAAACAGGTTCGCCTTGCAAGGTGAGATGCGTGCCCCACACTTTGCCTCTCTTTTCCTCTCGTTCCACTTTTTATACTCACCCAGGAACTCTGGTGCGACACGTCCCTCACAGAGGAACATTGGTGTAGTTCATGTGTGTGGGTTGATGCCTGTTTCGCTGTGAATGTTGATCATATACTCGTCTAGATTGCACACGTACAATATGTAGTAAACACTTTACACATGGGGAAAAGAATCACACACAGGAAAGTGCCCGCCTGTGGGAAAGAAATGCAACACCATGAGACTCATCCAGTTGGACCGCAATTCCAAAACTCCTTACCCACATGCATACATGAGGTAAAGAGACTTGACCACCGTGGTTCCGATCACGCATCAGTTTTCCAAGTGTATATGTAGAAAATCACGCAATTCAATGCCGACAAATGAAAGGAATCGTGAGAAGTGAATTGTACTGACATTTTTCTAGATTCCGGTCGCTCTATAAATTAAGCTGAAATGCGGATATAATCTTCGTAATTAAGGTGTCACACTGATTTTTCTGAAATAATTTGATACCATAATAACTGAAAATTGGTCGATTTAGATTTGAATTCAGGTTAAATATATTTTCTACACATATTGCTGAAGATTTGCGATCAAGTCGATCATGATCAATTTCAATTGAGCTATACTAGTAATTCCTTAAGCCATTTTACAGGAATCTTATTGAAGATGGTTGTTTCAATTTCATTTCCGTTTGAGAAAACTATTTAAACTTTCTCCAAATAAACAACCAAGTCTGCGGTCGGTGAGTGAAGAAGAGACAATCGATTGATTCGAGACGAATCCAATTCATTGCATATATATGCACGAAGCATGCGGTCGATGGACACGCAAAGCTCTCGGCTAATTCGTGACGTTGATCATAGGTTGCACGTAGGCTTCAATTTCCATAGCACAACGTGCAAAAACTCGTGTGCTAGTAACAGCAGGTGATAAGTGGCGAACTATATACATATATACGTATACATTTGCCTAGTTATTGTCAATGGAAGTAGTGGGCACCTTTTCAGATCGGTTCAATGATCAGTAATAAATGTACAGGTGTTCCTTGATCGGAAATGAATCGCCTCCACAGTGAGTAAGCTTCCCACAATGATTTTAATATGTTGATCTATTCAGAATTGAAATCATACATATTTTTTTATTTACATACTTGAAATCTCGCCTTTGAAGTAAAATGTAAATCTTTTTGAATGCAATAAAATCTGTAACAACATTTGTTCATCTTTATATGGTACCGACACAAAAGCAGCCGCTTTACGTAATTGAATTTTCTCCTCCAAGTCCTAAGCGAAGCCAGACGGAACCGGCGAATAGAGGTTCGTTGTTCGCGACAAAACTGTGCAGAAACCGAAGCAGAAACTTCGAGTTGAGAGATTCAGACATCACGCGTCGCTGAGGAAGGATTTGCTCTGCGTTTATCGCATTTGTGAGTTTCAATGCTTTGCGATTAACGTTACCGCCGAAGAGTCAGTCTTATCGGCGGATTTACCAGATGCTGCTCTTAGCGAGGTTCTCGACCTCTGATCGAAAGGTGCGAAAGGGTTCAATTAGAAGGCAAAAAAAACAAGCTGCTTGAAGCCCTTCGCTACGGTCAAGGCTCTAGGCGCAAAACTACGACATGATTAATACGGGATTACTCTTTCCTGTCTTCCTTTCACTTGTAGGTGAAGTGCCGACAAAAAGTTTCTTATTGATAGATACCTCTAGTAGAAAATTGGTGTAGCAAATGTGGTTCGAACTATTCGATTAAATTAACCGTTTGATTTTGTTTCTTCTTGGACTTTTTAGAATTTTTCTTCGGATGAGTACTTTTTGATTTTTCAGCCGATGTGTAACGTTTGGCTTGAAACTTTTTTAGTTTATTCTTTTTAATATTCTATTTTTTTTATTCTCATCATGAAGTTATTTTCCTATACATATTACCTTATCAGAAAAATTTTCTTGTATGTAATTTGCACAATACGCTTTTCGAGACGAACTCAATAATAAATCGACAAGCAAATATTGAATTTAGATAATAAAAGGTATTCACACAGTAGCATCAATGTTGAAAAAGGAAGATTAGAGGTCGCTGATCTGATATTTCACGTCAATGATCCGAAATTCCGCTTCACGGTTCTCGCTTTTCACATTTTAGGGAGTGTTTACACATAGTGGACATGAGGTTTCGTCCCTGTGTGAAAGGTGTAATTTTCAGTGATTCTTTGAGACATTTCAGAAGCGAATAAAAGTCGACGAAGATTTGCTTCAAATTACCTGGCGTGACCGTCCCTCAATGGACCATTTTCCCTCAGCAGTCGAGGAACCCACCCAGATGTATATAATGGATGTACGCTTTCCTTTGACTATCTCGCCGAAAGACAGCCTTCAGAATCATACCTGAGACGCTTGAAAAATGAAGAGTCCCCTCTCCTGAACAAGTGCTTCCCGTAGGAAGCTCGTGGTCCTGAATAATAGAATCTGTCGATCTCGTTTCTTCCTTATAAGATCGACGAACTGGCGCTTCCATTCTTCCTATGGTGAAATTACGCCTCCTCTATACGATTCACGGATATCCTTCAATGCTCGTGGGAGAGTTGGTCACCTTCCTGAACTGTTCTGCAAGTTTCTATAAAACTAAAGTCTACGTTCTATTTTCCAGGCGTGAGAATTTTTTGATGAAAAGAGACGATAAAGACCAGGGCGCTAATTATCATCTCGTTACTGGAAAGAGAAGTTTATTGGTCGCTTTTTCTACTTGGGATCTGATAATAGCAAAATCTCAATACACAAACTACTACATAATTATATATGAATTACGATTCTATGCTAATAACTTCCTTGGAGTTTTTCTTATCTCTATTGAATCAATATCACAAGTTTTAGAGAGTTATTACATATTTTCCAATATACTGTAAAATTACTCTATCCTTTAAGCTTTATTCAAGTTTTTTTTATTTTATAATATCATGAATTGATATAATATAGATCGAGAAATAGATAAGTGAATGAAAAAGAGGTAACATTCAGAAGAAAAAGGGAAAACCGGAATAACTACTCTGATTTCCATGTTTACAACTTCAAGAGTATTATTATTTTCTGAACGGCAGGTTCCTTCCCACCGAAATATTTTCCGCCCACGATGATCGTATGCACCAAAGGCACACTCGTTAATAGAATGCATTTCTTTCACTCGCGATCGTTGTTCATGGTGTAATATTCATAAAAGACTTCGTTATGCATTCCCACATGTCACAATGTGAAAATAATTAGTTGGTGGGATTGACATGTCGCGATCTGAGATAGACTGACATTTTCATATGTTTAGAATGCAGAATGTAAGAGATGTTCTGAGATAACATCATTTGTCAACCATATTTTTCTTTTAAAAAATCCAATTATAAAAATCACTTTCTACTAAATTATTCTTATCTACTGTACTTTAATTCTGAGAGTCAATGTAACAAAAATAATTGTAATGCGAGGACAATATGTCCCCAGACTGTTGGCCTCTCATTAACTTTCAGCACCTTCGTTTGCAATGCAAGTATGTAGTTAAGATTGCCTTGGTGCATATTTTGTGTTTGGAATAACTAACACAAAATAAACTCATTAGAGTTGTATAACCCTTGTTCAGATTCTGAGATGCGTCATCTCTTCAGCCCACGTTCCTTAATTCTTGAGAAGGTGGATGGCACGAGGCACGAGCAACATTGTGTTTGTCAATAACTGCCTTCTGGCAAATTGAAATAAATAATGTCTCTACAAAGCCATATGTTATATCCCACGCATAATATCTTTTGTGCAATTTCAATTATTATGAACAAATTTTTTTCATTGTATTTTATTTGTTCTTCATTTTGTATTCAACATGCATTTATTGATTTTATTCACCAGTATAGCATTCAACGTCAGATTTAAATTTATTATAGATTCGATAAATGTTCCATTTATGTGCGTATTTCATTTGTACAGTAAATTATATGAACTTCAAAGTTTTTATTAACACAAATTCCAATGACATTGATCTACAAACAAGTGCACGGTAATTTAAATTCCTATCTTCCTTTTTTGTGCTTACATTGAGTCCTACTTTGTGCATAGTGACTCCATTGAAATCGTTGCTGCAGTTCAGAAGCCCGAGCAATTGAAAATAATTACTACTTTTGTACTTCTATTTGTATAATTTGTATTACAATATGTCCCTGGAGCATAATTAAGTGTTGAGACTGGAGTAATATCTCACAAAAACAATATAAAGTTCTTCTTCCATCAGATGAGGTCAATGCTTATTTATTATACTTCAAAAGGCTGTTTTAAATTTTGGAATATTGCATTAATTGATTAGTTCTAATTACTAAAACACCAAATGTAATACGAGAATGTTTTCGTTTACATTCAAACCTTGTTTATTCAAATTGCACCTAAGAGAGCTAGGAGAAGGAAGAATAAAGGGCATGTTCGTTAAAGAGTAGAAAAAGGGTCGAAGAAAAAGAAGTCATCAAAGGAGCCCTATACTCATAATTTCGTATTGTATCTTTTGGAAGACACGAGCCCTTTTTCTCTCTCGACGCCCCCACATGCTGAAACTCTGGTCCCCATGCGTAAAATGTAGTCTCGTAGTAAGCCTGCGCTCGCTTGAAACTGCTTGGAACTCATTCCAGAGTCCAGTAGAGTTCAGTCGTAGCCATGCTTTTGTAGCGTGCGCGTCGTGTTCTTACAAATTGTGGTCGGTTGCAACGAGGTGCCCCGTGTGCTCAGTCTTGTGACAGAGACCGGCTTTTGAAAATAAAATTGATCTATAGATCCAAGATTTAAATATCTCAACTTTTCCTTGAAAAATGATTCAGCAGAACTTGTGATCGAAAAATCAATGGATTTGCCAACAACGACATAAGTTTTCTTTCATCTTTATTCAAATGCGAGACAGGGTGGTTTTGTGATATATCCGGTTTTTGTGGAAAATCGATCTTTTGGAAACGATCGAGCAGTGACTGGTGATTTTTATATTGGTCAAAAGTGACGTGCGATTTTTGCGAAGGATATTAGCGCATAAGTTGTGTCAGCCAGTGAACTTGGAAGGATTTGATGCCGCTTGTTTTCAAGTAAAACATGATTATCGTGCATTGACGTAATTCCCTGTGGATACTATCCTGCTGCACTTTGCGAGGGTAAGTTATTTCCCCCTTCATTTCTCATTCTTTGTATTATTTTTCCTCTTAGAAGAAATTACTCGCATATAATCGGAACTCGATGTGGAAACGAGAAAACGATCTTTACTCGTTATCTTTCTTCAGGAAGTTATCGTTTCCCTTTCATGGTTTTTGTTTTCATTGGATGACGAAAGATTGAGGAATCTTGTTGATTAAAACATAGTTGTAATGTGATGTAACTATTGATTAGAATGCTTTTTGATGAAAGTATGAAGGGTTAAATAAGGATAGAATAAGGAGTGCAATAAGGATTTATCAACAACAGTTCCAAAATTTGTTAATAGAGCATGACAGGGGAAAATCTGCAACATTTTATGACGAAACTACACTTTCATCCCGTATGTTGATAAATGTACAATTATCGGTGTCCCCAATTTCGTCCACCTATTAAGCAATATGAAAGTGAAGAAAATTCTGAAATGTAAATAAAAGTTTTTCACAATTATTAAGTTTTTTCATAAATCGCAGATGAAAGTGCGAGATATCTCAAATTCCACTTACGTTCTCTTCAAGAACGCGAAGGGGTAAACTAATAAAAAAGCGAGTAAAAAAGTCAATCAGGTTTACTCCGTTTTTAAGTAGGTGTGTCCACACCGTAGGAAAGATAGAGGCATCCCACATGATTGATATGATCCAACTCAAACTAACAATCTTTCTCATTAGATTAGTCCATTAGACTGATGGCTGAAGCAGGATCTAAGCTTTTTTTTTTATTATTTCTCTCGTCGACATTTTCTGCTCTAATTTGTCTTTCAGTGAAAGTTGTACATAAATGAAATTACTTAGAAAACATGAATAATTATAGAGTAAAGTACAGAAGCCAAAAAATCCCTAAAGGAATTAAAAATAGAAGATTCAAGTTCATGGAACAATTTTATCTAGGTTTTAATATCTTATCTTCTTATGCTAAAGTTTCATCTGCTGACTAATAAGACTAGAGCAGATTAAAAAGTGTCTTTTCCCACTTGATGGGAAAGATCCTCCAATTCCAAACGAGTCCTCTTGAGCTTCTGACATCCAGCTGCGTGCATCGTCAGGTATCTTAGTTCGTGGAGGCGAATGCTTTCTTCGCTTTCCTTCACACGCCCTGTCAGAAGTAGGCGGGGTAGGTGCAACTACGATTTGATTTCACTTCCAGTTCAAATTATATATACTACTACTGCTAGACTACTACTATAAATACTTCATCACTCATCGTCTTCATTTTTCCATCAAGCATCCAAGATCTTGGTTGCACCGGATGACGCTTTATTCTTTTCTCAATCAACCGACAAAAAAGGTGTAAACTCGATAGCCGATAGAGATCCGATAATTTATGTTGCAACATTCGCTACTTCAGGGCTGAAAATAAATCATACTGAAAAACCGTTTCTCGTTTCCTTCGTTGAGGCTAGACGATTTTTATCATCGACTTCTTTGAAAGTTTACTCAAGTATTATCAATCTCCAGTTTTGCTGAGAGCAATCTCATTTTAAAAATCGTGATCAGATTTAAAAACAGATAATCAGATAATTATTTCGAGGCAGGTTTTTCCCATGTTTTATGGGAGGGACTCAATGACATTCCAGATGGGCACACACGAGGTCACATGCCCAAAATCTCCCAATATTGTGGGAAAAATTACTGAAAAAGTGTTCTGTGAGAGAATTGGACTCTAATCATGATAAAATAAGTAGAATCTTGTGAAATAAAAAAGGATACAACGTGAAATGTAAAATAATGACTTTATTTGCAGATACCTGCAACGGAGAATGCTGAAGCACGTATCTGTCTCACCCTGGCGAGGGCGAGCGGACAGCGTGAGTCTAGCTTCCAGTGGGGGTGCCAGCAGTTGTGGAAGCGGAAGTCCAACCCCAGGACACACCCCACCCCCTTCAAGAGCATCGTCATGCGCTTCCCTCGCACCCCTAACGGCACTCTCAAGTTTTTCACCAGCCGATACCGCACCCCAACAGGTCAGTTTCCGTTCTTCCTCACCATTTAAATCACAGAATTAACAAATTAGTAACGTCATCATGATACCTGGGGAGGTTTTTTTTTACTTCCTTTTTCACTGAAGCATGTTCAATTATAATTATAGGCTTTACTTCTAAATAAATCTTCAAATAAAAGGAACAAAATTTCAGGTCAACTTTTTATACAAAGTTAAACTGTTTGTAATTGTGACAAGATATTTATTAAGAGAGATTGAAATTGGCGTGGAAAACGACTTTTGGTGCGTCAACTTTGTCGTATACGGCTGTATAAGGTTTGGTGGGTAATTTCATCGTGGGAGATTGCAAAAAAAGACCAACGCTCGGTTTGATAAAGTAAAAAGAACAGCATCACGAAATTCCTCGCAAATGAGAGCATGTGTGATGTAATACTCTAAAAAAGAAGGAATAAGCTCTGAATTAAACTTTTTTATTTATTTTTTAATATTGTGACCATGCAGGCATTTAAAAAACAATCGTATTTTTGACAGAAAAGGAAAAGTTGTGAAAGCTTGAAAATTTCTCAGAAAACATCAATTTTCTGAGAGATGGAAAATACTGTTTTATCACTTCCGGATTTAGTTGGGAAACAGGATCTGGTGTAGGATATTTTCAATTTCTCACGATTCGGGTGTGACTTGGTGTAATGCGGTTTCACGTCCTTTTTTCGCAACCAGAAACTCGATCTCTTCAAGAACGAATCGTCAGATGTTCCGGCCGACGTGTGTTTCTGCTACTGTCTCTTGAAACACATGTGGCTTTCAATTTTTTTTCTACATATTCTCGCCTTTTACGATCGGAACCATGTTAAAACAGATATTTTCATACGTGCAATTCTTGCTTATAGTTTTGTAAAATGATTTGTGCCCGCAAAAGAGAGCTGCAAAAGTTTCCCATGAAATATTGTCTCTTTTTGCCACAGCTCTAAGTATAGCAGTTTTTATGGCTTCGTTTAACTGAAGAAATATATTTGCAATTTATTTTTTGTATTTTCAATTTTAGACCTTTTCATTGACTTGAATTACCTACTTAATCTCGGATTAGAGACATCTGTGAGAGATTAATAAACCACTTAATATTTATCGATTCTCCTGACGCAGAGAAAAAGTCTCTTCTTCGTTTATGTTCCCTCAACCTGCTTCACATGTGCGGGATCAGAGTAAAAATTGACTGTATTTTCTACTCTCGTTTGTTTAGACAAAATGCTGAGTCTGGCGGCTAGCGTTTGCTCCCACGTTAATAAAATAAATATTTTTGCGAAGCTCTCTCAGTAGATCGTCTAAGCGTGATGTTATCTGTTTGATAACAATTTTTGCGTATTCACACTCTTTTAATATCAGATAATAAACCTGATGTCCTTCATATTCATTTCTAGAATTACTGATTCTGAAAATTCTTAAATTCAATACTCATTGAAAAAGTTTCTGCATTACAACGTCCATTAAGCGTGGAGAGTCGACCTACACTTTTTGTTGAAGGGACGAGGAATGCAGTGTGAGAACTCCATCCTCTGAATCGTCGCACATTGGGGCCATCTGAAGAAAAAACTTGTATTTCACCGCGAATCTGCGCGTATTTTAAAATAACAATATAACTTGAGAAACAGGTGTGGTATTCGAATTTTTGAGCATCATTCATTTTAAAATTTTCTGAAGCACCTTTGCAATTTCGATGTTTCCCTCTTAAACGGTTTCCGATCGACTCTAACGATTTGATAAGAATGGAACGTACCTATTGTAACCACTATCCTCTCGCTTGAAACACACCTGGTTAGGTTTCTCGGCAATGTTCCGGTTTTGTGAGGACAGGTATAATCCACCTACTCCTTTGCTTATGCGCTCTGACTTACGTAAGAAATGTATTAAAAATCGAAGATATAATCGAACAGAGACGCAGCCTGGCGTTGTTGAGCACATACACGTTGGCGGTGAGTCATTGCACATGTGTAAATGCAATCATACTTCATCAAGGGACTTTCCAAGTTTTATTCAATTTAAATTTCCGTCAGACTTCTCTTCAGCCTCGAAAAATATGACCTTAATGCGACTCCAAATGGCGAAATATTTCTGGAATCGGTGAAAGGATTTCAATCTATTGCAGAAATTTGCAGAAATTGATTTCATTATTGGGAAAATCCAAGTTTTATTGTGTCATAATTTAAATTTTTGATAGAAAACTGGTTTTTTATCCCTGATAAGTATGAAGTAAATCTGTGTGATAGGTTCGACCCTCAAGTTCCATGTTTCGTTCCGCTTCTGATCTCGAGGACCTGTCTTGTGCTCCTTCCACCCTCGCAACATCCGGCGCGGCGACCGTGGTTCCGGTTTTCTTCTATCCATTCGCCTGACATCGTCGAGAAGCGAGCCCTAATGCGATGATCTTACCTCTCTTTGCCACTTCGAATTCACATATCTTGGGCACGAATCGTCCTTGGCTGCCAGATCAGATGTAATTAATTCACCAGAGAAAAGACACACGCGGGACGGGAGACTTGTTTCGGGATATAAATGAACGAATAATAATTCCCACTTGGTAGTAGGACATTTATACCTCGTGGATGTTAATGTCTCTAAATCGTATGTGTAGATCATAAAGATACGTATGAATAAAATATGTGTGATCTTATACTTTGTGACCGAAGTACTCCGCATGTCCAAAAGACAATTGTTCAGTCATTGTCCCAAGTTTATTTTTTTCAAGCGGATCTCATCGTTTATGCGCGTTTGCGTCAGGAAAGGTTGTACTTTTCGAAGGGGATTGACGGATCTGGAAAAAGGTCGGTGTTCAAGGAAGGTCGAATTCAGCGGAGTGTGACATGATCGTATGGGCGTATTTTTTAATTTGATGTTACGTCAATACATTAATGTCATGAATTTTAAACACATTAAAATCAAATAAATGTTTTTTTAGAAGTCCGTAGAAATATTTAATTTCTCTTTTATACAAATGTTCACTTTATTGAACAATTTCTGCGATATTATACAGTCAATAGTACTCATGTTGATAAACTGCAGACTTTGTTAAATGAATTTCTTTTGTTTACGTGGGGTTTGAAAACTTTTGGTGAATCGCTTTTAATTTCAAAGTTAACTCTGTACGAGGAAGTAGGAAGTGTTGTTTAAATAAATTCTTCGTCGCTTTAATTAAAACCGCACCCGCATTGTATACGACGAGGCCGGTAAAAGGCGTGTTCCATGTCAGGGGACTTTGTACGATAGAATGATGGCACACAATGACATATATGGTTCATAGAGAGGTTTCTGCCCTGATATAAAACTTATATGATATTATGATTTAAAAAAAAACTGAAATAGTCGTGAAACTACTCAAAAATAATTAATTTAATTAATCTGACCCTTATAAAACTAATTTCGCAGTGGTAGTTATTTCTGTCATGTTTTGTTTACCGAGCAGTGTGAAACCGCGTTCTTACCCTTTCGATTTATTAACTGGCATTTCGATCAGGTTGAGCTCATAATAATCGGCTCGTTCCCTCTTTGAGGATAATTATAGGCCATCTTCCGTTTTCTGATGCATCAATCTGCTGGGTCAATATCAGCGAGGGGAAGATTGTGATTCTAAACCAAATTGCTGTCGCTGACTAAACATCATTTTTCGAGAACAAGAATTCTCTAATCTAAAATTGAAAACTGCAGCTATTTGTCTTTCTTTTTTCTTCACTTTTTATCGGTTTCAGTTATTTGTATTTTATTACATTTCTAGGAAAAGGCAATAGATTATTATACAGATCAATAGTAAATTTCCAAGATTCGAGCTTTGATATCATATCGTGTGTTGTTGATTGTTATATAAAAAAATAGTTTTATAGTTTACTGGAAATCCTTCAAGTAAAATGACAGGCAACTACAAATCGATATAATTTACAAACAGTAAAACTTCCTCTGAGATAAATCAAAGCTACTGCTCTTCAGATAAAAGGTTCTAATCACTCTCGGTCGTTTCCCTGTTTATTTATTCCCGAGACATCTCTTATCTATATTCTTTCATGTTCTCTTGTTTCCGTTTCTCTTAGATTGTCTTGTTTTGTCAGTAAAAAGACGAGATTGGCGCCATCGCCGATAATCGATACATGCAGTTCGCGTGCCACGTTCAATTTTCAGTAATCAATTCTCACTCAAGTGATTCTCTCACGTAATACAAAATGCTATACATTGAGCATACTTTTCGATTCGAGTCACAAAGCAAACTGACATGGGTCAATGAGAAAAAAATGTATTTACTGGGTAAGCAGACAAGATAATTTTCTGGAAAGTATATCTTAGATAAAACCTACTTAGGAACCTACTTAGGAACCGACTTAGGAACGGACTTCCCAGTTATGTATTCAAAAAAATATGTAAATATCATAGTTTACTATAGTTTCAGATACTTTTTTTCATGATATTTAATTAATGAATTAATTGCTTCCTATAGCCACTTTTTACTCTAGAATTCAAAGAATGTCTCGAACTAAGAATTTGATTGATCGACAACAGCAAAACAGCATCCGCCTCGCTTCAAGGTCATTGAACAATAATTTCTCATCAATGTACCTTGAAATTACGTCAGGTACACTTCGCAATGTACCTTTAGCCAAAAGATGAGCAAGGTGTATGACGATGCTTAAACTCCATAGTATGTAATTGATGATTGTGCAATCTTAATATCTGTTGTTAGATATTCATCAGAACTTCTTCGTCAGCACTTGTAATCGAATAATTTGCGTAATGTAGAGTTTTAATCCGGAGCAGTAAGCGCTATAACTTTAAATCATGAATTTTAAAAATCCATGATTTATATTATTTATAAATAATCATTTAAACAAGAAGTTATTTTGTAAGAAAAAATTATAAGTGAAAAATTTGTTTGTTAAATTCTGCTTACATTAAAGATCTAATTGCCAATAAGTGAATGCAGTCAGTATGCGTGTTAAAATCATTTACGTAACAAAAACTTCCTTCCTTGCTTGAACTAATTGTCTAAGAAGATGCATCTATTTTAATTTGACTACTGTGGTTGTTCAAGCATAAGAGACACAAAAGCTAATCTATTTAGGCTAAAAATAAAAATAATCACTGCCAAAGATACCTTTCACCTTTTTTTTCAGAAATAGTATTTTGCAGTATTCTAAAATTCGGAACATGGAACTAATTTTCAGAATAAATTCTGCGGAAGCTAATGTGGATATTGAAAATTTAATATCCGGTGAAAGTATAATTATAGTGCAAATTTCTCTTTATATTGACAGATTTTCACTTCCAGATAGACTGATCGACAGCCATTAAAGTTGATTAAGTCAAAATTTGATATTCATAATAGAACAACTATGATCTGCTAGCATTTATTCATTGAAATTCTTGACAAGTAAATAGTCGGTTAACAGTGAAACCATAGCGCCATATTTGTATCCATGTCCGTGTGCTTCATTATAATTACGCACAAGTCCGCCTTCACTCAATTTACTAAGCATTTATATAGGTGAAACATAAGAATACTGCCGTTTGAAATGATAATATTGCTCATTACAATAAGGCTTGCATAATTCTCGTGATTTCCGTGTAAAGATTACAATATTGATCATTACTCTTCACATTGCTATCCTACGATCTAGAATTCAAAAAGGTCTTGGAAATGATACTTGCAATGTATGTGCACAATGCATTGCTCTACATAAGGTACACGGAAAGAAAGCAATTACACAACAGATTAAGTTTATTACAGGAGTTATTACAAAAGTGATAGGTTCTCTAGCTATTTCGTTAAGGCAACTCCCACATTCGAGCACGTGTTGTCAATAAATTTGCAATCCACTTACTCGACGCCCAAGCACCATAGGGACTTACATCTTTAACGAAGCCAAGATATTCGTGATCGTGGGTCGGGCAATTGCATTCTAGGAAATTTCTGTCCTTGATGCCGTCTCCACTCTCACCCTGAGATCTCGAAATCCATCCAATCTCGGAGAACCGATCCTGCATTTATTATCAGCTAACAACCTATCTTTATCCTGATTGATTGAGAAACTACGTCTCTTATCGTCAGTCAACATGTTGTTTTCTCCACTTCAAAAATTTCCTTTATCTCGATATTTTTCTTCAACCTTCAGCTTTCTGCAATCATTAAACTTGCCAGTAGAACTTGACCATAAACATTCAGGTGGTATCAATATTTGTTTGGTGTATCCTTTTCTTAAATAGTGCATCATCATTATATTATTGTGAAAAGAGTTATTATTGTTAAAAGAGTCCTACTTTTATTCTCTTTCATTTTATGATTCTTTTGGTGAATTTTTCCTTTTGCAACATCTGGTTCGGATGTTCTTACAACTGCGGTAAAATACAGCCAGATGACCACGTTTGTTCGTGCCAGAATGAACAATGACGTTTGTAACACTTAAAATTCTCCACGTATGGTATTACGGACTGCGAGGTTCTTTTATGGGGTTTGAATAATGATTATACGTTATGATCGCCGCATAATGCACAGGACGGGTGGGTGGAGCTCGAGAGACCCCATGTGGTCGACTCGACCAACTTCAAGATCCACGTACAATTCAATTTCTTTCTCCATCATAAACTCAAAATGTTTTGACGATTCCTATAACTAAGAGGTTTTTCTGTTGATAAGAAAGAAGAAAAAATATAATTTTAATTAATTACGATCCAGATCATATGTAATTATGTACTCGATTAAATTTTCCTTGCTGCGAGCCTTTCGAGTCTGATCTTTTCACGGTGGTTCTTCTCAACTCGCGTGACGTGCTCCAAGTTTTTTTTACATTCGCAGATCTCTGCTACAAGAACCCTTTAAGTTCGCTTCCCCTTAACCACGTTTCAGCAATTTTGACTCAATAATCGCCCCCCTAGGAGAACTTTATGCGATCCACTCACGGAATATTTCTTCACATAATGGTGGCTTTATGGTTCTCCAGCGATTATCCCGCAATATCGTGTCGTACCCGGTTACGTGATCCATTTAGTAGTCCAAGTTTTCCCGTTTCTTTGTTTCATTTTCTACGGGTCCAAAGTAGCTGCGTGCTGATGATTAAAGTTAGAAGAATCATCAAGAATCTATTCGCGGGTTATTCGTATACGCTGTCGCAGCCATCTGACACCATCACGAACAGTAAATGAAAACGGCCTCTTACAGAATCTCATCCTACCTATCTACAAGCAAGAATTATCCTTCTCATTTCACTCTCGTCTTTTTAAACTATATTTTCTCTCACCTCTGCTACCTGCAGCGATATCTGTCACATCTCATCAAGATCATCAAAATTGCTCCCCTTTCCGAGGATTTTCTAAATCTTGACAACAATCAAACAACTTCATTAAAATACATTTGAATATTCCATAGTTGGAGGGTTAAATTTGTGTTGGTTGTCGACACATTTTTTTCAGCCTCGATTCAGACTCGATTGCATATCCTACATTTCAAAGTCCCTTATCTGTCTGGATTTCTCTAAATAATAACAAGTACACTTTTTCTAAGATGATTCTTTGATCGATTCACTGAATGAGAACAGAGATATCGACGTAAAATCTGAGTCAATAAAAGCTTACGATGTGTCAAAGATCATTCGCATTTCCGCAGAAAGGAGGATATTTCATATTTATCGTGAACTCAGTGAAGCGAGTTCTTCATCAAACTAAGCAAGAATGGTGTATGTTAATAATGAAAGATGCTGAGCGAACATCTGGCACACAGTACCCTCATTCACCCTCTTTTTTCGAGTTCTTTTACCCGTTCGTAAATCGTAATCGCCATTCTTAGTCGTAACTCTTGAAACTCTTCTTAAACTCCTTGATTCTTGCACCTGCAAGTTACCAAAGAGACCAGAGATAACCGGATTTATTTGAGAAGCCAGCTCTGCGTCTTTATCGCTCCAAGTAAAGGATAATTTATGGGGAATAGGTTCAAAGCAGTTGAGATAAGCATTTGAGTAAGAAATGTCTATTTGCCCTGCTTGTGGATGAAGACGTGTGTAAAATCAAGAAATATATATCTGCGCTATCATTTTTCTTGGAAGAGCTTGTCTTTCCTATTTTAGTGTACTTTTTATTATGCCCTTTAGGCTTTTAATTAAATACTTTTTAAACACATTATGCACCAGATAACACATAATTTTCTGGACTAAAAAGTTTAGTACTTTATTTATTGGATGAATTAAACGGGATACGGCCCACTCGTACAATCCCGATGCGTAAAAGGGATTCGATGATTCGTACAAGTGGTCGTAGGGCCCACTGAAACGGAAGTGAAATGCGTAGTAAACACTCTCGAGCACGAGTCCAAGTTGATTAACCGGAAGCGATGCATATTCATGCACACGCTTTGTATCGGAAGATCTACCTTTTTTTTGATACTAGCTACGTCGTAAATATGCTCACCTCTTTTTCCTTTGTTCATAGAAAGGGATTGTTACAAATTTTAATGAATCTCATTGTCTATTTTTTATTTTCATTATTTAAAATGAAACTTACTACAAAAACTCGCTGAAAAATGCAAATTCTTGCGATAAAACGAAATAGCGTAAAGTATTTTTAACTCTTGAGTTGTAAAGCAGGCAGCTAATTGTGCAGAGTAAAATTAGTTACTCTATCGTCGGGAGAGCTGATAGACTATCGGAGAGAGATAATGATGGTGCCATTAGCAAGTCAGATAATATATAATCGTCAGTCTTCTCGTGACAAAGAGACTTACTTATATTTTCTTGTAGTAAAAATATTTCATGCTCAATTTTTAAATCATCAGAGCGAATGTGGCTGAATGACCCATTAATTTATCATCCATCAAATTTTCATTCATACTTGGTTACTCATTTAGTATTTTTTGTATGATAAAGTTTTTTAGACTCAGCGAACGGTCACTCTGTCGCTAACGTAGTAAGTACAGTAGTAGCATTCATTACTACATCCAGCAGCAATATCCGTCTAAGCGTTAAACGCTGTTCACATTACTACACTGGAAGCATGGCTGTCAAGTACATTAGTGCGTAAACGGTAGTTGTTTCACATACACTAGATTTCCATGTGTCCGTTATGATGTATCATGGGTTAAACAACGTAATGATAGGAGCGGCGCCAGTGTCACATTGAAGCTCCGCTGTTTTATGCAATGGGTGCCTAACTGGTTACTATACATTCACGGACTACTGTCCTAATTTTTGTCCATGAGTGAGTCTGATGATGGCGGTCTTGGTCTCCAAAACGGAAGCCTCTAGCTTGACTCTAAACTGATTAAAAAACATGATTGCTCATTAACCGCATAGACCTCGAGAGTGTTGGACTTTATGCTGTGGAAGTGGAGACCTTTAGTAGTTCAATTTTATCGGGCAAAGGCTACGACTTTTATTCAATTTGAAAAGGTTTATTGAACCTAGAACGAAATTGAATATAAATTTAATTGTATCGAAAATAATATTTTTCGAAACCCACTCGCTTTGTTCATAAGTTGGAATTTTTTTCCAAGAAAGGAAGGAGCACATCAGAACTTATGGCTTGACGACGTCGACGACGACGTCGACTTCCGCTCGACAAGTCCGTCGAAGTTACGTGCATATTGCGATACTCATATTAGACTCTTACGAAGAAGTTCTGAAAATAGAAGTCGTCAAGACGTAATGAAGGAGTCGGTCCTGCACCCTTCGCTTCTTGCCTTATTTTCCTGTTACGTACAATGCACCTGCATTTCTGTTACTGCGAGAAAGAATTGCAAAAATCACAGAAGTAGAAAATAAATCTCTTTCGTCATGGCATTCGATACCGGATTTAGGTTCGTATACAATTCGATAAGAATAACTCTGCAGCTGCAGCAGTATCCCAATAAACTCGAAGGGGAAAGAATGACGCTCGTCGAATTAAATTCAGTTGATCATTTCCAGTATTTATCGGTGAAATCCATAGTTTTTAACAAAAATATTAGTTTAGATGCAGATTCTTAAAGGACATGATTTATTTTAAAAATCCCTTTTAGTGGAAAAGGGTGCAGAGATAAACATTCAGAAACAGGATGCATTTTACGATTGTGTACCTACCTAGAATTTGTTTTCTATGTAAATCTGATGTATGCATTTCTGTGATAAAAAAGTTCTTTAGAATAACTTTTACTATCAATAAATATTCCTAAAGATGTGTCATTAAAAAGCTGTCACGATAGCCTCACTATGTTAATAAGCCTCTTCCAGAATTTCTAGTTTGCAAACTTAATTGTAAAATTTTCGATTGTTATGAAAATATCAGATTTTTTATACAAAATCATTATGGACTTGAAAGATTCTTTTTATAAATTAGTTTTTGTGACTTTTTTTTTCTTTCTTATTAAATTCTCATTAAGAAATGGCTGAAAATCGTATGACCCTCTAAATCATATGATTATGGGTGCAATGTCCCAATTCTGCGGAGAGGTCCTGCTACTTCAAGACATTTCATAATAGAAATTTCATAGTACGAAATACTACGAGTCAGTGACGCATGAGAAATTCCAGCAATCATTATTATACACTTCGTCGTGTTTAATTCGACCGATTTCTCTCCAACATGAGCGAGTCATTCTATAACGTTGTTAATTGATCATGGTAGCCTGCAGCAGGGCGAAATCTTGACTGCGGATATTATAGTGACATATCTCATGCTTATAATAAAAAATCTCAAAATCCTTTACGAAAAATTATATAGTTCCGGAACCCTACTTAGCTTTTATTAAATCACATCATATTCTATACATTTGTCTTCACAATAATAAATTCGTAACTTGGAAGATTCTGTTCCAGAAATTACCTTATCGGTGTCAGAGAAGGTATTATTATTGGAACGAATTATTCCAATAGCGAGGTAAATTCCAGAGAGTTAAGACATATCTGATGACTAGTTTCTTGTCGAGTCTATGACTGTTTTCTTTTTTAATTAGAAAAACAATCTGTCCTGAATTCTTCATGGTATAGGATTTTGGAGATGATACGTTGCAGCGTTACGACTTATTGACACGTGGTCAAGTGAAGTCAAGAGAACGGGTCAAATGAAAGCGGCGTCATCGCTTGACGGCTGTTTATTTTTGACCTATAAGTAATAATCTTGAAACTCGGTACTTTAATTCGCGCAGAACAAGATGAAATCATTCTTGAGTAAATGGGGTATTAACAATTAAGTTTTAATCCTTCAATCAATCTGTAATTAGCGAAAATTTACATAAGATAAAAGTCTAAAGAAAGCCTGACGGTCAGATCGTTCACGACACTTCGTGTCAAGAAATTCAAATTCATAGTACGGGATTCTCGCTTCCGGAGGACCCAGCATCGACGGACGTACGTCCAACGTGCTTCACTGCTTGTTTGCATTATTCATGAAAACTCGTACCTGCACCTCGACCACATATAACGCGCCCTTGTCGCAACCTTATCGCTTTCGTTGCTATACTCGCAGCCAATCACAGTCAGGTGTAAATCGTGTCAAAGACACTATAACATGGTCTTACCTCGAACGACTTCACGCAATGCTTTGACGAGCACATGCACTTTTTCACCTTTTTCCTTTTGTCTTTACACTCTCCTCTCTCTCTCTCTGATAAATCTGCTTCCTCCACTTAAAATTTTCTCCTCTGCTTCGTTAACTTGCTTTTTATTCTTTTACTTGCTTATCAAGATTCTTACATAGCGAATTCTGCTGTTATTACCTGCATATTCTTTTTTTAAAAGATATTGTCTATTCTTATGAATATTTACAAGCTTTTTATTGACTTTTTAAATTTGGTGGAATTGGATACTCGCCAATGAGAATGTTTAGAGCTTTTCATTATTATGATTGATAATCCACAAATGAGAAGCAACAACTTCAAATCACCTTTTTTTCAAATATTTTTTAAACCCAAGAACATGCAATTGCGTCTTGTTTTCCTGGTTAGTTGAACTTTCATTCCTTTGCCGTGACAGGAAGCCTTGCTCACTCAGAACGACGTAATCTTATTATCTCAGCCTTGGTTTCCCTAGACGGATGTACTTTTTATAAGCCTAATCTTGATGATGATGGAAAGGCAACTAATTTCGTTTTCATAGCTCATTTTGTTGATTGAGGTACTTATCTGACCATAACCTACGTTTACTGTTCTCTATAAGGTTGATCTCCGTGATCATCGAGGCCACGAATCTCTCGACTCGCGTGCCGTTTGCTCCAGTCTCTATCATCTCGCGCTGGACCGTTCCTGTCACCAACAAATACCAGGAGCGATAGTCGCATTGTTGCACGTACACAATTACACATTCAACATTGCCGGAGCCGGATGTCAGTGTTCCACACACGGCGATACTACTGTTGTGTGTTGACGCTAATTCTAATAATCACGCGCGTGTTGGTTGTACCGGGGGACTTGAAGTTGGACGAGTTGTTCTCGTTTAAAACAATCAGCAACAGAGGAAGGCCCAATTAGACCACACTAGCCAGCGTCCGTCCGACCGGACACCCGTCGAGAGACATTCGACGTGATCTTGAATAAAAATATGTTTAGACTAACCCACACACCGCAAAGAGCTTCTATTTTCTAAAATTCACTCGAAATTTTCATTGCCATTCGAAGGCGCCGGTTGGATATAGATTTCAAGTACTTTTTAATATTTAAAATGAAACTGAAAGAAGGCAGTTCTCATAAAAAAGAGGTTGCGGTTTTATCGAAACTGATTCTATTAGCTGAAGTCTATAGATGGAATGGAAGGAATAATTTAGTTGTCACGGTTCACCTTTTTTTCTGTGCCAAGTTAACAGCTGAACCATTTCGAAGGTCCGTGCCACTGGTTTCCCGAAATGCTACCGGGATTGTTTATACACACTTCGTGTCCCCGAGTTTTTAGTGACCTCTCAATTTCCCCTACTCCATAAAGGGATATCGTATTGCAGGAGCAAAATATTTCTAGCAGCTGTCTTTTCTTTATGGTTTATTCTTAAGAGGCACGCGTCGGCTACTATACGGCATCCTCCTACGACCTAAGTTCTTCAACAGGAAGGAGAGGATCAATTGTCTCCTTCGAGGCAAGCATTTAAATTTGTCAATCTCTGTACTGCCTTTGGGAGGGACATCATTTTGTCATCGTGACAAGCCTTTTTTAGCTCTCTTGTCTATAGTTTTGTGTTTCATGATGCAAGACATAATTGACAAGTACCATTAGGTCTGATATATTATATTGATTCGAATATTGGGAAACTCTTCTGTTTCTTCATCAGAATTTAGTTTTACATCTATGTACATCTCTATTCCACAGTCTTAATTAAGAGATTTACAAATATATAATAGCTTCAAGGATGTGTGATGATGGACACTCATAGGCAACTGGAGACTAAGTTTTTTTAAAACAAAATACAAAGTGTTAAGTCGTATTGCATGGGAAAATTACTTTTACCTTGGATATTTTACAATTGTACATCTTTCGAATTACTCAAGCAGAAAATTTAGGATGAGGTTGAATAAAAATGTTAACCACCGCAATGAAAAGTGAGTTGTGAAAACGATTTGAATATAACCGCAAGGATTATGCTTGTGTGAAAGAGACAGTTTATAGCTTCCGAACCATCCAGCATATTACAAATCAAAAACATTATTTTTTGTCAAAATTCTTCATTCCTTTGAAATAGTCCCTACGAATTTCAGTGTACACGTGCTCACACTTGAGGCTTCCTCTCAAATTGCTTCCTGTCCCTTTACGATGCGATAGGTTCACAAAAAGTACGAAGATTCTTACATATTTTTTTTACAAAAGGTTTGACTTGTCCTCGTGCCCAGATCCTTGGTGAAGCCTCTCTCTAGGGCCAGATGGTTCCTCTAAAAATCTAAAATAAAGACGAAAGGTTCTGCATGGACGCAGGAAGGAAGTATGGAATATGATGGTATATGATATTATATTCCGTGTTCATTATAGGGAACATATTGCGAAGACCAAGACTATGGAAGGCACGTGCTTCAAGAGTAGCCGCTATCCAGTGCCTTCTTCTTTTCTTCTGCTCTGCTCTTGTCTTGAACTAACCCTGGCCGGAAACGGGTGTCAATTGTCAAGCTCTTTTACGCTCTAAGGACGGACGATCACGACGAGGTGGTGAACTCGAGCCACCATCGCGCCCTGCTGTGTTCTGTGTGGTCCTCTTACTCTGTAAATACACCACAATGGGACATACCTAAAATTCGATCTTTTTCTACAGGTAGATTTTTGTCGGCAAACCAAGTAAATTGGTCTCTTGAGAGAGACTAAAGGACCTGAAGATGATAGGTTTAAACTTTTAAAGGACAAGCTGAATTTAAAGATGTTGCCGATCCGAGGATTTGGGAAACAATAGGATTCGTTCTTTATAGAGAACATGGTTGGCCCTTGAAAAGAGATTTATTTCTCACCTGACAACAAACCATGTCGGGCTTTCATAAAGAAGAGGTCGTCTCTCCGAAACTTTTATAAGTTATGCAGGCCTTTAATCTGATTTATTCACTTTTCTCTGAAAACATTTTACCAGAGATTCAGTACATATATCGATAACAAGGCCTGCGGGAATTATGATGAAGCCGTGCATTAAACCCGGAAAGAATAAACGGCGGGTGCTAAGCGTTGATTGTCAGGGCAATTATGGCTGCAATGTTACATTGCTAGTTCTCCGAAGCACATTGTAAACTCGATTTCTTCTATTATTTAATCGTCTACTTCGTTTGCATTCCATTGTAAATAGGGCACAAGTACATTCTTCCTTTGCAGAGTTATACATGCATAACTATAGTCTATAGAGAGAAGAGGTCACGATACCGTTGAAAAAAATGTTGCTTCCGGCTTAAGGTTCAAGATCCACGGTACACAATATTCACAGTCCAGTTTTATTGGTAGGGTGTTTTATGTAATTTATGTGTTATTATTCTCGCTGTTTTCGATTTTCGACATTGCTTAAAAGAATAGAGGAGACGCTGAAACTCGTGTGAGTGAACTAAAATAACAGGGTGCAAGAAGTTGAATTGTGAATGCTTATTAAGCAGAATAACGAAACAGAGACTGTGAGAAGAGTCACTCTTCACTGGAGTGGTCTGCGATGCATTCCTGCGAATTTCAACTCTAAAAAGAGTTGCCTCTCTGACGGGGGCGTAAAATTAAGGTGACACAATGATAACTAGTAACTCTTCATTGCACAACTTTTTCATACTTTATGCACATGCAAAATGGCTTCATGATGCGAAGTTTGAAATTGAATGATTCGTTTTTCCTTTACGTAAAGAGCAGGGAAGTTGAATAACTACAATTATTGAACACTCTACAAGCAAGAACTGAGGTTTGACTTGACAAGTGATAGTTAAATATTAGAGCGTAGAAATGCGCGCGGAAGTGTTTGAAATTGGAGGATGAAAAACTGAGGGGATTACCCAATCTGAAAAATCCCGGTTAACTATCTTCGTCGGGTTATGTAAACCGGGCCGTGCGACAGTTCAGGAACAAAGGGTACTGCTCATTCGCACGACTGGCTTAAAGTTTCTATCGAGCGTGCGAATTATCTTCTATTGGTAAAAACAATTGCAGTCTCGCCAGAATCGTCCCAGGCTTTCATAACGCATTGTCGACGTCGAGAATGTGCGCCGCGAAAGTATAAAACCTCCGGAAATTTTACCAGTGCCATGTCACTCAACAATTACTACTTCGCTTCGGTTCTGTCAGTTCTGAAAGGTGTAGTGAACTGCCTAATTTCATGTGGAAAAAAAGGTGATGAGAGATAGAGCATTTCAATCTCGTTCAGAAGTAGAACAGAATTCTGAAATAATTGAGTTTGAGTTAACGGACCAGAACAGGAAATACAAAAATTTTTACTCTGAATTTTTACTCCGTATTTTTACAGTTATACTTAATCATTTAAAAACTACAGACGAGCTTTTTTTCTATTATCTGCGTTGTTGTTTTTCTGGATGTTATCAAAGCAACACACATTCTTTTAAGTATAATAACTGCTCAGCTTCCATCTCCTAATCTACAAGAAGATAAGATTTTCAATGTTTACTGATGCTTGAAAGACAATTCCGCGAATAACGCAGCTTTACAGCGAGTAATAGAATGAAAGAGATACCTTTCCTTATCAGGTCTACAGCACTTGATAAATCTGTTATTACAAAATTGATGCCTGGTTTATTATTAGCACATGCGAGACAGATAATTATAAGACGATAATTATAAGAATGATCAGGTGTGGTTTCATCAGACGAACTAATAAAAGGCAAATGATACCTGATTCTTGCTGAGTGTGCATTTCCATGACAATCGCACTAATGTCAGTTGAATCAGCCCTTGTCTGATTAGCCATTGCGATGTCTTGACAACTCGAGTTATATCCACTCAGCAAAGCTTTTGTTCCCTATTTCACTGCCATCCGAAACCTTTTAAAAAAACCTGTATCTCGTCTTCAAATTTAGATTAGAATATAGATGACTTTAAATGTTTGGAGGTGTCGAATTGGACTCTGTGAACATCTTTTTAATTCAGTGTAAATTGTGAAAATAGTTGAGACAGCAGTTACTGATGTTGAAATGAATATAATTGTCAATTACAAAACAAAAATGTCATGTAGACATCTTAATAGTTATCTCCTTATGTCTCCGGAACTTGGAAATTGGTCTGAAGATTCTCGAGTAAAGAAGTCTGGCCCAGAAGGGGAAACCTCTCATTTGACATGGTTTCTAATTACCTCGACCACGAGTCTTTCCATTGTTTTTTAGACGATCTAGTTCATTGCGTCGGTCCATTACAGTGGAATGACGATTTCAGAGGGTCTTTCTTGCCCAGCAAGGGGGAGTTTTTTTGTCTCCGGTTTCATATTTTGTTTTTTGGGCCGGAAATGAATGGGAGAGGAGGCCACGTGCTCGGTACTGTGGTCCACAGGCAGCATAAGCATCACCTGAAACCAGTTCAGAAAGAAAAATGCCAGCTGAAAGTACACGCCACGTGTGGATGCTGTCGCCAGGGCTGAAAGGGTTTCTCGGATAAGGGACTTATTATTATGCAAAAGAATACCGTGTACTATTATGTTTTATACTCCCACATCAAAATGCACAACACATTACTTCCACATTGTCCCACCTCATCTGTCTTTAGAAGAAAGTATCCACTCGATAAACAGACATTTATCTTATTTATCTCTCGTCTGACTTTTGGAACTCTTGCGCTCTTTCAAATTGGGCGTAATTGGTGACTCATGATGAAGTTTTATTGTCGTCTTTAATTGGATTCCCATTTTTGTATAAGTTTAAAGAATTTTTTTATATTGAATTTTATATATTTAGCAGAATATTTCCGAGTATATTTCCTCTCTATTTACGATAAAATAATCTTCAGTCTGATAATAAACAATGACTCATACGTAAAAGCCCAATTAAGCCGTCAATTAATAAATAAAGTAAATTTGCGCATTATGTTTCATTGACTCAAATATCTTCGTGCACATAGTTGGGGCTCGTACAATTTTTGCAAGACTACAATTGGTTTCGATTAGTTAACGAGGAACGTGATATACTAACAACGAAAAGTCGTGAGAAATGAGAACTCGTACGAAGCGCAACGCGATCGGTTATATGTGCATTGCAACGCGATACAAGGACGAGTTTAATCACTCAAGGCGAGGTAAAAAAATAAATAAATTATGCGACAGAGCCGAACGTACTCCAGTGGCGTCGGCTTTATTTGACGAATACAAACTTAACAACCAAGAGTTTGAACGAGGATCTATTATACGATTTCACGACCTGTAATAATAGAATCTTTAGCTCCCTTGATCTTAATGCTTCCGGATTAAGAGATTACCACGTTAAAGTCGTATGGCAATAAAAAATAATGAAGAAAAATAGGTCAATATATCCACCGTGTGGAAATGGTGTCTTGGTTGAATCTAAGCTTCATCTAGATTTTTCTAGAGCAGAATCTAGATGGGCTTCTCTAGAGTTACCTGACATCAGGTATTATTATTATTTTTTGCGAATCGATATAAATCCATAGGGAAATCTGTGAGGTGCTCGAATACATTCTTGTGGTCGAAGGGCTTTATTAACATTTTAGGGGCTTTCTTAAATCTGGCATCTACTTAGAGACCCTTCATTATCGAACGGTATTATGGTGGGCGACATATGGTTCAGAACGCTTCATTCCACCCTGCTGCTCAAAATTTTTTTTAATATGTCCACCGGTTTGACGGTATTTAAGTTTTAAGATTGCCGGATGTACCCTATATTATTTTCAAAGAAAATAGTAGTTTTTCAAAGTTTACTCTTCCTAGAGAAAATTATGATGAGGGTGAAGAAAACTTCCTTCCATCCTCCAGATCGCAGGAACTTCAAAAAAAAAAAAAAGGTTTTGAGTCCTCATTAAGCTTTAGTTTTTCATTCCTTCCTTCAAATGTTGAGATGTGTGTTAATTAATGTATTTTCTCATCGGCTTTGAAAATCTAGAAAGTTACACTACTTTGGTTACGCAATGGGGAGTATGTACTACAGAGTATACACGATACAACGGGAAGTCAGGGATCCAACTCTTTCAGTATAGGAATCAAATTGCCGATAGAAATACGAGCCAAAAGGCTGCATGGACACTGAATCTTGTACATCATCGCTTCCTAATTCCAAAGATACCGTCGTGCACTGATTGTTTTCTGTGAGCCTCTTACTAAGCTTTTAACCCGAAAAAATATTTCATCACCGAAATAGCTGCATATATATTTCTGTCTTTCAAGCCGTGTGTAAAATATTGGACTCGACTACCGGGTGTTGTCTTTTAAAGATCGACCTGACAAAACCCACACTGCTCTTCGACAGTCGCTACCAAAGTTCGTTTGTGTTCTTTACCAAACCGATATAGTATCATGAACTTCGCTTTTCACGATGCTTTCGACACTGCACTTTAAAGCAAGTTTTAGTTATCAAAAAGCGAGAACAAAAGTCTAAAACAAAATATCTCTGATATTTTTAGACTGTTGTCTATTTTATTCTAATTTTATACGAAACTATAAATTTCCAATTCCCAAGAGAATTCAAGATCTCATAAATTAGAGGCTTTTTTTTGAGGCTTTGGAATTCTCTCGTATTTACGGAAAACACGTCAGAGTTGCTTTATGACACTAACGGTATTCACTATAGCCTCATAAAAAAGGTGGAGAATTAGAAAACCATTTGATCGGGAATAATTACGAAGTGTCAGCTGTCAGTACTCTGATGGTGATGAATTAATTAAATTATACGATAGAATAATCTGAGAAATGGCACGTTTTTAGAATGAAGAAATTTGAATTGCAAAATTATTGTCTATGTTGTGATTGTAAAAGCGACTTTAAAGTTTCGTGAGAGTTATGTACATATAGGTAACATCACTGAGTTCCTTTATGTAAAGGAGATTCTAACAAATCAATCAACAATGACTGGAACTAGTTTTCTACAAACCAGATTTCTACACATTCGGACAAAGCTTTTCCCGTACATATAGATGCATTTCGCTTCTGCGCGTATGTATAACCGATAGTAAGGAGATTGGTATTTTCTGATTCATCAGAAATATTGCTCATGACGATTTTTTGCACTGAACTTCATTGGAATCCATTTGACATGGAAAGACACTTTTTCCTGCAGATCGAAAACGAGAACTCATTTGCGTTATGGTACGACAGCGGTTGAGGTTTACATAAGTCCCAATTCTTTGAAAACAGTATGACTTTCCGGAAACATTCACGCATACAGGAAAGATAATGCATCATCTGAACAAATACATAATAAAATTTTTTTCTGAAAACATGTGTTCATGAATGTTGGTTCTTGGTAGAGACAAGAAATTAATTTAAATATCTGAATTTGTTAATGAAATAAAGATTGGGAAATTAACATTAATATTATGAAATTCATTAAATGAAATTACATTAACATTTTTGGAAAAGTGCTTGATTTACGAGGGACAGCCAAGTTTCAAACAACTTTTCCCAAAGCTTTTAATTTACAGCCTCCTCTCGTTAATTTCTCTAACAGACCGTACGTGCCACGTTCAAGGTGAAAATCTTATTGTGATAGTTAATTTGGCGCCTGGGGAAAACGTGTGTAAACCATGTGCTCACAGCTTAACAGATGCTCACGTGACATTAGTTTAGGGCCTTTTGGTCAATTTTTCTAAAGGCCTTCGAAAATCGTCGCAAAGTACCGGAGAGACCTCTTATTAGTGTTCCAACACGTACTACAATTCTAATGGGAGTTTTAAGGGAACCTCAATCCACCCGCTGTTCAACTTCAGGGCTTTAAATTTACTTTGAGAACAGTTTGCCAGCATGGCAGTAAAAATTTTCCTTTTTTTGAAACCTGCAATATTTCTTTCTAATCATGTGGGAGTTTTAATAATATAATTCCTTAATATCTATTGGTTAAAAATATTTTACTAAATATATGTGGCCTTACGAGAGAAAGTGTAAAATATAAAAAAGGAACTCATATAATGACATAAAATATCGAGAATACTTTAATAATTTACATCTAAATTTTCTAAAAATGTAAATTTCTCAATTGAGTTTACACTTTTTAAAATTTAGTACATGAAATGACAGCTATTAGATACTTCACCTACTATTGGTGAGAAAACGACGTCTATAAAATGACACGTGTTCGAGAAGGTGGTGTAGCCAAAGGTTGTAAACATACCGCTCGAACACGTTTTAATCGTCATAAGGATGGTTGTGAGCAAGTGTGAGAGTATAAATGTCTGTGTAAGACGCACACTTGACAATTCAGCAGACAGGATGATCTGGTTCGTGCAGACTTCTGAGTTTATTTCAGGATGGCAGAGTCCTCCCCGAATCCGGCATATCTGAAGGGTTGATACTGCTTTATGGGCTGCGTGGACCCCGTATGCTAGCGTTTCGGTTAATTATGGACTAATTGTCGGATGCGACGACTCTTTAGAGTTTTTTCTTTCTTCTTTTATAGCCACTTCCAAAAAGAATCTACAGATGCAGTCGCGCAATTGGGGATGTCATCCTCTCCCAATGCTCAAAACTATTTTAAGCTCAGTTTTAAGAGGTTCTTTAAAAAGAAAAATAAATATATATTAGTTAAAGGTGTTACTAATTTGTTGAGTGTCGAATTAATGACACCTTATAAATCTTTGACGGCAATTTAATGAAAATTCTGAGAAAGTGATTCACTAAAGAAATGATTTTACTATTTTTATTGCTGTGAATCATCAACTAGTGTCTAATGAAATCATATTTGAAGACGTTGCTAATTTGTATCTATTCTGTTCTTGGTGTTTCATTGTTTCACCTGAATGGAAATATTTTATGTTTTGTTTTTGATTTCAGACGACTATCAAGGTTTACGCAAATTGTCTGCGTTCGGACATCGAATACAAAACGCTGAGCATAACTTACGAAACGACATGTCGAGAGGTCGTCCAAAACCTCCTTAATAAGTATCGAATGAGACACCGGGACCCGAGGCTGTTTTACCTAACGATGGAAGTTACAGTCAGAAGGGCGAATGTCCACACAGTACTGCCTCTCGACGAGACTGCCAGGCCAGCGGTTCTGCAGTCTTGTCATCCCCGAGGGGATTCGAGGTATGCATCTGCATTTACATAGGCATCATATACATAAGTCCACGGAACATACAAAGGTTCTTTCTTCGACGCTTAATATCTTCCCAACGACGATCATGAAACTTAAACGTTCCTGATACAAGTACTTAAGACAAATAGTAACATTTTTAAAATCGTCTTCTCCATTTTTGACTAATAATTTTGAATGACTTTACGGACCCGAAAAATATATTTATGGGTCTTAAAAAGTATTAACAAATATTTTGAACAGTCGGATGAAGTAGTGTCTCGTAATTTTACTTAAATCTTCAATTGCTGGTTTCTTAGAGACGAGACTTCCGTTAGAATGTCGGCTTTGCCTTGTAAGTTTCCCCCTATACCGAAGAGAGTGAACTTTTTTGCGGAAATCATTTTTCTGACGAATTCCTTTGAAGTTAGAGTTTAGACTATCAGTCAGAGCTGGAAGTGATTCGTTTAAAAATGAATTCGATATATTAAACTTCCAAATAGTCTAGCAATTTCAGTGCTGATATTAATTATGACTTTATTATTGCAGATTTTCGCTCCAAATGCGTCGAGGTGGTCTCGTCAAAGTATACGACAGTGCCCTAATGTCCGGAGTAAGTATAGATTGTCTACCTGAAACAAAATTTATTCGTCAATATGATATTCTGGAAATAAATACGTTACTAGCCCAGAATATGTCTTTAATACTAATAATAATTGATTTAATTGAATTGTTTTTAAAAATTGAGATGTTTTTAAAAATATGTTTTTTTTTCAGTCGAAATACAAGAGCCTTTTGATCTCGGAACAGACGACAGTTGACGAGCTGATTCAAATGTTACTGAATTGTTACAACTCAACCGAACGGGTCGAACAGTTCTCTTTGTATGAAGTTTGCGAGGGTGAGGAATACCAAAGGAAATTGCATCCTGACGATTCCCCTCTGCGAGTCACACAAAGATGGACCACTGCTGATCGCCATCTGAGAATTAGGAGAAATCCAGATTACAATCCACATAGAAGAAAGGTTTGTTTAAAATTGATAAAAAAAAACCTCTATTGATATGTAAATAAGTTTTCGTTTTGAAATTATGGTAAGCTTCCACATTTTTTTCAATTATCACTATTTTCACTTTTCAACTTTTTTTACAGAGTATGTGGGCTTCAGACTCTAGCATAACCGTCGCAATGGCAAGATTACAAATGCAGGATTCACATCATCGTTTGTGTAGTCAGAAGAGCCACCACCATATTAACAACAATCATCTGCTCCATCATTACAGTTACAACAACAATAATGTAAAATCTGGTCAGAATCATCTTTCAACGACAATGAGTCAACAACCGCGAATTGTTCTACCGCAACAACAATTGCCGAAAAGTATGCCATCGACACCGTTATCATCGAAACATCCTACCATGGCATATGCCGAATACGAAAATTATCTTTTCATCTAATTTTGTGTGTTTGTCACTCATTATTATTCAAATAACGTGGTCATACAAACGTAGTAAAAGTGGTTCTTCTTTCAAAAAGAGATTAGCAGAAGAAACTAATAGTAATAAACATGGAGAAACCAATAAGGAATAAGCTGTAAACATTTTGTGGACAACTTTGTTGTCAAGTAAAGTATCTTGTTATAAAAAAGTAGCTTGCCCACTTTAAAAACTACTTGACCACTTTAGGTGTTTCACTCGCGTAACATAATAAAGAGAAGTACGAATTTAGTGAATAGAAAAGAAAATTGTACCAAAGTTTCTAAGTATATACAGCAAATATTATATAAAATTTGTACGAAATTAATTGATCAATCGATCATATTATCGTTTTATGTTCAACATACAATTTGAGGCTTCTTCTGAAATTTGATAATATAAAACGCATTTTTGAAAGCCTCGCGAACTATGTGTCTTCACTATTATTATTTATTTTTATTTACTGTACAAAGAATAATTATTGACGCTAAACTGCCGGTTATATTGTAAATTATTTTAAATCGAACGATTCTCGACAGTATGAATTGTATATCCTCTCGTAATTAGACTTTACTTGTAAATTAGAAGATTGAGTTAAACGAGACAATCGAATATAATATTTATTATTCATAAAGAGGATATCTCATACTTCTTTTGATAGAAAAATTTAGTATAATATAAATTTTATGAAAAAAAATGTCTTGTGAAATATGGAAGAGACAACAGTATTTATTTGATTCAGAAAATTTGTATGAGACCTTATGAAGGTCCTTAATTTTTTAGTGCAAGCCGTCACAAAATTTACTTTGCCCATATAATCCCATGAAAACTTCCTTAAATTGTTTAAGGAAAGTTAATGCGTTGATTCGAAGCGTGTGTACTATTTGCTTTCAATGTAAATCGTAAATCTTCGCGTATACGCATTTTACCAAAGAAACAACATTGAAGTGCGAAAGTTTGTGAAATTGTTAATGTATAGTTTTGAGAGTGTTTTGTGTGTTCACTTAAACAATGCAAATAAATTCAATTTAAGTTCATAGAAAAAAAAAATTAGCTACCAACGAAAATAGAAAATGTATTTTAGTCTTCACTATTCATAATGCATGCATCCAAAGCACTCTCGTTTACATTTATTCGTACCCAATAAGCATGTAAATATCTTTTAGATTCCGTCATTTGTACATTTTTCCACGTAGAATACAAACTGTTTAAAATGTGAGAGTACATCTGGATATTTTCTAATTACCCTCATCAATATTTGACTGAATTTAAGTTTTTATAAACATCTAGAAGAGAAGTCAAAGTATTTTCTAGTTTCTTAGAGAAAAGAACACAAGTGTTTTTCATGATGATAAAAATTTTATTTACAAATGCGACAAATGTAGGAATTCAGGTTCTCGTGACTTTTCGGAGAGAGAACTTTTATTGCTCGTATACGTATAGATTGCCTTTCGTTTGTGCTTTCAAAAAATCTGCTCAACCCAAGTGTTTCAACCCTCGCCGAAAAGTCTCGAATACAGGAAAAAATTACCGAGACATAACAGTATTATAATCTTTACATTTAATATGATCAGAGTCTACCGAGGACTATGCGGAGTACAGTGATAGAAATATTTACTTTTCAATTAGAGTGGAGCCTCTCGTTAGTTGGATTTCTTTCGGAATCTGGGGTGATAAGGACAAAGGGATATATGTTTTTTTTTTTAATTTCAAAGGATAACATCACAGCATTGACATATCAACATTGAAACGACTTTCGGCAACATGTGCAACTTGGTATTGATACATATTTCAAAAAGCAGTTCCTTCAAACTATAAAACGATTTCAAAAGATTTTTAAAATGATAAGTACATTTTTGTCAAAAGTAGTTTTTTTTTTATAGAGAAGAACGCAGTGTCGAGTTCGCAACAATTTTCATTTGCTATAGATCAATTTACAACACTTCGCAATAAATTATCTCAATTCCTTATCCACTCGAAAAAAATCTTTCAACATTCATGCACTTAGCCTTCCTGTTTTTTCTCTCTCTCTCGCTCTCTTTCACGCAATCTCGCTCTTTGCCATAGTGTTTATTACAATCTTTACAAGTAGGTAATAATAATAGCAAGAGGAGTAAACGACCGATACAAATTATCGATATTAATTGTAATCATTTAAATATATTTTTTCTTTCTCTTGCACGCTCTCTCGCGTTCCTATTCTCGCTTCTCTCTTTTAACAACAAAATATTTATTTAAAGAAATTATGTTGATCCAACGAACCAGCCGGAAACGAAGGACGTAAGCGTATGCACAACACACGATTTCGTCCTCGAAGAGACTCGAATTGCTCGAGACAAGAAACGTTGAAATCCCTGAGAATTAGTCTGTGCTTCCGTGACGGTGCAAGAAATTTTAGTACCGTGTACATATAGCAAATTTTATATTTATTAAAATATGTTAACTGTATAGGCCTGGAATAGCTCTTCTCCCTCTTTCAAGTAACAATCCGAGCTTCTAAATTTAACAAAAGGATTGTTTCAAATTTACACCGCTATGGGATCAGAATATAAGAAACTTGCCAGTAAAATTTTAAGAACTTTAAACAATTTTAAAAATAAAAAGTTTTACAAGCTCAGATATTCACGTTAAAAGCTTTATCTAGTATTATTTTAGAATAACATTAAGAATAGGATCACACATATTTCGAAGTGATCTCAAATTAGAGGCAACAGATTTAATAAACTATAGTAAATACATCAAACTTTGATTAAGTAAACAAGCGTATTTACAAAATTCTCGATCTTTTAAGAAGAAATTTCTTCCCTTCAGAGAAGATCTTCGGAATCACAGACTCGTCTTTGAATCGAGCCATTGAGATCTCCATTATTGTATACCTGCCTTCTTTATCCTTCTTGAATTATCATAAATCTATACTTTCAAAAACCATGTTTCAGCACGGCCAATCGCATTTAAAACTCTTGAAACAAGGACAGCTCAGAAACACATATTTTATCTACGTAATTTTCTTTGTTTCGCCGTGGAGAAATTTCTGCGGATAATCAAAATTTAAATACCGCATTTCTCGCCACATTCTTGTTTTGCGCTTTTTAAAATTGAGCATCCTTAAAGTGCATTATCTGTTCCCAATTAGACTTTCAGTGTTTCTATTTCTTTTTGTTCAATCTTTCAAAACCAATCGATTTTAAATTTGAAGTATTCAAAATTGTACAATTGTTTTCAATTTAAAATTCTTCACACCATCCATATACACCCGGCCCTCTTTGGGATTTTTTATACTCAGAAACTTGCAATCTGACTTGAGAAAAATTCTAGTCAATATCGATTTGAGATTGATTTTGAATTCGTAAACTGTTTAAGATCTCAAAACATGATCTAGCAAAGAAATTATACATATTTTCAATGTAACAATAAATATTGGGTTGTCTATCGCCAGACCTTATCTCAATTTTTGCAACCTACCTAACTTTCTATTCTACAGCAATCTAGTTTCCAACAGCAAATTGCAACATTTATCGAGTAGCAACAAATTGATTTAGGGAAGAATATGCAATATTTAACAAACCTTTTAAACTCTATATATTAAATATTTCACCTATTAGAGATATAGTTGTTAACGATAGCCAACCCTTTTAAAATTATCAAGTTCCAAAGCCTGAATCTTACCTATCGGTTAGATGTGTCGTATTTATGCTATTATATTGATTAGGTCGCAGCTCTTTATTTTCATAATATTCTTTTCGATCGATTCTTGATGAAATTTCCGAAAAGGCTTTTTAAGGATTCCACGATTTACATTGTAGAGCAACTCCATTTTTGCTGTTTTTCTAGCCCCTACTTCGATAATTTCACGGATATCGAGAGAAGAACAAATTGTATTGTTGCTAATAGTAAATTCTAGAAATAGTGCATTCGAAGTTACAACTTCTCAGGATACTTTGTCAATTGATCACTCCTCTACTTAAAATGTAAATTTCGAATTCGTCTTAGCCCCTTGCCATAAAGTTTATGTTTTAAATTAATTTTGATACAATGTATATTTACATTCAATATTTCAAAAGGTTTGTAATCGTAATCTGAAATGGTGCTTAATTTTTTGAAATTACAGCCTAAAGTTTTTAAACGTATCACAAACTTGAAATGCAAACTTGTAATAAGGAGGTTCCTTAAATTTGAATTGCAAGAGTGAAGGAATTTGCCGGCAATGAATCTGATACTTAAGTTAATCAAGTACGTAGACATCAATTAACAAGCGATCGTAGAAGTTTTACTTCGAGAATCTATAAAATGTATTATTTGCTCTTGACCCTGATACATGTAACAAAAGATAATGGAGCGATTTCTAATCGTTGGTTTGAACATCTTAAGTACAGATTCGAATTATATACAAATGTATTATACATTTCTTACGATCTGAGGTTCAATTCTCAAATCGTGTGAAAAATCTATTGCGTACAATTTTTTTAACTATTTTTTTAGAACATCACGTACAATAATTTCATTCCTATGTGTATGATTCCAGAAACAAGCACTTGGATCTGCGTTCGACATCTTCCAATAATTAAATACATTTCGCGCACGTTCAATTCACAATAGGCACAGTAGAGTTAGCAATATATTTTTTTTAAATAACAAATTCTAATAATTATAATGATAATTTTTTTTTAAAATACTAACTTACTGTGCAAATGTGTGCTCAATCTTTCGACCTATTTTTCTTTTCAGAATTTAACGAGCGATTGATATGATTATGTAACGTAGAACCTGGGCGAAGTCGGTAATTGCCTTCCAGTCATTTGAAACATTTTCCTAATTACGCGTTTTTAACTATTAATTGGTAATCAGAACTGAAAGGGAATATTGGACGAGATTATAATTTCCAAAGAAAAAATTATGGCTAGCTACTCAATTCTTTGTAAAATATCTAACCAGCATAAAAACTATGATTGACTTTTAAAGTTTCCAATACAAGAATTTGGATAAGTTTTACTTTATAGAAAAAACAAAATGATAAAGAATTAGCGGCAAAATACAACTCGAAGTCCGACGATAAAAAATATCGTGCGGGACTCAGGTGAAAATTGCAGAGTCTAGATTTCCCATTTTCATTACTACACTTTACTAGATGCAAAATGTTATTTTACCTAGTAAATACCTTCCATTGACTTTATACATCTATACACAAGCGATTCTCCCTTAAAAATCAACAGCATGCGACAAAAGCACAGCTGAGAAATATACTTTTCTGGATACCAATTTAGTCGATTTAAATTACAATCTGGAGGTATTAACGATTTATCATGTTTCAAAAATTTCATTGGTATGTGTAGTTTAATCTCGTAAGCATTCTACGAAAAATTTATTGTAAATGGTGCCGCCTTAAGGATACCAGTAGATGAATTTTTACATTTGTCATTAGGAACTCTCTTTAGTGCAACAATTAAGACAAAAATATTGTCCCTCTCTATAATTCATCTTGAGGACTGTAATTGGACTTAAAAGTGTTTAAACTATTATATTAAAACAATTTCGCAATGACTTGACTGATGATTAATTAGCATTCATCTATAGTGCCTGATGCTATTTTAAAGGAAATATCTGGAGGATTTGTACTATTTTTATATTGTGCTTCATACGATTTTACATATTTATAACTGGAAAGTATATCTTACTGATAAAGATATCTTACTGGCAATATTTTTTTGATTACCATTCTAAAAATACGAACCTTTAGAGATAAAAATTTGAGAATCAATGAATTGGCAATATAATTAATTTCACCTACCCCTATCCTTAAGCTTACTACGTATAAGTGAATCGCAGTAATTCTTCCATAAAGACTAAGGTTTTTACTGTAATATACGAGACGTTTTTCGACTGCAGTGTAAAGATTGCAATCCTGCACGGATAGAAGAACACTTCCCCGTTTCAAGACTAAGAAAAGATCTTGATCTCGAAAAAAATGAAAAAATCAATGCAAGTTAAATCGAAGATCCGGTGATGGAAAAAAGAACAGCGAACATTCAAACTGACCTTGATATATTAAGGAAAAAAGTTAATCTCAATGTCATTCCCGCTGGAGGCGTTGAAAAAAATTAAAAATTCTTAGAAGGTTTCTTAAACTTAAAAGAATTGACCTGGTAATGGCCTTAGGTGTCTTCGGGATCATTTCATAAATATGAATACAAGTATATTGTATACATATATTATATACACGAGTTTGAGAGTGTGTGTATCGTGTACGTATAATACGTAAAAGAGCGCAAGCTTCTCTGCGTTTGAATTTATTTAAAGGTCCTAATAAACTTTATAAACTTATGCAGCCTCGTGTACATGATATTTGTCGAATAATGTATATCCAAAAAATGTTTACACTTAAGTACTCCCTCTTCGTCTAAAGCCGACATTCCGCTAGAATGAATTAAGACTAGAAAATAATAAAATTGCACTAAAGGATCTAAATTTTGTTATAAAACTACTCGATGATACCCTGGTGAACGAGTCGCTTTTTTGATGAAATTTCGATCGAATACTTTTCATGAGTGCGCAATAGTTTTTTTTTCTTATGGGGCCCGAAAGGACTCAGTTCGAAAGGGCTCTTTTCAATTTTGCTTTCTCACGCACTTAATTCCCATATTGTGCTTATCATTGCTATATATACGATTAAAGGAATACTTTGCGTACGTTCACGTTCATCAAATAATGTCAACGCTCGACTTACTTCGAGGAATTTTTAAAAATCGAATTAAAATCACAATAGAAGTGAACAAAAAATACCGATATCTTTTTTAAAATAAACTGTATCACGTATGCCTGAAATTTTTTTACATATCCGCATTTAAAAATTATTTTAAACCAATTAAATTATTTTAAAGGAATTACATTATATATAATCCATTTGAATTATATCTTACAACGAAATGCAACATAATTTTGACAGAAATTGTTGAAAGATACTATTTGTTTCTAATAATTCTTTCGGGAAAGACGAATTGGAAGAAACAATTTTGAGAAAGCGAAAAATTCTTCGAGGAAGGTGAGCTTCAATCGAACGACCGATACTCTAAACTCTAGAGGGCGGTAGTTCGAAGATGGGGACATCGCCCTAGCGACAGGCCCCGGGGCCCCGGGTCCTAGATGGCGTCTAGAGCACGAGGATCTTGTTGACGCCGTCGTGGCGCGCTGTACTCGAATTCCTCCTCGGTTCCATATTCGTGATCTCCTCGATCTCCACGATCGCGATCCACTCTCTCGATACGTGATCTTCTGTATGAACCGGACCCTATTAAAAACAGACATCAGTTAAAAAAAAGTAATCTAAACTAAAATATTCCGAAATTGAAGGCCTGAGAGTAAAAACGGACTAAAGAAAGGGTGGGAGCAAAAATGGG
The DNA here is from genome assembly GCA_900474275.1 of Synergus japonicus. NCBI lineage: Eukaryota > Metazoa > Arthropoda > Insecta > Hymenoptera > Cynipidae > Synergus > Synergus japonicus. The sequence goes on from UCOH01005972.1 coordinate 49,368, forward strand.
GTAAGATGGGCAAAAGCGGGTTAAGAAAAAAATAAGAAAATCGATATTAAATAGAATAGATTAGAAGATATTCTAATATATCGCCCTAGCATAGATTTTTATTAAAATATACGATATAATCCTCGTTCTTCTTATTTCTTTTTTAATCCGTTTTTACCCGTAGTTTTCTTAATTCGTTTTTGCTCCCATCATTTTATTAGTCTGCTTTTACTCTCAGCCCCTCAATTAAGGAAAGGAAAGCTAGATCAATAGAGTACAGGAAGCAGTCTTAACTTACAAAAATTAAAATGAATTACCAAAATAGCAATTCAGTTTGGAAGAATTAGTTTTACGACTTGGCTTTATGAACACTTCAGAAAGCATTTAAAAGTACACAACATTTCCATCTGCGTTTCCAAGCCAATTATCTGTATTTCCAGAAGAAATATCATTCTTAGAACGCTTGAAGGTTCAGAAAACTTTTCTATTTCTGTTTCTGCTTCCTGCATTACACTTTGAAATTGCTTCCTTTCTAAAGATAGAATGCAGTGAACAAGTTATGTTCACTTCAAAGAATTTAATTTCAATTTTATCGGCACTACTGAGACTTATAGAATTTACTTAGTTATAACATTGATTGTCATATCTGTACAGTTTTTATTGAAATAAGATTGTTCACTGCATGAATCTTAGTAAATTAGGGACAAAGAAAGAATTGAGCGCGCGAATGAAGTCTCGAAATTTGTTAATACTTTCACTAAATTCTTTCTTCTCTTTAGTGAAAAATATCAAATGGAAACAAATGGACATGTACATGCTTAAAAAATTTAATTAGAAGTGTAAATTCAAGCAGAGGTAGATTACAATAGCTATAGTTTTCCACTCAGAAAGATACACAGACTTAGGCCATGCAAGCGTAGGAGTTACTGAAGATTAAAAATAAAATCACTACATCCGAATGATTTCTGAACAAGTCAGACATGTAAATAGTCAAATTGAAATTTCCATGTTTACGGAAGATATTTATAGTCAGGTTGCAAGTGAAATTCAAATTCAAATTTAATACTTTGGAATTCATTAATCTACTTTTATAATAATTGCAACTTATTAAACATCATGCATCTAAAAATGAAATATATTTGAGTATTTACTGGCATGTCAAAATACAATTTCGGTAAACCTTATACAATTAAGCATTACGAATCAATAATTTACAATTTATTATGTATTCTTCGATTAGCTACCCTTTGGAAAAAAGGAGACGCGATAAGGTCGACTGCGACTGGTTCAAATCTAAAAGCAGTATCAGAAAAATTCGCATTGGGCCCACCGCGACCTTTGAACTCCGATCCAAGGTGTTTACGTTCTTTTGGTTCGCCATCGCTGATGCATATGCTCACTGTCTGGGATTACGCTATTCTAAATGCGAATTCTATGTAAGTGGGTCATTTAAGGGTTGCGTGATTTGTCAAAGAACATATTGGCGTGAAAAGATTCAGACCTCGGACTGACTTTAGAGTTCAGAAATATCGAAAAAAGTCGTATAAAACCCGAAAACCTTTTAAGTATTTAACATTTTGAACTTTAATGCTATTGTTCAAATAGGGAAGAAGTTATTTGCATCAGAAGATGCTTTAAGAGAGTGTTCGACAAGAATCAGATTTTACACTCCTTTTGAGTCAAAAAATCGAAAAAAAAGAATTTCAAAAATTCCGAGAGTCCGAGATCTGGAGACGATTATATATAAAATTTTACATTTCAGATTTCACTTTACTTTTCTAAGTGTTTTACAAAATTTCAATAGCTATCATTAATAATAATATATGAAAAACAAAGAATGAAAAGTAAAATGTAAAATTATACATAATGAACTCCCTGAATGAGAAATGTAAACTTCTTATCAGATGACGCTTAATAATGTTTCACCGTGAAGTAAAAAATGGACAAACTCTTTCTTCCAGGGAGGGCAATGTTTCGGGTATAAAAACTGGTCTCTTTTGGGCCCATGCATGAAATACCCATCGTACTTACTACGCGCGCTCACAAAGAGATCCCTAAAGCCACTCTGTCTTTTAATTTCACAACATATCCCATCATGGGGATAAAATTCAGTGACTACGTCGAAAATTGGTCCGCAAGAATCGAGACTTCTGTGAGCAGTTGAGAGGGTTGATCGCCTCTCTTGAATCAAAGGGGCCAGTGGAAATGACTTAACTCGATTCTCTTGACTTGGACTTAGGTTCCCCACTTAAGGTGACCTTGCCCTCTTTTCGGATGACTCCCGTGGCAGCCACCGCTTCCATGTCTTTTAAACCGAACAAAAGAAGAGCACATCAGACCTTATGCTCAAAATCTAAAATGCAGTCAATGCTGCGACATCCATTTATCATTTACACCACGCTATAATCACTTCTCTAGGAACTACCAGTCATTATTTGACTGAATCTACGTAGCCTTCATTCTAATTTCTTCTTAAAGATGTCTTGTGTTGATAGCTACTTTTTAATCTTTGTTACTCTTCTATTGTTCACCGAATGCGGTTGTTGGACTCTAGCTAAGTTAGTTTTGGTAGTAGCTCGTAATGCGCATGGATAACTTTTTAATTCACTTATTAGGCCTCTTGAGAATTCAAATCAGTGGCTCCGAATAGATTTATTTGGACCCCCCACTCAGAAATACGTTTGGAAACTAGTAAACCAGAGATTAATTTCTTTTATGGATCTTTGAAAAATGTGAAAAATTGGTATTTTTAAAGAATTGAGAGCAATATGTTATCCACGCGCAAATGCAATATTTTGGGGTTGAATGCAGCATGACGTGCACGCGGTAAGCTCTGGAAGAGAAAGATTGATTAGAGAAACAATAAGAAGGATGACAGAAAAAAATGAATGTGTGTGTTGCGCAGATGAGCAGAGTGCATAGAGACAAAGAAACCGTTCGAATAAACGAGACTGTGAACTAACGGGACAAGCGGAAGTATAAGCGCGTCTCGCTGTCACTGTGGTGGGTACAAGTGTGTTGATCCAGACATTGTTGCTGAAAAGAAACACAATATGAGGAAATGATACTCTGTGTGACTGTGTATATGAATGAAATGAAATACCTCAAGTACTCGACTGCAATTCTTGATCACGACTATCAATTCGTAAAGAAACCTGATTAACATCGTCGAGTACAAAAGAAGCTCGATGCCTGCTAGGATCTGATATTAGTTTGCAAATTTCTTTTTTGAAAGAGCACGATAAAGTTCTCAATAAATGATTTTTATCGGTTTTGCATCTAGGAAATTATTTTGTACAGGAAGCTTCAGGTGTTCTTTATTCGCACCCCATTCAGCACTTTACTTTACGAGTTCTCGTTCTAGCAGCCTTCGAGATAAAAAGAGTTTTATATATCGACTAAAGTTTAAGGCATGCAACGTTTACGTGCATCTATGCTGTGTTTCTAAAGTTTACGTGGAGAAAGATGTGTCATAAAGAAGTAAGTTTCAGGGAAAGGGTGGGTTACCTCTTGGCTCGTGGCCGTAGTAACCCTCATGATGGCCACCTGAAGGGTCAAGAAAATATTTCTGTGTTAGTTGACAGGATTAAGGTTTATTATTGGGATAAGGCTGGGAATTTTTCAAAGATATTATTCCAAAGATAATATTTCAAAGATAATGTAAAGATAGAGGAGGGAAGATCTGGAAGCACAGATTTGTAATAAATAGATATATAACTTAAATTATGAAAGAATCTCTCTTAAAACTGCAGGATTTTTTTCTTCGCATATAAATTGCAGAGGAAACGAATCTAGGAAACCTATAAGGAAAGTCTATAGGACATTGTTTGCATTTTGCAAACCATTTCACTGAAACCTTACATCTTGAATTAAGTTTCTAGCAAAAAAAAAAATAAGAAGGCTGCAATGAAAATCAATAGCAGCCTACGTCATAAGAAATTGCGCAAATAAAGTTATACATTTAGAGGTAAATATTTTTTCAAGATATTGTCGAATGGTCAATAAAAAAAAAATTGTCTGAAGTCCAGTCCTATTTTTAAAATAAAATATTTGAAATAGTAAATAATCATATAAAATGCAAAAAAAGATTTAAAAATTAAGAGGACTAAAAATTTGAGAAAGAGTAAAAGCCCTACATCTACAATACCTAATATGCGACCCGCAGCATTATTATAATTTTATACGCAAAACTGTTTATGCAGTCAATTTCACAAGAGTGTCATCATGGTTTTTGAAGTACTATCAAAGGACCAAAATGCGTTTATATATTTGATAGATTTATTGCAATCATTATAAATTATTATAAATTGTAATAGAAGGTGAAGACATTTTGAAATGATAGTTTTGTTCTTCTGCAAGCTTTTACTTTGCACAGCTTTTTCTAAATTAATTGTAATTAATTACAAAAATAGTGGAAATCGACGACACTCTTGTGACACTGGCTGTATTGAGTTGAACAATTCATCAACACGATTCCAGTGTTTCGCAGTATACACTATTTGGAAAAAATATTGAGTACCTGTTGTGACCCGTGGTGATAATACATCTACGGATGCGTCCGGTGCAGGCATGGCACGTGGAACATTTTGCACAGTCGGAGGATGTGTAGCGCGCCAGTATGCTTCCAGATATTCAGCAACATGATCGCAGGCTTCGTCGAGTTGGTTTTCATCTAAAATGACGTCGAACATCTCATCAGGACATTGAGCAAGTTTCTCAGCTGCCACCATCTGCACGTTCAAATGACGTGACTGTGATTTGCCACGAGACTTGATCAATCTTTGAAGAACTTTAGGCGAAGAAATCTTGAGATAGACGATCGTAGGTGCCAGACTCGTTTTTGCCAACTGTGATGGGTGATTGATTGTATCGCAGTCCAGAACAACAAGCTGAAACGTGCAATGAGGAGTGAGAAACTTCCGGGATTAAATGATTTCTTTACCACACACATTCCTTGTCTATTTTACTTTAAGTATTTTTTAGATACCTGAAGAGTCCTTGCTAGTTCGAATATTCGCTCGATCTCAGCTTGGACTTCTGCTAAGCAACTGCTTCTGCTGGACGATCGCTCCATGATTGCTCTTTTCGTTGGATTATTTAACAAAGACCTCTTAGCAAGTGAAATATCTGCCATTACCCTCGTTATGATGATTCTGGAGATTGATATAGAGTTATATGTAGATAATTTTGTGAAGTGTATTAAAAATTCATTGAGTATCCGTGATCAACTCACCTTCCAGCAAACCTATGTTTTAAAAAGTCGAAAAGCGCCTTCTGCATCATGTCAGTCACTTCGTAGCCTTTGAGAGATGGTCCCACCAACACGACAGGTCTCATTGAAGGTACCACATCGTAGGGTGTAGCCGTTTCCTGAAAATATAATTATCATCAATAAACTACTCAAACTGGATCCCGTTTCCGGGAACCCCAACCCCCCCAGGATAGGTCACTTACGTAGGACTTGGTGAGCACGGAATGCAAACATTGAAACATTGAAAACAGTTAATGGCCATGTAATTTTCATACATGCTATCCAAAATGCTGCATGGTCAATGTTCCTGGATATGATCTGTCAACACTCATTTCCTCATATTCCTCATTAGTATAATCGTTTGAACATTTCACCAAGCAGGACAAAGTGGATCTAACTCTATTGGCCTTCTACTAACTAACCCTATCTATTTTCAAATTATTTAAGGATCTTGTTTCTTTTTTATCTTTGAAGACTTACGTCGAATCTCCTGGTTTATGTCTTCAAGATTGACTTGTTAATATATTAGATTTCAAAGAAATGTCTTCAAACTCTTCTATGTCTTGACTTTTTTTCTACAATCTAACGTTTGACATATCGATCAATGTATATTGCATCAAGCTTATTTGAAAATACGAAAAAAGTGATTGATATTTGTATTATATTGCACTATTCTAAATTGAAAGAAGATCACGTACCTGTATTTTTATACAGGATGTCTACCTCTCAACTCATTTTAAGTTTTAAGAATATATTTTTCAGCAAGACTCTAAAGTGCAGAACAATTTTCAAACTTTGAGGCCAATTTGTGAATTCGAGAACTTAAAGGATGGGTAGACACCCTGCTAAACTTTGTAAAGGGTGATCAATGAATCATGACTGGGTGGGTAAAGCTGGAGTCGCTAACTAATCTAACTGATTCTATAAGTCAGGCCTAAAGTGCGAATATTATCAGAATAAGCTATAAGAGAAGCTAGTAAGAGTTTACCGGCTTCTTGAAAAAGTTCTTCCGTTTCTCCTTGGCCGGAGGAGTCGTCAGCGTTGCTTTACCCGGACGGATATTTCCTACGCTGTCACTGTCGTCACCTGTGAAGAACATAAACAAACCCCTCACTCTTTCAAATCTACTTCTACCAAAAAACACTTGTCATCCACTGTCCTACGAATCAGCTACCTCGAGGGTCTTCGAGGGCGTGAGAGCTTTTCAAAAATAAGGACTCACAGGCGTAACAACTTGCAGACGTCCGTGGGGGCCCAACATCATTTGCCAGGGCAAGACTCGATTATGTATCTTGTTTTGTTTTTTTTATACCGCTGAGATTTTTCTAGCTAGAATGTGATGAAAGATGTGGTTTTCAGACTGTATTAAAATGAGAGTATAATCTTTTATCTTCCCTGGCGCGAAAGGAAGAATTTCTTTTTTGTGTCGCCACCCCCATGTACCCCAGAATAGTTACGCCTATGGGGACGTTCGCAAGTAGTGAGATACCTGGTGTGGGCGGTGTGGAACCTCGTGAGGGCATACCGCTCTCACCAAGGTTCCCCGAAGACCCTCCACGTGTGGAATAGAGGCCCTTGGTACCGCGTGCTGCGCTCGCTTGCACTCTCAGGGCCTCCAACTTCACCGGCGAGGGGATGAATCCCACGTCGCAGCCCTCCTTGACCAGTCTTCCAATCCACCAATTGTTGTCATACTTTTCCTGCATAGCATACAAAAAAAAATCTCTTCGGTATTTCAAGAATTTAATAACTGAAATTATATTATCTTATCCAATAAGTAGGCGGAGTAGGCTTATTCAGAGTCAGATAATAAATCAATTTTTTTCTGTCGTAAGTTTCAACTTTAACAATTAAGTCTTGCTGTAACAAGAATTATACTGAATTATTACTAAAATTATAACTTCTCTAGTAGATACGCCTAGTAACAGTCAGACAAATGATATAGAATATGTAAATATTTTTTGTGCGTAAAAGAGTTTGGCTACTGAAATTATAACTACTTCTAGTAGGTAATTCCAGTAAGAGTCAGACGAAAAATAGATTTTTTTTTAAATGTACTGGACACACATTTCAACTTTATATATGTAATTAATCATTCAAATGTATTGTAGTAAAAGAATTGGAGTACTGAATTAATAATATTATGTTCAGTGGATAAACCCAGTAAGAATCAGACAATGAAAATATGTTTTCTATTGAGCGTATATCAACTGTAAATAATTAATGATTCGAATTTCGTGCACTAAAAGAACCTGAAGTTATATCTACTTCAGTAGATACGCCCAGTAATAGTCAGACACATGATCTAGATTATATATTTTTTGTGACCTTCTTTAAATAATTATCGATTCGAATGTCTGGCAGTAAAAGAGTTTAGTTACTGAAAATATATCTATTTCTAGTAGGTACGTGCAGTAAGAGTCAGACGACAAATATATTTTTTTTTGAAATGTACTGGACGGACATTTCAACTTTATATATGTAATTAATGATTCAAATGTATTTTAGTAAAAGGATTGGACTACTGAATTGATAATATTATGTTCAGTGGATAAAACCAGTAAAAGTCAGATGGAAATATGTTTTCTGTTGTAGGTATATCAACTGTAAATAATTAATGACTCGAATGTCTTGTAGTAAAGGAATTTGACTACTGAAATTATAATACTGTATGCAGTGGAAAAAGCTAGTAACTTAGACAGTAAAAATATTTTTTATGACGTACGTAATTATAGTATTATATCCAGTAGGTAAACCAAGTAAGAGTCAGACAACGCATACACTTTTACTGAAATTGTGCTTCAACTTTGAACAAGTAGTGGTTTGAAAACTTTTCAGTAAAATAAATTGACTAATAAAATTATCATATTTTAACCAGTAGATAAACCTAGTAAGGGTCAGACAGTCAATAAATTTTTTACTGTGGTGCGTGCCAATTTTAAAGAATTAATAAGTTGAACGTCTCACTGTAAAAAAAGTGGGTAAATTACCTTAATATGAAGAAAGTCCCGAACGTCGAAGCTGACAGCCGACCCATGGACAGGCGAGTCATCATCGACGGATCCATCATAACTGACGTTTGTTCTTACTGCGAAGGCTACCTGTTTCGTCTGCAATAAACAAAGAAACAATTTTAGTCTACATTTCTTTCATTATAAGGTGTGTTATCATTGAAATAATGGCATAATTGCGGTTGCATGTAATCATCATATTGTAAATCATTCATGCATGTAATCGCATAAGTGTACGTATATAAGTATTGAGTATATGTAAGCAGTATATATATCTGCAATGTGTGACGAGAATTTCTAGGTGCGCTGCACGTGCCACTTAGTAAAGTAAACAAAAATCTACAGTATGAAGTTCGTGCAAAAATGCAATAGTGAATCTCTAGATCTTATACTCGAAAACTAAACTTACTTTCTTTAATCTTTTTTAATCTCTTTGAGTGATACATGAAATTCTTTTATAACTATTTGTTAAACGTGAAACTGAAAAAAATGCGGTGAATGTAAAAACGTGAGAATTCCGAACAATGAATGTATCCGATCGATGTCCTCTTAATTCTGAATGAAGTCTTTTTATTCCTTTGATGCTTAAGTGTGATTGATCCCTGTAAGTCATTATCGTGCCAGTGAGATTTGCTCACCCAGAAATAAACAAAAAGCCGAAAAAAGACGAATACGATAGAATCTAGCATCAATGAATCGTTTTTTCGTGGTACTGAATTCTAAATTACGTGCGTCACGCTATGGCGTCTAAGTTATCGAAAATAAAACCGGCCTTTCGTATTCGGCATCTACGATCGCCAAAATATAAATTGAATTTTTTCTATACTTATATACAGTAACGATTATATTAATTTACGCGAATAATCCCTCGACACTTCCACGCCTAAAATAAACGAGATTTCGTGAAGCGTAGGTGGCACGTGCTCGTGCTTTTATTATTTCTTTCACATCCCTGAAATAGGATTTATTATCTTCTTTGCCCTCTTCATAACGAGTGACTCATTTCCTATTTCCCAAATGTATATTAACGTCATTTTGGGTCACAGAGCCTTTTCTTTGACTGATATCATTTAACTTTTGCTCAACAAATTTGTTTAAACAAATTATTTAAAGCTCACCCTAGCTCTCTCAAGTTGAGCGAGGGCCTGTTTCTCCTTCTCCCGACGTAATGTTTCTCTTTCCTCATCCAATGAGAGGTCTGAGCTCGGTTGTGAGTAGTTTGAATCCGCCGAGCCCTGGAACAAATAAAAAAAAAATAAAAACACATTCTTTTCCGAATATTAAATTCAAACTTTCGGAAATTTATTTAAATTGTTAATGGTGGATGTTAGTATTTTACTTCTTCTATTACTTTTTATTGAAAATAACATAAAAATGTTTTTTCATTTACTATGCTATTTTTGGCTCTTAAGACTGTACACATTGTAAGCTGCGAAGGGCATTTTATATTCTATAAGAGAAACTTGATATTATCTTTTTATAAATAGAACGTATTTTTACTTAATAAAAGTCTTGAATTTATATTCTTTACAGACATATACATTTAATTACACGTTTTAATTAATTTTCAATTATAGAGCTATGTAGAAGTGATCCATTGAAATTAAATTAACTATTCGCGGTGAAATATGTTAGTATATATACAATTACGAAAATCGTATAATTGTTTTTAGTTAATCTACTGCAATCAAATAGAATATTAATTCAGGTGCACAAAGAACATTGATCAGTTGGCTTCGTGTCCATGAAGAAATTGATTTAGTCGAAGTCAATATATCTATATAGCTTGTTTAAAGATAAATGAAACTCTATATGAAACAATTTATTCAAAATTAATTATCGATTAATCTATTTTGTGATGTTATTAAAAAATATTTGAAATTGAGAAGATAGCGATATTGTACATTTTACTGGTAAACTTGATTATAATTCGCTCAATACTGTGTGCTATATAATCTATACTTACAATATATACAACGAGAACATGTAATACTGACTGGACAGCTGACCGACCAACGTGTGATGGGGCCAAATTCAACTTGATTATAGTTGAATAGCCGGATGTAATAAATAGAAGATGTAAAGCACACATATTTAATGTGTTGGTATCAAAGCCTCAATTTTTAAATTGCATATTATGTATTTGATATTTCTACTGGATTCTTTTGATTTCTAACGGTATGATTTGAAATATTTTGGTAACCCCGACAGATTGATTTTGAGGATGGAAGTCGGGGTGTTTGCTCATCAGTTTTTCTTGGAAGGCAAGAATGAAACGAAAACAAGAATGGTATCAGGTGATTCCTTTGAGAAAAGTTTTCATTTCGGATGTACAAAGTTCGCTAGGTTGGAGGGTTGTAGTCATGACAACAGACGAACTTACACACCCTTGAAATTACACCATCACTGTCTTTGCGTATTGACGAAGTCTAAGAAGACACCACCATTCAGTAAATAAATTTCTCTATTGATGTATACTTAATTTTTTTCGTGAAGTGAAAGTTATTGATAAACATTTCACAATATGATTAAGTGTTAACAATGTGATGAATGATTGTCAGTATTATAGTATGAGATTAAATTAACCCACTTTTTCAATTGAAAGTTAGGGTCTCTAGACTTTGAAACGAAAATTCTGAATTACCTGAGTATAGCTGATATCCGGTATATCCTGAATATCAATTTCATGATAACAACAACTTAGTCTATTCATCCTTGAACCAGAGACAAGCCATTAGTAAACAAACACTCATTTGGATTGACACCGATCTTTTTCAAGGGACAACAAAAGTGAAAACTCCTAAAATTGAAGACTCCTTATTCCATACCCACCAATTTAAAATTTCGAAGAATTTCTTGAAAGCTCATGAACGATTAGTTTAGTTTCAATTTTCAGGTGTCACTCTTAACATAGAATACATAAAATTAGATGAGATACTAGCGTTACAAAGTCGTCAAACAAACTGATCGACATTGTACAACACGTGCAGAGTTTGCAAGGGACTATACGCTTGAATTGACGTTAAAAAAAGTAATGTAGTCATCAGTGGAGGTTAGATCGCTTCGTTGTTCAAAGAACCTAGGTCGCCACTGGATAGTGGATAGAGTACGCTTCGTTGCCCTATTTCGCAGAAGATTAATCAACCAGTAGCTCATGTGAGTGATATACGTACGTTGTTGCTAAACTTCGTAGAAGATGCTTTGTTTACATGCCTATACTCGAAAATTAATTGATAATTCTTCTATATATATATATATATATATATATATATGAATGTTGAAGAATGAGTAAAATGCCAAAACCGGCGGAAAGTTGACCTTTCACATGAAAATATTAAGACTATTATTTTTACAACTTGTAAACAATTTCCTCAAACGGGAACAATCATCAAATTGAGTCAATCATTTCGCTTTCTAAACTTTCTGGAAAATGCAACCGGAGACTCAACTTTCATTCCAGTAACAAAAATAACTGACCTAAATTCGAGGGAGTTCAACTCAATGATTTTTCCATTCCTTAGAATAATGTCTTCGTCATTTACTACCGGGAAATGAGACGAATAACGTCTTCAATAAGAAATGCGAAAAATTTTTCACGATTGTTACCTGGGTGAAGAGCTTGTTGTAGCCAGAATTTTGTTGATTGTATCCGATCATTGCCGAGACCATCCGCCACTGTCTGCTCCGTCGACTCTTCGGTCGCTCCTTACGCTTTTCGATTATAATCTTCAGTTTGATTCAATACGCACGTGAGTTAAATTCAACTCACGAGTTCACTCATTACCGAATTACACTTTCTACCTCCAAAGTTTTAAAGTTTCGATTTGTATTTCAATTTCACTTGTCATATCATATTCAGGAACGTAAATTCGCAGATTTCGTTTGAATTTTACGTGTCTGCTTTTTGCGTTTTCTTTTGCAAGCCATTCAAATCACGTTAAATTTTACTAGACTTGAATTTTTTATTTTTTGGGGAATTTATCACCGGTGTGAAGAAAGGCCGAAAATTCTGTTTCTAAAAGTAGAGACATTGATTAATTTAATAGAAAGCAAGTAGGGTGTCACTATGACTACAAAAATTACATGTCACACTGCACAATGCTTGATTATAAGATTAAAGTTTATTTGGAGAATGTTTATTTTAATGAAGCAGATTATGTCTTTACTAAATCATTTTCGAGAAATATATTAGCATTTCAATCATTTGGTTTCTAGAACAGCAATTATCTTTTTTTTGTTGAAATACTGCTTGCTTTCTGAGCATAATAAGCCTTACGAACGTTCATTTATCCATTAGGTAATTACATGAATTCAGTCTTATTACTTTTGAGCACGAAACACGCCGAAGAGTTAATGCAGAGAACAAATAATAATATCAAGTTACTAAATGGAGTGAACTGTATTTAAGATCTATTTACTTTTACGAGCTTGAAATTCATAGAAAGCTAGATGGAAAGCCTTTTGGCTAGACTAATTGTAAGACTAAACAGAAGCTGCACTGCGTTGTAAAAACGTGCGTTTTGTTTCACAACTGTAGCTCAGCGTCTGCGCACTGAGGTTTAGTAATCTTTATATTTTTACTTCCAGATAGATTTCAGTTTATATTCTTTAGCTGAATATGGCAGAGAGCATTTACAGTTAATTTAATCTTACGGGAAAGGAATTTTGAATATAAATCAATAATTCCGTAAAATTACTTCAACACACGTTGAAGTAATAACTTCTTTAGATACTGATTACAGCTGAATAATTAATTACAAAGCCCGTCGCCCACAACTTGAACGTGTACACTGTACACGTTTCCCCTTTCGGATGAATATTTCGAGTTAAAGGTAAAATCGATTACTGCAGACATGAAGGGAAACATCAAAGAAACATTCATACACGTTACTAGGCCACCTATACCAAGTCGCTCAGAAAGATAGGTAACTCGGTCATCATAAATTCGAATACTGCTATCAAATTATAAAAAGCTGTCTTACTTTGCACACGTAAAAAATATGATACAACTAAATTTACCAATTAAACTAACAATAAGTGAATTAAACATTTTAAACTTTAATAACAAAGTTTAAAAGAACATTGATTAAAGAGTAATTAATTCTTGGTAATTTGTATATCAACTTTAGAAATAAACACTGCACCTTCAGTTCAAAATGCTTGTTTCTACGAAAAGACATCAAAACAGAGTCTTGGCTAAAACGTGTAACAGTATTTGGATGAGTCCAATGGTCCAACTTCAACCTTTTGTTTCATCAGAAAATACAAACATCCTCCAAATAATCAAGCACAGTGCAACTAATTTCAAGAAACATATTCCCAAATTCCCATAATTAAAAACTCTCCCACAAGGGAAATGACTCTCGACTCAGAAAACAATTTCGTAGAATCAAATTTTATTTGAGTTAAAAAAAAAAAACATTTGGTTTAATTAAACAGACTTTTTCTTTATATTCTAATAAAACTTATTTGACTCAACCAAACTGCTTTCTGAGTGTGATATTGTTCCACCTCCTACTAGTTGACCACGGCCCCCTTTTAAGGGTTGCCACCCTCGTTGCTTGAATAAACGTTACGTTTCGCGATTATCTCGTGAGTTATATTATCAGCACGCAAATTGCAACTTGGAGTCACATGAGAGTATGGGTGTCCTATTCCAGCCACTGGATTGGGCCAGATGCACGCGTTTTGGCCCAAACACGCACATATCGGAGACACAACACGAGACCGATGTTTAGGCCGGCGTTGCTGCGCGAACTGAGGTATTCCTTTCTTGTGCATGAGTAGTATTGGTATTTGGTTGATGATTCGCTTCTCTTTGGGCTTCGTCCGCAAGGTGGTAGCAGCGCGGAGCGCGGACGACACCCCCGTATTATATCGATCCACGGCTCCCCTGCTGCCCCTCACCAACAATTCATCCCTTCGACCCTCATCCCGACGACCCACGTTGACGCCAGGCCACTGCACCCTGATAGCATGTTCCATCAACCTCCCACGCTTCTGTCAGTGTCTCCCTTCGTGTATGTCTCGCTCGATTTCCTCACGAATCGCACACCATTCTGAGAGAGACATACTTCCCTGGAAAAATCGAAACTTGCACCGTTGACTCGATTTAGGCTTGACCTTATTGAAACGGATCTTCGGAGCTTTCGACCCTCGTTCGTCATAGGCAATTCAAGATGAGGAATATTTCGAAAGCGACAAACGGAAATTAGTGATGACCGCAGAATTTGTGGCGATCATTGAACTGAGGGTTTTCAATGGGTTCTAAATCCGTCTGGGGTCATTCACAAAATACATGATATTTCTGGGAGTGGGAGGGGGTGTTCAGAAAAATTGGTTTTTCATACGGGGGATGGGGTGCCCTTTACTACGTATTGTAGTTTATCTCTAAACAAATTCAGTATTTATCTGAATATATATGTTTTGATATGATTGATGATGATAAAAATCTTCTTGATTGAGAACATTTATGTCCAAAAAGAGCAGAAAACACTCTTTTTATATAACAATGGAATATGGTATCTAGACAAACACCATGGAGTAGTTCACACTGAGAAAGTTCTAAAAGTAAATTTACGCAACAAAAATTAAAAAAGAAAACAAATACTGTGTAAAAGGTTCAAATCAACCTTAATTTTTGTACGTTTGCTTCCAATATGGTGGCTAGAAAATTATAAATAAACGAGGGGTTAGTCGTGAAATTTCTTCGAGAGCTTTGCTGGAGGATATCGTTAAAACTTTTATCTTGAGAGGAAAATATTTTGAAACTCGGGACGTTAATGAGAGCGAAGTCTGGAGGGGGGGGGGGGGGGGGGGGGGGGGGTTATCGATTTGAAGAGAGCATTCTGTGTGGAAGAACAACTTATATAGATATTGTATATATTTTAGCTGATGTTAGGAAAAATCAAGGAGTTGATCATTCGAATTTTGAGTGTATATCTCATTTCAAGATTTCAGAAAGTTTTAAAGAATTTAAAAAAATATTTTTTCAATATTAATTCGCTGCTTAAAATTGCAAGAAAAAACTTAGTTCAATGAACAATTAAATTCCTTATTTTTTAATGCTGAAATTGTAACTGAAACCTTTTTGAAGTTTTATAGAATTGAAAATCTAAAAATGTATTTTTTCATCAGTTTCAAGAAATTAATTTAATCATGTTGTACTAAAAAAAAAGAATCTTAAGCCCTCTTGTGAGGTTCTTTGGGGAAAGGAGAGGAGGTCTTCAACTCTCTTAGGTTACCAAGGCTGAAAGGGAGGATCTTGAACCCACTTCTTGGCTTATTTGGAAGAGATCTTAAGTCGCAACCTGTATTCCAAGAATTTCAAGAAGGGGGGGTTAAATCCGATAATCAAATTCCTCTATCTACAGCTTATAAGTACATCGTATCTGTTAACTCGGAAGATGATTAAAAATTAAATAAAGCGCTTGTCTTGATAATAATAAAACTCACAATAAAAGTCACTCCTTAACCTCTCGGTTTTTTGCGAAAGTCGAGATAAAGTAGGTCAAAAAAATAAGCGACGATGCGGGGGTGGGTTAGCTTCCATTCATACTTTCTTTCTGCTCACATGACTTAGTATGGAAAGCAGGGGTGCGACGATGCTCTGTACATATTATTATTTTTTTCCTACCTCAGTAGGATGAGTAAAAGCTGCGTATATTTGTTCAATAGCGGCAATTTAAACAAACACACCTTCACCAACATTTATGTATTATAGTAAACTTTCTTTGATGCCTGATAGAAATGTAAAAATAAATATCTTGTGCGTCATATGCATTGCTCAAATATTATGCTTTATTTTCAAGGAATTTCTGTACATATACAAATGTTTCAAATATTTGAACTGATTTTCCAGAACAACTGATTTGTGACTTCTTTTTCTTGTGTCTCGTACTTTCATTGGAAAATCCTTATTTATTCAACTATCTTTTGAGCTTCAAAAATACTTTTTTTTTTAAATTGTTTTAGAAGATAGTAATTTCTTTGAATAGCAGAACTTCCGCGGCGTGGGCGAGTTGAAGTTAACCGTACGAGGATGATGAGCAACACGGATGTTCCATTCATTCATGAATTGTGGTGGATACGATGGTACATACGTGCGAAGAAATTTAGAAATCTTGGCGCTAGGAATATTTTCAACTGTGAAGGTCACATGATGCTATTTTGGTTTAATGCATTATTAATGTTGTGCGTCAGAGATGCCGACGACATAACTACGTGTCATTTACTGCAAGTTTACTTTTATTGAGTATATCACTGCGGAAATGCAACATATCAGAAACTATTTGCGGAAAGAGTGATAAGGAAGGAGGCAGGGTTAATCACCAGGGATTTCACATAAATCTTTTGACTTTTACAGATGAGACTTGCAGTTAAGTTATAAACTCAACTTTTTCATTCACGGAAAATACCGTAAGTGAACTTTAAAACTTGTTCAAAAATAATTAACACATAGAAGCATCGGACTTGCAGACAAAAGAACAAATTCGGGGATATGTGATGACTTATACCTTCCTCCTTCCAAAGGGCTTGTAATGATCTCGTTTCATAGGTCTTCGCAAGTGATGTGCCATCCTCAGCTACTTAGTAGAGATCTTCGATAAATAGTGTCTCGGAAGAAGAACCGATATCCAGAGATGAAAGAGAAGAGGCGAAATAGAGTTGAGAAGGTTTTGTGAAGTTTAAATCTCGCGCCAAATATTTACGGGAACGAACTTTATCAGCTCCACGAATCTTCTGATTTCTGGCGCGAACGGTAACGAGTTCTAATTGTCTGCTGCATTTAATACGTCACAAATGTCTCCTTTGACACTTCCGCAGACCGACGTTGTTCCGTATATACACTCAAATTACACTTTCCATGAAGAATTCAAATTTATCATCAAATTAATGTAAATTACTGGTTAAAAGTTATTCTTAACACGTCTTAACTTTTTTTAAAGTTAAACTAGCATGATTGCACTGAACTCATTTTTTAGATATTTCATAACTTCCGTCTGTGTGATCAAGTGGAAATCGACATGATACATATTGAAGATATCAATTTTTAGAAGTGGAGTTTCCAGATCACTAGCTGCTCGAAATCGCGGAATGTAAGAAGGGAAAAAATTCTATCAACATCAGTATTACAGGGGATAGTAAAAGTATCTAAATGCGAGAAATTGTTTTCTAATATTGCTTTAGCTGTTATAATTACTTTTTGCAATTTATAGCTATTGTCTGCATTTATACGAGAATATTTTAGGCACTTCAAGAGTTGCGCGCGTGGACCTTTAATCCTGACCTTGAATCGGGGAAGTGACTGATTTGGCATTAACTGCAAGGTCGATAGAATTTAAATTATAAGCATAGATTAAAGGAAGGTAAAACTATTGCGAAGTTCTTAGTCGCTTACTTCAAAGGTCATATTTTTATTCAAATCAACAGGTAGTTTTTTCCTAAAAATGTTTACTATAATGAGTTATATTTTTGCAAGTAATTTAATTAATTAAATTTTTATGGCATTATTATTGAGAGATAGAATTTTGAAATGACATTTTTCACTCAATGAAGTTATCATCTGGAAACTTTTCTTCGATAAACTTTTTCAAGATTTAACTTCGTTTCTGTCGCAGCATATCAATATTTGACAGAGGCAGTGATCAAGTTTGACACTTTGTTTGGCCCTGGAAGTATAGTTTATGTATCACAGGTTGATGAGAACACCACGTGTCGGATGATACTTTAAATTCCTAACGAAGCGTTGGATAATTTTTCTTTCTTCAATCACAGCGGAAGCCAACTCCGTTTATCAATCACGATATTGGTATCTGATTACAGATCTTTCGACTAGAAATAAAAGTGAATCATTGTGAATGGGAAATTGAAAATTCGTGACGGTGAAAATAATTTTCTTCTAAAAGCTACTCCGCGATGTACGCGCGGACTTGGTACTGTCTGGTGAAGAGGTTTTGGAACGTACCACGACCTCCTCCTCTAAAAATAAATTCGCCCGCTACTCTGCCAGCCTAGAACGCGCTTGGCTTAGCTTAATTCGTTATAATTTTTTACCATAGTTCAACTAGTAATCACAAATTTGAAATTAACAAAAAATTATTCTCTATAGAGAATAATTATTCTCTATAAGAGGCATCTCAAAAATTGTTTGCTCTGAAATACTAAGTTCTTGCAATTATTTGAGCATAAGATTAAAACCATATAATTTATATAATCTTTTCAATATGAAAAGAATGAAACTCTAAAATAATATTTAAACTGAAGTCATTAGCTTTCTTTATCATCCAGCAAGAATAATAATTTTTCTACGTTGCCAGAAAAGCCATCAGAAGACCATAAAGAAGAGGACATTTTTGCCAACATTGGCTTGGTATTACTTTATGATTGTAATTTATACAATCTGTGAAATCCTTTACATTCACTTTAATTTGTTACTTGGCTGAAGTTCAAAAGTCTAACGACGCATAGATACAACTTCAGTTATAAATTATTTATTCAGACAATAATTGTCTATACTTATTTAATTATTATTTCTTAGTAAATTATAAGGTAGATGTCCCATTAATCGTGAAAATAGGTATAATTTTTATCTTGGAAAAATGTTTAACTGAAAGAGCGAGAAAAGGAAAGTCATTATTTTCAAATTAGTAATTAGATATTTAGAATTGATAACACAGACTTCAAAAAGGATATTTTCTAACTTGGTCGAACGTTGGTCCACAGAAGGTACAACTCTTCTTACCGACAGAAGGCTATATCATGTTTCTTGGTTGGAAAGTCGGAAACATCAATAGTGAAGAACTTCCACTAGACGGCAGATGTCTCTTTACTTCAAATTTCAAAAAAGTATCTGTACAAAGTACTATTTAAAATTTTTAATTATTTACAAAATATTTTATTTTTAAAATTCCAAAGACTTTCGTTGATTTTTCAGTTCCTAAAATACATTATTTACATAATAAAATTCAAATTATTCAGACGGATTAATTCTTTAGCATTTGTATCTTATATGTTATTAAAAAGGTTAATTAAAATCTGGATCATAAATCGTAGTTGATATCAGCGAAAAAGCAGGTGATCTAGAAGAGTTCTCATTAATGCAAGTTTAAAAAAAAGTTTAGAATGGACGAAGCAAAAAAAATCTCTTAGATTGCACAGTATTTTCGTAGGCGATATTTTCTGGAACGACAGGTGCACATTTACAAGAATATATTCTTTCGTTCGGACTTTTGCACCCTTCTTAATTATTGAGCGCCGGATTACGTGTTTCCGTCGTTATTTTTGGAAAGTACTCGCTATTCGTCTCATTCTTTTCTATCCTACATTCCATCTCTCTCTTTTATTTTCTCTTTGTCTTTTTTTGTTTCCTCTACATATTATCTCGCTTTTCTTCGCTTCCTTCTTCTCTCTTAACGTGCACCAGGCACCTGTTTTCTTCCACGGTTGCATCACACCCGCGCCTCATCTCCGGAAATGTAGGTCGGTTATCCTCGTGTGACACAACGAATTTAGAATCACACTTAACTTGTCTCCCTGTCGCTTATTCAATTATTCAAGTTGATTTTTCCAGCTGCCAATCAAAATATAAATTTAAAACTTAAGAAATATATTTTTTAGCGATGCGATCTTATCAAATATTAATATGAAAAAAATTAACATTAAAAATTACATTGAAATTCTTTATAGTAAAATTGTCTCATCATGAGGAAGAACTTTGACTAAAGTTTTTCAATCTATTTCCCCATATTCTGGATGCTTTGCACGCTCTATTTTAGTATTCAGATTGTAAACAAGGTTTTCAAAAACGGGGCTTGGAAAGAAAATTAATGGAATTAAAATCTGCTGACGAATATTAAAGATTGATATAAAAGATTTTGCTTCTGACTAATATTTCAGATTAAAACTGTATAATATGTATGTACGGTCATGCTACATTTTTTGTATATGTTTCTTCTGTGGGTAGAATTATCATAAGCTATAATATTTTATAGCACATACATTGCGCATACTCGTATCTGTTACAGGTTTTAGATGTTCATGAAAATCAAAAGAAGCCTTTTGATAAATACGAGGGGCCGTTCACGTGATTTTACTGATTTTGATTCTGATTCTACTGATCCTCTACTGATTCTATTACTTCCTCGATTAATTCTTTATCCTGGACTGTAATTACGGAACATCATTGATTCCTCCATGACCCTCGGATAAATAGTTGGACTTGAACATTTCTGATCGTACATTTCAAGTTGTAATGAAGGCTCTCCGTCTTCCAACTGGTCAGTTGATGACTGGTCGATAGTTGATATCCGAGTTACGGCAGATGGCAAGCACTTATGTCTTGGTGATAGAGCGAGCAAAGTTTATTAGCAAAGCTCTCGCAAGAAGAGCCCATGCAGTTAGATACGTGAATTGAAATTCGTACACTAATGACTGCCAGCAAGCATCCGGAGTGAAACACTCGACCTTGACTCGTCGATAGTAAAGGCCCGCAACTCAGTGTACAAGTTTATGATTACATATATAAGGTGGGCAATAACTGAAAGAATAATTAAACTTTTATTGCGTTGGCAACCTTGACTCCGGAAACTTCAGGAAAAAAATAACAAGAGCCATCAAAAAAGTCTTCCTGAAGAGACTTGAAGGTAAATAATAAGAACGGAAGAAATAACATCAAATTTGTAAAGATGTACAATTGTACAAATGTATATAGAATAAAAAAGTAAAGTGTGTTAAAAGTCTTACATCTGATGATATATATATATATATATATATATATATATAACTGCTAAAGAGAAGTGATTCTTCGCTTTCCAGAATTAAATCAAAATTCCACATTTATCCTGTATACTTTAAAATTAATACTGTTCGGAATTTATTTACGCATCATGGACTGATGACCTCGCTTTATAATTAAATGTAAACGTGCCACATGAGTAGCAGAACGAAGTTGGATAATGTGGGTTCAGAATCGGACTTATGGGCCCAATATAATTACGATAGTTGCTCTCAGCAGTATATATACCGGCTGTTAGAGCATATAATGGCGTATACGGATAGAACATGGAATCTTTGTGTGTGCACGCAATTTGTGTTACATCCAATCACTTATAGTTTCTCACAAGCATGCGTCTTACATGTATGTTGTCTTATAGAGACATAACGCCCAGCTTTCTCTTTTTATAGCTCTCTAACCATTGAACGAATGCTTTCGACCGGTATTTTACACAAAATCACATAGACTTGCAGTGCACGCATGTATGTTCGAAAACCCTTACATATTTATCTTATACGTGGGTGCCACCGTACTTATAATCATTGCGCGCAGCTATAAGATAAACTCTTTTTACTCTTACTCTAAAAATACACTTTTTTAGTGAATTTTCAGAAAATTTGAATATCTCTCAAGTTTTCTGTCAACGAGATGTCAGTTTTAGTGATATTACTTGCATTAGTTCATTAGATTAATTTAATTTCCGTTTTTGATTTATGGTAGCAGGACCACCAAGCGAAGAACGCATCATTATAGTTCTCATAAATGGGAGATTTGAAGATATATCATTTGATATATCGTATATTAAGGAAATCCGTTACTTGTGAATAAATGGTCGCGAGGTATGCCGGAAGATAGAGTGTAACACGTAAATTTGATATTACTGATTCAAGCATATTGAATGTCGGGTATGCGTAATCAAAGTAAATCTGGCTATATGAACACATACGCACTTATATGTCGTATGACGAGTTTCGAACGATTACCATTAATTTAGGCGTTGCGCAAACGTGAAATTCGACTATAATGATTTCAGAGCTCCTCCCGTCTATTCGATCGGTACGATCGAATCCATAATTGGATTGCGCACAATAAGTTTATAGACTTTTAAACATTTATGAAAAAGACAGAAATCATTCTTTTTGTTTTATTAATATCACAAAAATCAAAGGAACATTTGCTTCGCATTTTATACTTGAATCATGGAACAATGAATCAGTGCAGATGTTTACTTTCGTGTAATCAGGAAAGTATTACACCAGCACGAATTGTGCATTTTAAGATTATTTATGAGATTCCAAGGGAGATTCTTCTGTCTTCAAATCATTTACATTCTTAATGTCAAGGACTTACGAAAATGCGAATGAAGAGAGAATTGTGAACTGTGTAGAAATTATTTATAACTTTTGCGGAAATTATTCTGCTTTCATTTTAATATTAAGTGTTCATTTTTAAATGTTGCAATGAACTGAAATTGACCAAATTGTCATGTGGAAGATTTTTTCTTGGATGATATGATGAGTAGACAATATTAATCTAAGAGACCATCATTAAGCGAGTAGAGACATCCACGCCAACTCATCCGATCGTCAGGAATGACTTGGCACTCCATCGATTTTATTATAAGTATTTGTCGTCGGTCGTCGCTTCCGATCAGTCTCCTTGTGTGTCTAGTCTAGTCAGTACATCAATCGATCTATAGTTTGTCAATAGAACGTTGAACAATAATAGTACGATAGCTTCATTCACCTCATCGAAGTTCAGAGTGTACTTTCTGAACATCAAAGATTCTTTTTTGCCACTATGTATATATTTTATTACCTTCGTGGCTTGAGAATCGTATATTGCTTACTGACCTCGAAAGTTTATTCACATTTATAATTATAATTTCGTTGCTCAGAGAGTTCATTATCCCAAATTTTTTTTCTGATTGATTGAGCGAATGCTTTATTTGATTCTTCATTAGAGGAGTCCTTTATTCCTTGGATTTCGGATTATTTTACAAATATAAGAACATATTTAATCAAATTACTTGTTCTAATACAGAGCTTCAAAGACTAAGGAACTTAGCGGTGATATTAATTTTTCAAATGATGGATTTAAATTAGAAAAAAACCTAGAAACTTTTTATTTATTTGGAATTCAGGTAGATATGATTCTGAAATGAGGCGATTATTAGAATGAAAGAGGTTAACGGTGTTATTCATGGCTCGGCGATATTTTGTTCATAAAACAGTAAAACTGACATTTCAGTTAAGTTGGTCCAAGGATTTTAATTTGATCCAGCGGGTTTTATGAAGCCACTCGCAAATACAAGTATAAATACTTCTTGAATTCATTAAATCGTCAAGTTGGTGAAATGTTAAAAGTCACCATAATTATACCAAATGACTTCAAAAATCGCATCTCAAGAATTTGAGAAACGAATTAATTGTTATTAAAATTAGAAATGTAAATTACATTATCAGATTAAATTATTTTATATGCGTACTTAAATGAAATAGCCTATACAAAACGATGAAGTCATATATGAGTACATATGCTTATTTACACCTACGCCAAACATTACCTCTAAACGCTAGCTGCTACACAAGGCCAAAAGTTAAAAGTTTATGGAGGGAAAGTTTTTCGCATTGTCTACTTTGGTATTTATATTTTAATTATATAAATAGAGTCAACAATCTATTGGGAATTCTTAAAAAGCCACTCCAAGCAATAATTTATTGGATATACATTTGAAGAGATTAATTTCCCTATATTACCATATATTGATGATAAAACAATGGTGAAATCTATGCAAAAATCTTAGTTTGGACATATTTTTTTAGCTGTATGTAAAAAACGAGTTGAAAGTTCTATGATTAATTTCAATAAGGATTCAATTCTAGACAAACACCTTCACCTCCACCCACTTCTGGCTGAGTTAATATATGTATCAATAATTTATCTTTATAAATATATACATATGTACGTCACTTGCAGGCATGAAGTAAAGGAAGATTTTTTAAGCCATCGAAAAGAGACAAAAGGGAGAAAGTTTAAACAGAAACAACTTATGTCGATTCACGTCAGATCAACAAAATTACCCAGGATTATCTGCTACAAGTACTTGAGACCAAGAAAAGAATGATTATTCGATATTTATCCTTCGAATTCCTATTTGTTTATTTTTACTCTCTGTTCATATAGAAAATTATTACATGCTTTATTTTGAAACTAAAATGTCGAAAGAATAGCAATTCTCAAATATATTAAAAATATAATGTTTAATATGCGATTGGGAAAGAGTCGTTAATGAGAATAAAATCGTAAATGTCACTTGTAAGATTTAGCTGAATGTCTTCGGAAAGTTTTTACATTAATAAAAATACCTATTTCTTAAAATTACTATCTTAAGAAATGATTCTAAAATTGTCGTAAACTTAATAAAGTTTTTGTAAGTCTTAATTAGTGACGGAATTTAACATTTACTCGAGTTTTGTTATGCCCGTTCTTAAATTAATGTAAATTAGGCTTGCAAATTTTAATTCTACAAGTTGCATGACAGCCGCAGTTTCACTTTAATTAAAGTCAAGGTCTAGTTTTAGTTTTTTAATGATTTTTTTCGTGAAGAAAGTTAATTATCGATAATTCGAATCGGTTATTACATATTATTTAAATAGGGAGACACATTATAACGAAGGAATAGTAAACTTTTGAGTATATAATTATCATAAGATTATATACGCATACATAGAGGTATTATGGTAATTGATTGAGAAATATTTGAAACTTGAGATGACAGGCTAGGACGCATAAAAAAGTATTAAGGGTGATTTTCATCTGCTTTTCGCTTTTAGACATTCTTTGAGTTTTAAGGCTGACTTCCTCGTCTGCATTTTCGAATGGGTCGTCTGGCATTTGGATGAAAGGGCAGGTACTAACGAAACAAGCTACAGTGAGTAACGAAGAAAAGGTAAGTCGCTTAAAAAGTCCAGTCATCTCATGAGAGCTGGCCTTGATCTTGAGTGTGTGTAGTAAGAAGTAGAGCCGAAAATGAATCGAGATTTAAGGCGCGTTTCGTCTACCTCCATTTTATTATTGTACATAAATTCACTGCAAAAATTACTCTGAAAGTATTGTGAATGGGAAGTTCCTAAAACATATTTAAAAACAAAGTTTAAAAAATTCAAACTTGAAATGTTTTTCATTTATTTGTCTATTTGAAGCTTGCAGTTTTATGAATAAATATCATATTGTTATTTTTTGTACTTCGACAAGTGTAAATCAAAGAAACCTTATCAATTTTCTACAATAAAAATATTAATAATTTAATGCTCCCGATTATGAATTTATGTAATTATTAGTTAAAATAAATATTTAATTATCGTAGGGATTCTCGAAGGCGATTGAGTCAGGATTCTCTCGCGGTGCGCCGCGTATAATGGCAACGTGTTTTCGTCTAATGTACTTTTTGTGATGTCCTTGATGGAGGAGTCTGCGAATGCAGAACTACAGGGCCTCATGGGCGGAGGCAAAAGGGGCAGTAGGGCCCAACTCAACCCACCTCAACTTCGCCTCTAGTCAAGGTCAGGGTGGCAGTATTCCCCCTCTTTAGGTACCGGGCCACACCACATTATCGCGTCATACCATGGAGCTCTGGGCCCGATTCACCCTCGTCTAAAACTTACAAATCCCACGAGGCTTACCTGAAGCGATCATGATTTATCTGCACCAAGAAGTAAGATTCCTAGCCCAACAAATCTAATTTTACCCTTAATTTTACCTAGCATTCATAATTAGTCTTCCAGTCCTTGCCTTCAAATTAGGTTTCTTTCCAGTTATTCTCCATATTTATAGCCTTGTCAATCCCTTTAGAAGCCTACATTAGGATATATAATTTAATTATAGCTTTGTAAACAATCATTATATTAAAGAGAAAAACATTATTTTCTTCTGAAAAAAAACTAAATCATAAATATTTTTAATATTCGTTTTTTTAGGTTCATGGAATGCAAGTACTTTCAGTTGAAGAGCACACTGGAATGTACAGAATTTCCTTCTGAATAGACCATGTTGTAAAAGGCGCTTCAACCCTCGATTTTAAAATGATATTTCAGAGATTTCCTTCATTTTTGAAGTCGGACGATGGTAATTTACCAGAAAAGGTCGAGAGGTTTACAAATGCGAGGGTGAAACCGGAAAAAATAAGTGAGAAATTAGTGAGGATGGAAAAGCCTGCTTCTGGTATTTGCAGGGTCAGGAGCTCTGGAGATAGAAATTAATTTACTTCTTTGTTGTTAACATTACAAATTTAATGTTTGAAATTAATGTAAAATTATCTAATGCAAAAAGACAACTATTTATTTTGATATAAATATTTGTTGCTGCATTCAAGTTTCTTCGGTATTTAAATATTTGAAGATGCAAATGGAGGAATAGATTTGAAGCAGCTTTCCTTGTACAGGACAACTTTTGGGTTTTGTTGGTTTTTTAAGGGTTCCATACATGAGAGGCAATGGGCTGACGCCTCCTTGCCAAATAAGGATTACCCCCGCTTTTTTAACTCGTACTAACTATTACTTGTTGTGTGAGTGTTAAACTTGTGCTAGTGCCGGTGGCATCAGGTTACTCGTCTCCTTCCTCCTGAATTCTCCTTACCAACCCACTTCTTTAAAGTCAAATCTCTGCAAATCTCTAAACCTCTCTGCTTTCTTAATTCGTGAATTTTTCTTTCTTTCTTCATTCTTTGTTCATCGTAAGTCAAGGTATTCTCTATAGCAAAAATAATGTAATGAATTCCCATTATTATAATGGATTATAACTTTACCCCACAAGTGGTGGTCCAAAAGTTATTGAGTGCCATGCAACAAAAATTTGAAAGGGTTGAAATGTGACCGAAGAGACGGTTAAAAATAAGTTAAATGGAGTCTACTCTCGAATCCTCGAGTGGTCTCTAAATGGCAGATTTTACTTACAAGACTATAGGCCATTTTAAAGAGTGCCTTCCCTTTCAACTCGTCATCAACAAGTCAATTGCCCACAATTTCCGAATTTCTGTAAAAGCCCTAGTTTTGAGACAAGGCGTGGTAAATGAAACAAAAAATGAATTGTGGAGATGAGTCTCTTTTTTTGTCCACTTTGCCTCGTGCGAGAGGAAGAGTTGCAGCTGCAACAGAGGAGGAACCAAAGGCGACGGCGCAACGGTTTCAATTGTTCGCAACATGGCGTCCACCTCCTAGGCCTCATAGTCGTTATCCTTGAAAGCCGTGTGCTCTTTCGTTTTGTTTTAGCGACCAGGAGAGTGCAAGAGAGAAAACGAAGGTGAGAGGGATCAAGAGGGATGGAGCCGTGGAGAAACAAGGATGGAGACTTAGGATCTACGAAAATAAGGAGGGAGAGGAACCATACCACAATGAGGGCCCGAATGTTGCAAAACCGCCACAGCAGTACCCACCTATCTCTATAAAAGCGACCATCCCGCAAGAAATGATAATTGCCGGCATTCGCTCTTTTCTTTCCTCGTCTCTCCCATTTGCCTTTCTCTTAGCTCTTTATTTCTCCCTGTCCTTTAAGTCTCTAACACCCTCCTGTCAGTATAGACCCGAACGAGCAATCCACGCCCTATTATAAATATATATACGAATTCTACAAAAGGTACTTAAGATATGGGGTGTTCAGTCAAGTATTAACGTTAGTTCATATATAAATGCACCGATTATCGACAAAAAGACTAATCGATCAACGTATACGATAAAAATGACCATCTTTCTGCACCATATGCTGACTTAAATCCTCAAATTCAAAGATTCTAGTTCAGAAAACGTTGTTTAGTAGAAGCCTGAATAAGTGTCTTCTGAAACTACTTTTCCTGAAGAATAATGTTCCTTTCTTCGAATTGATTCTGATCTGCACTTTCTAAATTTCTAAATACTCATGGGCTCTGTAGAAAAGAATCTGACCCTCAGAAAAAATTATAATTTACTTCTTTATACCTATTCGAAAGTCATTTTGTCTCTAGTGCCGTCCAGATGTCATTTTCGAATCTAGATGAAGCAGAAATATTCCCAAAGCCTAATGACGACCACCCACAGAAAATCAGTTCAACATAAACTTTTCAGTAAGATGTTTTTTTAATCCTAATAAAATTACATATCATTAATCCATATCCTGCAGTAAATTTCTAGAAACCTTTTATTGGTAATTTAAGTATAGTTTCCTTTTTAAGATATATAGCTCTGATGTTGAAATAGGTATGTGCGACGCTATTCACAAAATATGTGGCTATACCCTAAAAGTCCAGGACGTAAAAAAAGACTCAATAACGATTTTAGGTGCACATAGACGTCTCTTGCAACCGCGAGACCCCAAGTTGAATCTTCACGGTTCCTCGAGGCCTATACCTGTGGGTTCCTCACAAAAAGGAATTATGGCCGCCGTAAAGCACTAAAACACCCAAGTCCTAGGGCCCCGCGGGCCATCGGTAAAGTGGACATTAGCGCCCGCATTGTGAATCGGCCGCATCGTTCGACTTAACTTGCCAGGCACAAAGAAATGCCGAGGTACGCCATGCGCGATCCAGACCGGCATCTTCTACGCTTCGTGGATATTTTGGGCCTCCACCCTACATGCTGACCAATCGCGACCCAAACCATACGCAGACCTGGGCAATTTCCTGCCAATGACGACTTTTAACGATTCACCAGTTGTTTCTCTAATCGAGAGAAAAAACATAAACTCTTTTACGAGACCAAAATTGTTTCGCTTCAGATAAGACGTGCTCCTCAAAATAAAAGTCCTCAAACGCCTTTTAACTTTCTTGATATAAAATACAAATTATTTCAACAAAGTATAGGAGGTGTCAATAATAATTGCTTTTTAACTCACAACGATTTGATTTTCCTTTCGTATTTCCATCATCACTGATGGAAATATTTAGTTTTTGGAAAAAAATCTTCTTGTACTCGTTCCCGTACAACAGTAAAAAAATTGAAAAAAAGAAGATTTAGAATATTATGAGCATATTTTTTTCTGAATTCACAGTTTTCGAGCCAAGTGCTAAAACAGTTTTTATTTCCCACCTGAGCACTTTTTTTCAATCTGAGCATCAGCCATTCTGAAAACTAATACATTTTCTTTATTTTTTGAAACTGAATCTTTATAGCAAATTTTATGGCAGGAACTCGATGGGGAAATTGAGATTCTCTTATTGGAACACCTTCTTTCGAGTATCTATACTTTAAAAAAGCATTTACATACAGAAAAAATGCATCTGGTTTGAGAATTTTGTTATAGAGTCAAAAGAGCACACGATATAAAACATGCAACCCTCTAATTTCCAAAAACCCCAGTCATCTTGGACAATGGCACTTGTTCGTGCTGGTGACCTGAAGATCTTATCAGAAATCAAAAATGTAAAGCTTTCTTGAGAAGTGACGGTAGAGTGGAGGAAAATAAAAGATGCTAAGCAGGTCGAACGCGTTATTTTAAGAGATTTACAACAATGGACCTAACTTGGGTTTTACCTGCGTGCAGCCATACAGCTTAACTTTCGTATTTTTGAAATATCCGCTTTACCATTCTCATGAACAATGGGAGACATTTACATCGAGAGAAAAATCACTCTTTTCCGAAGGGTCGAGGGAGTGTGCCGAAAGCAAAAATGACTCGGACACAGGGGAGCAAAGTCATTTGCGTGCAGGGTTTCCGTAAGAAATTTTGGGGAAGCTTTGGTTACTGGAATTTTTCGACTGCAGTTGATCTTCCCTCTAAAGAGTTTCACCTTACCCTCTTTAAATAGAGAGCATTTTCAGTTGCTTTATGGTACGTTTGAAGGGCCAACATCCCTTTAAACCAAAATTTTCTACAAAAGACTGAATTTTCAGCTGAACTTTCTAAGTAGACGTTACTCTGTTACAAATAAATTTTCAAAGGAATCAATTCTTTAACCCACCCCGATCGATGACTAATTATAAAATCAAGTATATAAAATGGAATGATTCAGAGCAATAATTCATGTCTATTACGAATTCCAAGTAAGAGCGTGTGAGATGCCAAGTGAAATCATGAACTGGTTATTCAGAATCGAAGGTGTACCGAGAATTGCCATTACATACCGGAAATTCTTGAAATTACGAAGATGAAAAAGAAGATGGTTGGGTGTAGGTAAGAAGGTAAGGTGTGTTTGGCTGGTAAGTTTGGCTTGTGAGTTAGGTCTATACTCTATAGTGTACGAGGTGGGTCAGTAATAGGCATTTGGTATCTCGCTTTGCGATCGATCTTAAAGTTTTGGGTCTGGTCCTACGGATCGACTGGGTAAGATATACGGCAAAGATACAGGTTTTGCAACCTCGAAAACCTTCTCCCTTCTTTTACAAAGAGCAGGACCTGTTCGTCCAACCAGCATCCTAATACCAAACACTAATCTCTTGCGAGATTCACGTACGTGGGAGGAGCGTACCGCATAGGTATGTGTAGGTGTGGCTGTAGGTACCTGTTTAGGAACTATGCAACAATGAGGGGTCCAGGGGCCCGAGCAAAAGTTAACCGCAGCCCAGCAGGATAAATTTTGCCACTTTACGACGAATCCAAGCACATTGCAAGAAGAGTAAGTCATCCAATGACGTCAACGTGCCCTTTTCACAATATTATCAACATTATTTTTACTGTAGTTTTAATTGCAAGACCTTTTAATTTATACGAATATGTTTTTTAATAATAGCATTTTAAACAAACTACATATTTTGCTTTATAAACGGATCTCACTTAATTTTTTATGACTGCTTTGAATATTAGATTATTGGAATGTCGATTGGAATCCCATATTATGAGCCATTATTCATTCACCATTGTATAAGTGGATGATTCAAGATAGTAATTATAGGAAACATAATAGTTGTGCAGATTCTACGCCATTGAAGCAACAGATCAGTTCTGCAAGGATCTTTTAGGGATCAGACAAAAGAAGTCATTCCTACTCTTTTATACTTTGAAAAGAAACTCCCTTCTTTCTCCTTGAGCAACCCTCATTTGCTAAGTCAAAAGACCAAGGCAGACTCAGCAATAGAAAAGGAAAGTTTAAAAAATAAGAAAAAACGTAGAAATTTATTTCAGAATTAAATAACTTGTAGAATCGTTGCTTTTGGGTAAATACCTCTTTTTATCCAAAACCAATTACTGATTTACGACCCATTACTTTTCCTTTTTTCACGAGTTTTTTTTTGCATTTTTAGTAATAAGGAGCTAAAGCATCAAAGCTATTCGATTTTTATTGCTATGTATAAAGTTCAATCCTCATCAATTCTTACGTAAAGAGAAACGGCATATTTTGCGAGACCTGAACTTTAAAGAGACATTCGCATTTGAATACTTGGACTCGGTATTTTTCACATAAGGCGTAAAACAAATTTAAAACTAGTAAACATTAAATTACTGTTGAAAAATACACCTTCAACATAATCTAGGTATTAAGTTTATAGTACACATCAACTTTATATAGTGATATTTAAAAGAACAATGAGTAATATGTGAATAAAATCTTTCTTAAAAATGATTATTTAAGAAATTCATCTTTTTTAGGGACGAGTGAGTAGTGCATATTTTACACAAGGTGTATCAAGTTGATGTGCAATTGTAAATATATAAAATTTGCACCGAAGGTGAATAAGGAGGTAAAGCGAAAACGACAGAAGTTGTCAGACTGGTGATTAATCGCGTTACAAAAAAATTTCAAAGCCGATATCTTGGCTTACTTACAAGAATTGCTGATCTTCGATTCATTAACTGTAAGTTGTCGGGACCAACCCGTAGCGCGACCGTAGATCTTCCATTCGACCTTTCCTGAAATCCCATAAAATTCTTCGTGAATCGGTTTGGAATGGATGAACCCACTTTTATGCTTCTTGCCGGATTGTAGCTTTCTTAATAATAAAACAAGTTTAAAAATTCACTTCGTAAGAAATTAAGAGGACTCTGTATCACGTCTCCCCACTCGCCCCTCATAAAACCCCTATATACTTATATAATCTTTCCCCTCCCACATTTTAAAATAAAATTCCAAAATTTTCTCCATCTTCCCTCGACCTGTCATTAAAATTTAGGGATGCTTTCTCAAGATGATAATTTTTTGAAAATTTTGAATTTTTTTCCTCATCCTAACAGCCTACATCAACATTTTTGAACCTACGTCCCCCATTACGGTATTATAATCGATTAGCTTTTCTAGTAATCCTTGGGTATAGAAGCATATTATTGAAACTTATATGTTTGATGCCAAGTTAGGCTCGTGGGTGTAAGAAGGACTAAAGAGGTTGGTACAATAGACTGTTCAGGTAACAGATTTATCGTGTCTCGATCTTTTTAGATAAGTTTCAATGGAAGAAAAAAATGACAGTGCTGTCAGAAAAATGACAGTTGTTAATTTCGAGGGTCTAGCAATTATCTTGAAAATGTTGGTTATCCGAGTCGACACGCATCGCATTTCTTGGAGGGTTTAAGAGCAAGAGGAAGAAATCTGGACTAAAACCTAAGATTGAAGGCAGACACGAAGTTGCCAGACAATACCTTTACATTGAATCACTTAATGAACGGGATTTAATTTTTTTTTTTTTCGACTTACTTAGAGACACACAAATTCTATTAAATTCCTGAATTTGTAACAATGATAGTTCTTTTCTTCTAAAGAATATATTCAATATAAATAATCTTTTATTTTTAATTTATATAAAAAATTCTTTTTAAATTGAGAGGGAGAGAGAGAGTTTTAAATCATCCTTAAAGTTCGTTACGTGAATGGCCCATTTCCAAGATTTTTGTTTGAGTTATAGTTAACCATCTTTGATGAGGAATGAAATAGAAAAAGAAAAAAAATGATTGAGGGGTGCTCTTTGGTACTAATGATCCAGCATCCGTGGATGGGTATCGTGTAACTGCTAAGTGAAAATCTGCGTAGATTGTTTGGAGATAGCAGGGACCCATCTCCTACTTTCCTGTCCATAGTCCCCAAGAAACAATAAAAATAATAACTGACGGACATAAGCTGGTTGATTCAATATGACGCCCTAATCTCGTAGAAGGGCCAGAGCATCTCTGTAGTTAATCTTGAAATTCGTTTGAGATTATTATAGGATCTATAATATTTTATCACAGATTGTATTCACCCTCATTTGATTAAACTCGTTTGCATTTATGGATTGAATGATTTATAGAAAATAAGTGATGTAAACAATTACATCTTATAATTAATTCTATGAATAACTAATTTAAAAGAAAATGGATGGTGGGTAATCTTGAAATCAATTATCAACTCTTAAGCGTCACAATCTTTGAATAACTATCATGAATTCCGCATGAATATGTCAATAATGAGGCAATAAATAAGTTTTAGTTTTAGATGTGAATTTACATAACGGTATTTATCTAAATTTCCAATTTTTTGTGATTTTTATCTTTACCTGACAAGCGGCAACTGCCTGCTTTATATATGTGTCGTGTCGGATTAAAAAAATCGGATTTCTGAATTTTTCACACAAAGAGTGTACTCTAGACTGTAGAGTGTAGATTTAAGATTACTGCGTGTCCAAATGTAACGAGGCATGCATGAATGGTCGCAAACCTGCCCAATCGCGCGCCATAACGGGCGATCTCGCATTATAAACCAATCGCCCGCCGAAAGGTAAATATGTATGTAATTCACTTCTGCTTGAGCTGAAACAACGAATCCTTTTACATATTATCTTCTTCTCTGAATGAAACTAAATCCATTACTCATGTTAAATTAAACTTTTGCATTATTTCCCTTTTCTCTAAGAGTAGAATATTTGACTTGGAGAAACTTATTCTCCTCTCAAGGTGGTAGTTCTCAGAACAAGATTGCGGAAAATTTATTTTTTCCTTCGCCTGCTGAGTCACAGTTTCCCATGCGAGTCTCGTACTGTACCAACAACGCACTCAGTTTAGTGATCATAAGAGAGAAAGAGAAAAATAGTAGGCGAAGTGACATGAGTGAGAAGGAGGGTGAGAATGTATACCTGCGGGTGGATATTAAAACGAACATCATACCCTCGTCACTTTTACTGGTAGTCTCTCTCTTTTTCCCTCTCTGTCGATTTCTCACTTGCTCTCCTCTTTTTTACCATCCTCTTCTTCTTTCTTCTCTCATCTGGATTCTGGAAGCCTCCTTTCTCTTTTTCGGCCACAGCCTCTCTCACTCTTTCCGATATTCCTTCTCCCTTTTCTAAGTTAAACACACCAAAGAATACTCTGCTTGCTGCACCACTGCAAAGTCAAATCCTGTTGCGTCCTTCCACCCCTCTGGACCACGTTCACCCAACCTAAACCGACAGATCCCCCCCCACACAGTTGTACCGCATTCCAAGACTAGATGTTTCCTCCTGCTCTCTTTTCAATGTGTGATCGGTAACTATGCTTCTACTGTCTCTGTCCCACGGGACACTTTTCGCGTCGAATACTCAACCTTCGAAATTGGGATACAAGTACAAAAAGTTTAAATCTTATTTTCGTTCCACAGTATATCGAAAAGAACTTCCAATAATGGTCCCTGAGGATCCAGAAAGGATGTCTACTTCTTGCAACGATATATGTCATGATTAACATTAACCAAGTTCAAAGAGATTTGTATTATTTTTAATTTTTATAAAGTAGTATTTTCTCAAATTTATCAGTACTGAATATCTGAGTCTATTCTGAATTCAAGGGTATCCTTCATCCCATTAGCTTCAATCAGATTCGAATCCAAAGTGTACTTGATTGCAAAACCTGCTTATCGTTTTTATCAAGTTTCAGTTGAAATCCAAGAAGAACGAATGAGAAACGTATATAAGTTTGGGAGTCGGACCTGCACATTAATTTTCGGAGGGTTGGTTCGTGATCTGGTGAAAGCGAGTCATCAAAGCCGATGAGGGTGGTATTGCGCCCCCAGGGGTGGCGGAGGTAAAGAAAAATCTCCTCCACTAAAGACCTGCGTGGGCCTTACACGCAGAAGAATCATGGTTTTGTGAGGGATCGTATCATACTTAAAATCAGCGTTCACCAACAAAGGATCCCAAGTTGCAACATGTGGTTACCGTAAAGGCGCCATTCGTCCATGTCGTCCTGTTTGCCCAAAGGCAAAGCTTGGATAGGAAAAGGTGCTTCCTTTGCTACTAGTGTATGTGGCATGTGCATTGCCAGGGTCGAATTTACTATATATATATATATATATATATAAATTGTGCTTCTCAAATCCTAATGCCGACTTGCTTCAAAAACGCTGAAAATCTCTTTAGTAACCGGAGGGGAAACAGCACCAAATAAATTCGGAAAAATGATAATAAAAATTACTCCAAATGATAATGTAAAAATTAGGAAAAATAGAATTTAAGGGATATGCAGGCGCCCCCATTCGTAAATTTTGTATATAGAAGCAAGGTCAAGTGGTGATGCAAGTTTTAAAGCCGAAACTTGTTAAGAATCTCTCAATTTTTCGAAAATTGCGCTTCTTATTTAATAGTCGCAGCTGTCTGAAAATGTGATTTTTTAAGTGGGTAAGTTTTACGACGGCAGATTTAATGTAAAGTTTTTTAGCTTTATTTTTTTCTTTTCGAGCCAACTCTGCGTAGCAAAAATAATACATACGTGAATTCTAAATGCACGCGAGCTATATAAAATTGTGAGTTTTTACGGCTGCAAGTTCAAAGCGGGACGGGTGCACCGATGATTTTTTGGTAGAGGAAATAAGAAGTCACGCAATGCTACCCTCGCATACAGATATACGTGACGCGTACTTTCGTCGGCAGATTATCGCAAAAGATTTCGAGAGAATCGGTTTCGATGCAAACCGCTGCTATTGCGTGTCAGTATACCCAGTGCACAGTTGCACACCAAGGTACAAAGAAATTATTTTTCAAAAGGAGACTACGGCAAGAAACGTGACCTGTAACGCATAGTTGTCGAATTTCTGTAAAGGAGGGTACAATGCATACTTTATGGTAGATCACGTTTTCAAATGTACGAGTACAAATTTGATTCCAGGAATTTTTTTGAATAAAAGCAAGAGAGGACTTAGATTTCGAACAATTTTCAGAGTCGAATGGTTATTACTAATTTTCAAGAATTGTAGAGAAAAAGATCATATGTTTGCAATATAGTTTCAATTTTTTAAATCAAGCTATTTGCGATTTCTTCTTTGCAGGTAATTATTATCATTCACATCATTCATCTTTATTTTAATACCATACTAAAAATATCACCTTGCAAGGCATAAAGGTTCAATAAATTCTCATTTATCCACAATAAAGCTACTCTTCTGTAAAATTAGCGAGTGGGCGTTGAAAGAAACAAAAAAAAAAATAGCAAATCGTTGACGAAATTGATCACCTCGAATTCAAGAAGTAATGTGAAATAGACACATGCTTTCAGTATCGCTCAAAGTAAGCCAATAGATGATGGTATTATCTCATAGTGGACCTCACACATTGGCCTGAGCATATGTGGGAGCAGTAGTATCAGAATAATCCAGGAGGATTTCCTAGAATTACAGAACAGAGCCTGTTTGCGCCGGCGGATAGTTTGGTCTGAACTGCCCAGGGGAGTGGGCACAGGTAATGAGTATAATCTTTAGTAGAAAAGCAGCCGCGAGCTATCATAGGAGACGCATTTGAATTTGAATTTCGAACCGATTTGACTCCATAATGTTTGCCGGTCACGCAGGCGCCATCTGATGGACGATCAAATTACCGGTCTTCAGTTTGGTCTATTCAATTTTATTCGAATTCTCTTCAACATATATACCCCTTACCATTTTCGTCTCTTTGTCACATCGGGTTACCTTAGACATCCGGCTTCTTCAATTTATTGCAAAAAATTCACAACTCCAAAGGATTTACAAAAATTATAAAGAATTAAAAGATCCAATAATAAAATTTATGAAAATGAAAGAGAATTTACAGAAATTTAAATAAGAAATTCAGAGGATTTCAAAAGAATTATTATTTTGTTACTGACAGCAAAAAGTAGTTTATTATAGAAGTTTTCGAACCCATAGCGTCTTGTTATTTCAGTAGTACACTTATCTGTTTCTGTGTACTAATACCCTAGGCCTCTTGGTTTTTTTTCCTTCAAAGTGCATTCCATTCTATAGCTTCAAATCTCCTTTGTCGGAGGATGCATTTAATGAGCTTTTCCAAAAGCAACATGGGAAACGTGAAAATTACACTCGACCACAATACCCGGTACCCGTGAGCCTGCACGGTGGGGAGGAAGGTCTAAAGAAAAATTGTATATCCTCAATAATTTCATCCCGACAATTCGGGCGTTCAGGTATAAAAGACGGTGAAAAAAAGCGATGCAGAAACAAAGAGAACTGGAAATTGGACAGGGAGGATAGATGGAGACGCGACATTTGGTAGAGAAGGATGGAGCTACTGGGTCCATAGAAACATATATTGGGATGCGGTAGATTTATGTCGGTACACAAGACGGTATATAGTGAGTAAAACTACGAGTGTAGATGCCTACGGGTATGGAGAACG
Source organism: Synergus japonicus (assembly GCA_900474275.1). Taxonomy (NCBI): domain Eukaryota; kingdom Metazoa; phylum Arthropoda; class Insecta; order Hymenoptera; family Cynipidae; genus Synergus; species Synergus japonicus. Next base: position 86,889 of record UCOH01005972.1, read on the forward strand.
AAGAAACTAGAATCTTTGTTCTTAGTTTGCTCCTCCCTTTTAAAAATTTAAACTTCCAAGTCGCTACCTTCTAGTTTCTTTTATGTACTGACACTTCGACTGACACATGGCCTGAAAAAAATATTAGTATCGAAATAGGATTTTAATCCAGTCTCTTCATTGCTAGAAAGCTCTCTCATCTCTGAAGAGTATAAAAAAATATTTGGTTGAATTAACCGAATGAAATTATTTATTTCCATTTAGAAATGTATACAATAACATTTAGTGATGACATAAAGTGTCTTTCTTCCTATAAGAGAAAATGTAAAGATTTTCTCAATTTGCTGACAACGAGTTTTCAGTTCATTAAGAGGAGCTAAGAGCTCACGAACAGCATCTCTAACCATGTAAGTCGAGAGTGATCTTACACAACTATAGAGAAGCTCGAAGCCTGAAAATAGCTCGATGAAGGGCTGCTCCTCCGGGTCAACGGCGCGTGCTCGGATAACCCTTCGCAACCCTCCGAATCACGCCTGGATACTTCTTCATGCAGTTCCGGTTTGAGTGATACCTACACTCATCCTTGACTTTATACTCATTCTTATATATTATATATAAGGGCACTAATATTATATATAATGGGCACTTCTTTTTACACTTGACATTACTCTTAATGCTGCTTCAATATCTCCCGAGTCTATAATATACTCTTTAATAAGAAGAGAATTATATATATATATATATATAATTCAACAATCTTTGCAATGACAGTTTGATAAGCTGCTCAATTATTTGTTAATATACCCAACAACTACAGTTTGATTAATAAATGGTTTGCTTCTTGTTGCATATTTTCCAATAGAGTGAACAATTGGCACGTGTTGCTAGAGTAGAGCCAAACCAGGATATTTTACACCTGGTGGAGCTGTAAAGCGATTTAACTTAACGGCGAAACGCGAATAATCCCCTATCCCGTGGTATTTCCACCTATTAATTTTGTTAAGGCGATTGTGTGTATTTTTTTCACCTTTACTTCATGTAACTTGCGACGTAATTCGAGCACGTTAAACAGGGTCTGGAACAGACGAAGAGACCAAAGGGTCTTGGAGCTTAACAAGCTCTGACGAGAGGTCTCTCATAAAACCACGCACGTTCCCCTTTCTAGGGATTATAACATGCCGGAAGACACATACCTCGTGAATGTTTTATTTATATCGGTGTATAACAAACAATACCTTAAAGATATAGAGTGAAATCAAACCACAAAAGTGTATAAAAAATATAAGGATGTGATTATAAATTGAGGAGAAATTGAGGATTTCGAGGATACTGTAAATTTGGGGATCAAATTAGACGAAACGTAACAGAGTTTTTGAATTGGGAAATAGGCTTGCCGAGAATCGAGGGGATCATTTTTATTTGTTTCATAAATGTACGTTATGGAGTCCAGACGAGGCCAGGTGCGCCGAAACAGTTTTAAGTTATTCATGAATTCGTTTAATCGGTTTCTGCACGTATCTAGTTTTTACGTTTTTACTGTGGTGTGCGCACACGGCAATCGACGTTAATTCGTAGAAACGTACCAGTAACGAGGGCCATAAATTTTTTATTAGCCGGGAGCATGGGACCTCCTCCTCTCTTCTTCCCTCTTCACCTGACCACTCGGTTCATGTCTTTTTTTCTTTTCATCTCTCTCCTACGATTGGCCGCGGTAACGAGACGAAAAGATTATACGTCACTAAGTCCCAGATTAGAGTTGAGACATTTCGAATTATTTACATCGGCATGGACCGCTAACCTTTTAAATCGTCCTCGAAATGTCGCTACGGGGGTTCACACACATTTGATGCTTTTCATAAAAATTCCTTTTATTCTTCCCGATCAAGATCAAGTATTCATTTTATGAACATCTGTACATTACTTCGTCAATAACACTGTAAGTACAAGCGTAATCTCTGATTTAATCACAAGTGCACGTTGCATGTACTCTGCGTCGGGATTTGTGATCTTTATTACCTATATTAAAATTTATATATATTATATTTTTTAATACTAATTTGGTGATGCGTTTTTATAGTAATAGATATAGGAGAAAGCAATTAAGGAAAGAATAAAAGGTAGACTTATTCTCCGCAGACCGATGCTTTTTTATCTCTTTATGAGGGTATAAAATTGAATTGAAGACATCTCATAAAAAGTGCAGCCTGCTGTATTACTGTATTTTAAAATACGATTCACACCAGTCGAGGAAAATGAAAACTTAAAAGTATAAATCTGGTAGGATTTATTCAGGTAGTTTTTGAAAGCGTATAATTTCCAATATGCCATGTACATAACACGTGTACACGTATTGGAAGCAACTTTCAGCTAATTTCGAAAAGAAAAAATGGACATTTTTTTAGGAGCCTCCGAAGAAATTCAAAAATTTCTATTTGCAATGGATTTTTGGCTCTACTCCCAACTATCGGACTGAATATCTATAAGTATAGCTTACTATATTGGAGAACGTCGTCCAATATTGCTGTTGAACCTTCAAACAGATATTGGCATATTCCAAAATAACTGGGACAACTTGATATTCGATGACACGTTCATTTCTCGACAATTCTCTCAAAACTTTAATATATGTATGAATATTACGAATAAACTTTATATACTGTCACAGCGATATTTAGTTGTCATACTTCATTAACTAGTTCATAAAAATATGAACAACAGTAAGTGTCCCACAACAAATTTTTCTCTACAATTTTGATAAAATTATGAATTTTGCACATAAATTCTAGAAAAGGAGCTCAATAATATGATCTTGACATTTTTCTGTCTTTCACATTTTGCTTGACATTTTGTCACCAAATGCACTTTGCTTTTTATGTTCATAATAATAAAGTACAAAAAGTGCAAAAGGCTGTTAAAAAAAACCCTGAAAAGCACTTACAGTAATGTTCATTTTCATGACTTCTCTCGCTTTACACTTCTATCCTTTACAGAAGAAAGAAACAGAATGGAGTTCCAGACTTTTTTTGTGACTTTGATTGCGCAGATCACAAAAGAACAGCGTCAAGCTGTATTATGTCTCTTTTTGCGCATCACGAGGAGACTACAAGTTCCAAAGTCACAATTTCTAGGAAGGGAAGCGCAAACTACTCCATATTTATCGAGGACTGTATAGAGAATTAGAGATTCAACAAAATAGTCGTCGCAAAAATACAATCGGATCAGAGCGAAGAATGCGGATAAGAAAGTAACCTTCTCCATTATTTAATTAGTTGATTCGAATAATGGACAACGAAAACAGTTCGCATTTCTGTATTTGTATTTAACTAAAATTCATTTCTATTATACAGATGAATAAAAGAACTCTATAATCTCCATTCATTAGTCAAGCTGAAAATGAATTGCATATTCATTTCTGCGCAAAAGTGAGTTTCACAGACATATTTTAAAATCCATTGTTTCTTTGTTTCATTGTCTTTTCATTTAGCGGATATTCTTATATTATTCTTGAAAAAAACTAACAAATCAAAATTAATTAAATATTATATAGGAGCAACAGCTTCAAGGTAACTCTTGGCACACAGAAGAATTGTAATGTTAAACAAAAAGATTCAGTTTATTAAGGTAGTCTATTAAGTACAGACTCTTGATCTCTGGGAAATCGAAACATGAAAGTTAATTTGCTCAGAGGTAAGAAAAACTCGCTAATTACAAAATTCACTTTCAATGATACTTCCAGCAAGAAAATAATCGCAGCTTCTTGTAAAGAGATTCATGGGATCGACTCGCAGCCTATTAATGCGCGAGTGGTGTGCCTAGGGCCGAACAGCAAAATGTAAAAGAAATTAGAGACAGAGAAGAGACGTGAATGTGGAATAAGAGTAAGAGAGATGAACTATAGAGGCAAAGGAAGGCTTACGACCACTTCTTGCTAGAAACGCATGAATAATGCAACAATTGGGCGAGCGACGATCCTTTGTTTTCACAGACCCTTCGTTACATCCTTGCCAAATTGCTCGTGAGCTATCTTTCTCGACTAGTCGGTGACCAGTTTGACCGTCGGCGTCGGCGGCGCGTTCACGTATAGCTGTGGAATAATTAATAATTATCTTGGAGCCTTCTGGGGTCGTCGCAGCTGCACTTTGCGCGGACGAGCCGTGTTCCCTGATCATAGACAATTACCAGAGCCGATATAATTTTCTCGGATATCGTGCCGCCTCGAATCTTCAAATTCTCTTTTGCCAAATAGCTGTCAGTAGCGAGGTTATATCAAATTTACAAAAAGCATCTTGTTATTTTCAGTGCTTAATAATTAAGCCCCGTAAGAGGCTTTTTTTATACCTCTTTATTTGTAAAGTTTCTATTTTCTTTTGGAAAAAAATAATTAATGAGGTCTGTTAGAAGAAAATAGATTAGATTTTGATGGTTGAAAGGAATTTATTTGAAGATAGATTGATGGACCTTTTCTGGGGCTCAAATCTTGAAAAACTTGAAACACCGATGCGTTGACGCTATCTTAATGAAGTGTCGCCAATGTTGAGTAGAACCTTCCACTCTCTTCATTCAAGATTTCTACGAAAACATAGTTTTTCTGATGACAGGTAGTAGATACCAACCATCAGTAAGTATATGCTTTTTAAATGCAAGTCATGGGAACCAAGGAAGCAACAGCCAAGAAAATTTTCAAGTACGAAAAGGAACTGGCATGTAAGAGAAAATCTGAATAAATAACAAAAGAAACTTAGAATGTGGGCAGTTATAAAAAAATCTGGGCAGCGAAAGAGTGAGAGAGAGAGAGAGAGAGAGAGAGAAAAACTTTTGATAAAAATAATTCACCATTCATGTATTTATGTATTAAAAGGAAATTGGAAAAATTTGTTTGGAAAAGGGGATGAGAAATGGGACATTTGGATAAGTGGGTGGAAAATAGGGTTTCAGTAAAAAAGGAGTTTCAACAAGGTGGTTGGAAAAGGGGATGGGAAACTGTTAAATTGTATAATAAAATATAGATTTTTGCAAAAATACGTATGGTTGGCGATAAAATTTAAAATGCTGCCCATATAGGTTCGGAATGCTAATCGAATACGTTGGGAGAGGTGACCACAGGTATAGCGAAATAGACTGAGCACACGTCCAAGTGTTAAGTCGCGTTTGTATGCGTGTCTGATCCAAGACTCAAAGAATCGTCTCGTCCTTCGTCCTGGGGCATTGCATTCAAAGGTTTGACAGGGTATTAGTATGTATGTATGTATGTGGCTATGTGCCTGCACAATTACCTGCTGCAGAATCAGGCAAAGCTGTCTATCCCCACTGCAGAGCATTGAAAAAAGTGGAGGGGCGATTGAGGAGAGGAATCTTCGAAAATTATGAGTGAAGGGGAAACGCAGATCGAGAGACAGAGAGAGAGAGAGAGAAAGAGAGAGAGAGAGCACCTCCAGTCTCCACCATCCGAAATGCTGTCATTTACCTGGACCTCGAAGATGTAGCCGTGTAAAGTGAGGGAATCAAGAGAAAAAAAAGAAATAGGAGAGACTTAAGACGCCTCCACGAATAAAAAAGTATACATGAGTAAATACTTCATACCCACTCGGGGACAAATATTAATGCCCCTTTTTAAGAATTTGTTGTTCATTTTTCTTTATTTCCTTAACTGTGGCTTTAATATATGTACCTTGGTTTTTAAATTAAAACTAAAAGATTGAAATTACCTTCTTCTTTGCTATTATTTACTTTTAGTGTGTATATACAAAGAAATGTTGTCACTTTCAGATTAAATTAAATTAACCAGTTCTAAGAAAGTATTATACAAAGATTAGATATAGTCCAAAAATATTGTTCAGAATACATTTTTTAAGCGTTCTCCAACCCTGCAGATGCGTACATATATGTACTATGAGACTAACCGCATATCGCATACCTAAGAGTTGGCATACCATATAGCATATACCTTGCTTCGATTCTATCTCTATCTGTCTCGCCTCTCTTACCTTTTATACCTGAAAAGAGAACCTGTGCACCTTCCCGTACCTGTACCTGTACCCAGATCTCTACATGCCATTAAATAATCTTGACGGTCGCTCATTAGGATTTTATGAGACGAAATTTTCGACCAAGTTAGGCTCCTACCTCGACCCCTCCTCTATATTCTATAAGAGCGATTTGTGCGAGGCTAAAACAAATTTACTCATACAGAATTAAATGATAACCTGAAGAATACAGTTATACTCTTTCTTCAGTGTTGTAATTCAAGTATGTACCATGGAAAAAATCGAATTTTCAATTAAATTTATTGATTTGGTAAACCTAATGACAGAGAAGTTAATTATAGAAAAGATTAGGATTAGCATAATCCTTTCTAGTTAGTTTCATTATTAATTAATATTATATACATAGCAGTCATTTACATAATCTTTCCTAGTTAGTCTCATACATTGCGTAACTTTTCAATCGTGGTAGCTATAACGTTATAGTAAAAGTAGATACTAAAGTGAGAATTATTATATCAGAAATCGAGATTCTCATAATTTATTCGAATCAAGAGTAAATTAAATTTCATGTGTGAATTCAAAACACATTTGAAAAACCATAATTAATCTACTAGACTTTCAACTGTCTACAACTTAAAAATTATTGCAACCAATTTTAGATCTGAATTACAAATTAAAGGGTGGTGGAACCCAGTATCAACCTATCAACTTTAAAGTTCGATCTCTTCAGTTCACTCAAAAAATATTTTATAATTAGATCTTTTCCTTCTGTCTGCTAGTACAATAAAGAATTGTCTACTTACGCTACTTTTTACATCAAATGAAACAATTGAATTTTAAGTTAGAACCTGAGTCAATGACTTCCGAATCCTCGTAAATTGATCAAAAGTTTCGTTGATGTTTGATTAGAATATAAATAAAAGAGGGTAGGAGAACAAAGCCTAAAAACGAGTCTAAAAAAAGGATATGTCCTACTAAATATGGACGTTGCGTACCCCTGTCTATAGAATCTGGCGGCGATCAAGTCTAAGAAGTAGACAGCCCTATTTCTACCCTGGCGACATTCGTCAGGGTATTCCAAGAAGAATAATTCTGCAATTTCGGTGGCGCGCAGTCCTCAGAGGCCTTTTTTGTCTCTAATTCTGCAGGTGTACCAGCCACGTTCGCCGCCAACCGATTTACAGGATTATGCCTCGGTGTGTGTTCATGTAGATGGAGGTGAAACGTTATTGTGAAGGTGCACTTTGGGGTAGTATTTGGGACTAGAAGGAAAGGAATAGGACGTGTTTAAGTGTGTATAGTTCAGTCGAGGGAGGCAAGGGAGGAAAGAGTAACTATGGGTGTCACGGTGTAACAAAACACAGTCTAGCGAGTAGAGAAGACCAGAAAACCAGGGACGCATTCACTCTATTGCTACTAAAATGGATTCATATTTAAACACTTTTTTTAAATTTAGTTTTTAAAAATAATTTGTAAATTATTAAGTAAATGGCCTTAAGGGTATATATTCGGTTATATTGAGACAGATTTTAGGAAATAATAGAGAATATATTAGGGTGTATCTGTTATTTTTCAGATTCTACTAAAAAAAAAAGTTCAAAAAAGGGTCAGAGTCAGAGCCACTTTAGTTTAAGTGTCTTTCATTTATTTTGTATTAGATAAAATGATAATACAATGGCACAAAGGACATTTCTGAAAGTACCTCGGAAAGTACACACTTTCGAGAAAGTAAAATATTTCCTTTAGAATTTCTTATATCGTCTCTACAATTTCAAAATGCTTAAAAGCATCATATTGTGCTTCACAGAAGACTCTTTTATTATTTTATTGTAACATTTGAATGTATGTACGTGTTTTAGAAGTAAGTACTTTTAAAATTTCAGTTTAACTTTACTTTTGGGAATCAAAAGACTTGAAACTTTAAGAGTTTAACACATGCTGGGAATAAAAAGTTTGCAAGTGGCTTTGACTGTCGAAGTAATAGTAACGCTTCAGTGACTGCGATAATTTTTGTCGACGAGGGAGGCAGAAGCAGCGCAAAGCTAAGGAATCCTTTCTTACTATAGGAAAAAGGAGAAAAAAGCGAAGCCAAAGCAAACCCGTTTGGCCGTTAGCAGACGCGGGCGTAGCAAAGATGCTCTTTTGCTCCTGCAAGCTTGTACACTGACCTATATTCCGCGGAACCGGGTTTCGAACTCCTACTACCCTGGAGAACGCCATCATGAATATAAATCTGTACTGCGAAGGGTATCTGTGTCAACCAGGAAAATTGAAGATGTAGTTAATCAAACTGAAATTTTCATGAGAAGTTTGAAAATACTTTGAAATTTTTTCAAATTCCTGGAAGTTCCTTATAATTAATTGAAATTCCGTTATATCCTTTGACTCTTTTTAAGATCCTTTAGTATTTTTAAGTCCTCTATAAAATCCTTTCAAATTGTCGTGCAAATTTCTGTTAGCTTTCTATAATATTATTTTTAAAAACTTCTGCTTAAACTAAAATCAGAACACTTGATTTCTGCGAATTAATTTGATGCCTTTCCTTTTTGTTACATATAGATCCGGGGGAACAATTTTCTGAGACTGAAACTAAACCAGTCTGGGTTTTGTTTTCTTTGAAGCGTAGGAGTGATATGTCCTAGATTAGCAGATTGACTCCACAAGAAGACACGGTACATACGAATTATTTATATACTTGCTCATGAGCACTTCAGTATGAATGCTCATAAGCAAACTAGTACACGGTTCTATGAACGGAAGTCAGCTATAAGTTTGCGTATAATTCTAGCCAACAACGTCCAGACGACTGAATATCCCGAGCGTGAAATAGGCAGGAGAATAATGTTTCCCTTGACTCTTATATTTCCTCTCAGGGCATCAAATCATATTTAAAATAAATCAAAAATTACCGTGAAGAGATTTTCCGGGTGTTGAGTGAACAATTTTTGTGGAAGGTCAGTTTGAAAATTTTGCAAGTACATAAAATACTGGAAAAATGGGTTAGTAAAAGTTGTGGAAAGGGACTTGGATAAGATTTATAGCTTTATCTAAAAGTAAGATTCATTTCCTTAATCTTTCAGTGGCTTATCTGTAACTCGTCCATTAAGTCTAATAAAGAAGAACTATATATCTCGAATGTCAAAAATGTTCTCGACGCTTTGAAACTGAGTTTAAAAAGTAGGTTAACTCTTTGCAGTTTAAATTACAGTGAAAGGGTGAAGTAGACGCGACTATCATCAAAAGTGTTCCATTTTTTTCGGAATAGAAAAGAAATTATTAAAATTAACCAAGGAATCTCTCCAGGTTTTGTATAGCTTCTAAAAGCGAGCCTAGATTCTCTACTTTCATTCTTCATCCCTCTTATTAGCTCCTGTAATTTCGTGGGGTTGGAGGTGTGGGCAATTCTAGGTGGATGAAGGGAAGAGAGGTCTAGGTTGTGAATGCAATCGTAAATGAGAGACCAGGGTAACGATGTTTGTGCAACCCTAGACACGTTCTAGATGCTATAAAAGATGCACAACTCTAAATGAAGACCACCAATACAAAAACCATTCTACCTAACACGTGGCTGAGAGCCTAGCTTTGATTACAGTCCACCCTCGACCCTCTTTATTCGATTCCTCTGCCACCAGGTCTAATCCTAGAATAGCTTTCGCTCGTTTTCACCCTATCTGACTGGCCTTGTTTTGGCGACGTTGCATAGACGAAGACGGTGAAACAGGACCATCGACGCGGAGGCATAATCGGATTTATGGGACTGATGTCTAGACTATCTTACTCCCGCGCAAAACACTGATCTTGACGCGATTTTCATTATTATCCTTCACCACAGACATTCTGAATGGAACATCTTTCTTCGCAGATAACTATTATTATAAAGAAATAATTAAATTGCAGCTCCTATTTAAAGATAAATTAAGTTTAAATTGAAACGCAAATAGAAATGCGTTCAAGATGAACTCATGATTTAATTCAATTTTTCTCTTATCTCCTCCCGACTTTAGATTATTTCCTCGAAGAAGACGAGCTGAGGGAAGGAAAGAAAACTGCAGCTGGAGGATTTTCTCGTGTTATGCTTTAGTAAAATTCATTATAAATGGAAAATGAGGAAACCATCCCGGAATTAAGTAGAAAATTATGGGAAATTCCGTGCTTCTGAAGCTGTAAGATGATGAAACTCGACGTAAAAGACGAGTCAGTTTATTTACAGAAAATATTACATCTCCATCTCATGGAACTTCTTTCACGTTATTATGAGAAGCTTCAGGATTTTATAGGTCTCTGAATCAGTAACTACGAAGGAAACAAAACTAAAACTTAACTACAAAAACAAGAATGTAATTTTCTTCTCGACATGTACCAAAACTTTAAGTTTCCCATGTTTTTCTCAGATAATCGTAGTGATTTTTAAAGTGCCATATATTGTGCACAGTGTACACAGATTTAGTAAAAAATTTATCGAGCATAAAATTTCCCAGGGTCGTTCTGCTAAGTTTTTTTCCATATACTTTTCATATAAATCTGATCTAAAATGACGAATGGAGTTTCAGCTGGAGAATAAATTCGAACACATAAAATACATTCATATGATCGACCTCCTTCATGTCTTTTGTTCCGGATATCCTATTGCCCTGGTTTTCTCTATAACATCTCCACATGCTGAGAGTAAAATTGAAATACATATATTATTCATCAACAGCTCGCGACACAAGTGCGATCACCTTGACATTTTACCCTCCATGCATTATTTGACATTATTCTTAAGCTTCTCCTATAATATATGTCCTCGTGATTAAAATCTCCATTACGAATTGCAAGAATTGCCACCCTCTATTGGTCGTATAAAACGCTGATGATTTTATTGATTCGTTTTCTATTTTCTTCCGGATTTAACGACATCTATCTCATTTCAGTAACTGTAAAAGACCTCATGAAAACGTGATGAATCAATCGGACACACGCCATCGTGCCAATTATGATTGTGAATGATAGTAGTCAGTATATCTCCGTGTTGGTTAAGCTTTTACTTTACTTTGCAGAAGCTTTTAGAGTGTTTTTAAAGTCAATTTAAGGGGAGGTAGTGATTTCATTTTGCTGATCCATTACCAAACCCTATATAAAAATCAAAAAGCATTACTATTATTATCCCGACATGTTAGAAAAACAAGTTAGACTACTGACTCTGCATATTAATTTACATTATCCCTAGTAATGCAAAACCAACATAATCAGAAATTAATTGAGAATGGTCAGAGCTAGGAAAGAGTCATTAAGAGAGTTGATTGGAAATTTGAATTACAGAAAAGTGGACTCAGTAAATGATTGGAAAAAAATTCATTCCAGCAAAGCACAAAGATGTTGTTCTACTTTCCTATATAGGGCAACTTGTTTATTCATTTTTTGCACTACGTCCCCTTAAGATGATGATGAGATAAAGAAACATACCTGGTTGTTGGCGAGTGCTGATGAGGCGGAGGCCACTGTGGTCGGATGAGGGTCGTAGTCATAGTCATCGCTGCGACGATGTCTGCTGGTCGAGTGTGACTCCCTCGCGTCCCTGAGATCTCGAAGGTCGTGAGTGTCGCGAAGGTCGCGGAGGTCGCGAGGATCTCGGATCTCGCGGCTCACGTGATCCCGTTCTCCACGAGGCTGCCTCGACATCGCCAGCTCCTCCTCCTCCGAGTCGAGCAGCAGCTGCTCGACTCCTCCTCCACCACCACCAGCTCCGCGACGAGCGGGATGACGCCGGAGGTCACACCATCCTTCCTCCTCCTCCTCCTCCTCCGACGCCCCACCGGCCTCGCCGCCGCGGGGCAAACGCGTCAAGCCTGGGGCTCTCACGACCAACCTGCCTCTGCAAACCTCCTGACCCCGCGGCCCTCCAGGGGGCTCCACCACATCACACCTGTCAACTACCCCGCCTGGAACCCTCACGACAACCTTCTCCTGATAACGAGGCACCACTAGCAGCACCACCACCTTGGTATCTTCTTTTCCTCTTCCTCTTTATCTTCAGCCTTTCCTTCCCGTGCACTCTTGCTTCCTTGTACTTATTCTTCTCGGTCACTCGGTCACTGCGGCTCTATTTTGCTCTCTGCCGCTTGAGGGTATGTCTTTTCTCCCACTATCCAGAGAACCTCTGACTTTGTTCTCCTATTCAGCTTCTGCAAATAAAGGAAAAAAAGAATTTTTAATTATCTGCAGGGCCTTTACTGGGAACAATTTAAAACTGCACATCTTGATATGACCTTGAAACTGAAACGACTCTACAGAATTTTGGGAAAGAGTGACCACAAAAATAAGCCTAAATTTGACCATTTGTCAAATGACCTTGAATTCGGACTTCTAATCTGTTGAAAGTTCAAGGTCCAATCAATGTTCAGAACTTTGAAATATAGTAATACAGAAAAAGGGCTTAAGGGAAAGCGTACTATGTTCAGGTCAAAATTGTAGTTAGTTTAAGTATGACCATCGACGCGTACGGTTCAGTGGCGTAGCTTACTCTAGGGGGGCCCTGGATCAAAATTGGTGGGGGGCCCTTCTACCATTTTAATTTTAAATTTTACGAATTTTCGTTAACACACTCGAGGGGTCCCCGAAGCTCGGGGCCTTGTAGCATTAATTACGGCGGTAGCTACGCCCCTGGTAAGGTTTTTCTGAAGCTCCAAATTATCTTTTCGTACTTCTGTATACTTTTTATTGTTAAATATATAATTCATACAAAAAGTTACAGTGTTTCCTTTTATGTGTGTATACAAATACCTCATTCTTACATTTTTTCTTCTAATAAATACACTGAAAACAGTGTTTTGTATATAATCGCCATTGTATTATAGATAACGCCATTAGAATTTGCATCATTTCCCTTGGGTCATAATATTGTCTGCATGAAATCAATTAGCACAATTTGGTCTACATAGCTTATACTTGTTTGTTCAAGTTCCTAGAATATTCTCTATGGTCTCTGATAACTTGACATAGCCATTGTGTAACTGATGTCAATTGTCCCGACATGCTATTCATAAATAGTAGTGCCTCAAGAGTTAACAGAGTATATTATTTTCCTAAAGGTAGTGTTATTGTAAATATGAAACTTCATTGTATTGACCACTTTAAATAAAAATGCACTATATATTTTATAATACACATAATATAATATTGCGCTAAATTCTCACAATGGATATGCATAATGATTGTCGTAAAGTTAATTTCGTAGTTTCCTATAACTCAATGTGACTAAAACAACTTTGCTGCTTATAAGAACTTAAGATGTATATGGTATTGACATATTTACGAAGCAAACTCGTTTCATTAGTTATAAAATTGTTGTTAAAAATAACAATGGTGATCTAATCAAAGACACACAGGTTTAAGACAATTAAAGTTTATTTTAATTAACAGAATCACTCAATGCACGAAATATCGACGATTGTTAATACCAATAATACTCAAAAAACATAGAGTAACGAACGAAAGGTGTTTTCCACTCAGGGAACATGGAGTGACGAACGAAGATGTGACCAACTCAAGAAACATAAAATGACTGACCTCTGGAGAGTACTTAGGGTTCAGAGAAATGAACATTTTCAGGGGAAGGACTACTAGAAAAGTAGGTGTAACTTATTGAAAATACTCCTACTTTGACAAATCTTCAACTCATTTATGGTCGGTAGACTCGTAGGAGGGTCATAGTGTACCTACCTGCTGCACTTATAGGCGTTCGCAATACGGATTAGCACCAGATTCTAAAAATATGGCGTACACTTGGATCAGTACGAATTAAGTGAGAGAATTAGAAGGCCTTAGAATTTACTACCACTAACTTTACAACTCGACTTATTCCTAAAAATGTGAAAGGAAACTCTAAAGATATTGTACTTGCCTAAGTTCTACAATCCTTAAAAATAGCAGATGTTTTGTGAAAAAGAATGGGAAAAACCCAACAAATTTTCTCATGGGCAGAGAAATAGTATGATCAAGAGAAATACTAAAATATTAGGTTTTTAAATTAAGACTTAACATTATTGTTATTAATAAACATGTCTTCCTAAAGGTACATAGAATTACGTGATTAAAAAAGTTTACATAATTTAAAATTACTATGTCAACATTCCGAAAAAATGAGTTAAAAGAAAAATTACAGAAGGTTTAAAATAAAGAAGTTAGGTTTTCTGAAAATTACATCAGGATTTTCTCATTATTATTCAAATGCTTAAAATGTATATATGTAAAATGTAAAACAGCTACATCACTTGTTTGGAAACAGATTCTGTGGTCTAAGAGGAAAATTTATTAGGAGACATGAGTTAAATACTGGTCCAAATATTTGCCTTGCAAAGTTTATGCATAATTTCAACCTGTTGACGTAACATGTTCGTATAGAGTTTGCTCTTCGAAATTATTTTACTTTATACATATGTGCATCGAAAATTATCCCCAAATCCCAGACAGTAACAGTAATAGACAAATTAAAAAGAAATTGTTCTACTAAGAAAATTTTTTCTTTTTGCAATTGGGTGAAATTAACTTCTTTATGCAAAATTTGAAGTACTTTATTAATGATGATCCGATGAGATGATTCAAGCTTCCAAATTCACTCAACATTTTACATCATTTCAGCCAATATTCCATCCGGTGAAATTGTCAATAATAAAATTATGGCGATCATTGATTCGACCTCGAGTACTATTATGGCTCATTAATCACCAGAATTTTGTATTGAGAAAAGCAGGTCGTAGCGCACTTGAGTGATCGATTACCGCTAATTAACTGCTGAGATTCGAAGGAACCCATTGTTAGAGGTGTGTAAACAATCGACGACGTCCGAAATAAAATGAGCGCGTATTTTCCACTGCCAAGGGGTAGATTTCATACTGTCATCTATTGATTACTATCTCAGCAATTTTTCAACCTTACAAATGGCCAATAAATAAAAGCCATGATTTTTGGCTCGGAAAAAAAACGAATAAAATCATCAAAAGACGAGGTAACAGGAAACGCGTGCGTGGACTCGTCCTCTTGTCATGCAGGGGGTAAGGTGGGGTATGTTGAGGTTAGGTCGTGCTGCAGGCCGCAAATGTAGGGCTGTGGGTCGCGCCCGGTCGAGCTCAGCTGCGCCCCGATCCAGAAAGGGTTGCAGTTTACACTCGCATGCTTCTTTTTATTCGAAATTTTCCAAGATTTTACTCTTTGAAAACTTCAATGTTTTCTTCCCCTTGATCCTAGTAATCCTACAATAATTGATGATATTATATTCATTATACTTACTTAAACTGTCAGACTCTGAAGCTTATTCTTCGGACATTTAAAGTCTATGCCACCCCTATCGTTTCTGGTAAAACATCAACTACAATTTTTCTTCAAATTCGAATTAATAAAACACTCTACAATTTTAATGATCTAACGACTGACAAATTCGTTTTTGTACCCCGCGCGTAAACGACCTTGAATATTTGCAACCTTATTCAATTTACACCCTAACACATTTAAAAGCCAATCGTTATCTCTGAATGATGTGACAGTGCGAAACCGAGCTTCACATGTGTTAAGAATGTACTTGTCTCAAGTTTCCCTTTCGATGAGAAGAAAAACTGAATGACAAGTCGCTATCCTTATGACAGTCGATTGTCAGAATTGTTGTGACACTGTGAGACGCGAATCGCGATAACGGGATGTCGTTAAATAGAGACTTGGTTCCAAGACGAGTGACTCTCGCGATGACAACGGAAACGTCAAAACGATGAAGGTTGAATCCGCTCGCGTTTACAGTGGCAAGTGAAATACTTGGCGGTTCGCTGAATCTCGGTTCATATCGGGGGTGGTCGGTGGTCTCCGGTGGTTATCGTGGGGGTTCGGTTTTCAAATTATGACGTCGACAAGAGACGTGGACCCGACTTTCCGTTATCGATCGGGGCGGGGGCGCATGCGAGTGATAACGCGTCAACGTGCATAAGCTTCCGAAGAGAGCGAGAGAGACGCACGACACGTGGTCAAAATACCCCCTGTCCATCTCATTTCCTACCCCTATCCACTTGGTAAGGCTTTACCACACAAGACACGCGACTCTCCCGGATATTTTCTCTCTTCTATATAGAAATTATATGAGCTCTGCTGATCTAGGGCCAATATTCTTCGTACAACTTGTCTATAACCAAAATTAAAGAAAAAATTATGTTTTTTAAGTTTAGAGCACGTTTGCCCGTGTGGAAATGTGCCCAATTTAGCCCAGTTAATAAGTGGGCGCCAACTTGGACCTACTTGGGCGTTCCGAATAAGAAAAATGAAATTAATTAAAGTAGTATATTAATTATACGATAGGCGGAACGCAATCTCCCAAAAATATTGCAATTTTTTCAGTTATTCCGGATTCCTCATTATAAAAAAAGCTAAGGAAAAGAAAGAATGATTGCATTCTGTTTGGGCTTATACCGGGCATGCCCATCTTCACAGTGGGCGTCCCTCAAAATCCCAGTACACTGGATTCGTAGCACATTCATTATACATTTGTACAGTTTTTTTGCAAATCTGTAATTATCCCTAGAAATTTTCTTGTAACATTATAGTAATATTATCTTAATTCATATTAAGTTGCATAGAAATTAGGATCAATTGACAAATTACAAAAACAAACTATTTTGTATCTTCATGCATTCAATAAATAATACATATTATTTTCAATGCTTAATAAGTAATTAACAGCAAAATTAATTGTCATTTAAAATGAATAAACATAATAAATTTTTGTTGAATGAATGTTTAAAAAAAATTTCAAAAGGGTAATGATTAGGGAGCTGGACTCGCGTCCTGTAGGTCATGCGTTCGATTCCTCCCGCGTGCGTGTGAAATTTTATTTCTTATATATGCGTTAAATTTAAAAAATAACGATTAGTTATAAGAATATCAATAATATAACTGCGAATAAATCGTGTTCTTAATTGATAATTGTTTTTTAAGACATTTTTTCCCTATTATGGGTTTTAGTTGGGACGAGCCTTACAACCCAAAATGGGCCCCACTTAGAAATCCCAATTAGTTGGGACTTGGGCAAACTATCTGGAACCCAGTCTGGCCCAGTCGATGTTTCCACACGGGTGTAAGCGAATAGCGCTCAAATAATAATTGCGATTGTTACTCAATCGTGTACTTATTTTGTTTAATTAATGTTGGTAACGAGATATGACAGGGAAGATTTTTTGCAGTGTAAAAGGAAAATTATGAAATAGAATTGATAAACTGTAAGTATTAGTAAACTCAAATAACTCAATAAATTTCTTATGTTTACCAGGATGGTGCGAGACCGAGGGTGCGACGACGTTGAGAAACCACCGGAAGTTTCGCTGTATATATATGTCGACATTTATGAATTGAAAATCGAATTACGTAGTTTTATGCACTGTACATATAAGTTTACAAAAATATGCGTTACGCTATTTTTAAATGATTTATTGTAATTGGTTTAAATCAGCATAATCTGTTTCAAATTTTTTATTATTGAATTGCAAACGCTAATTATAATTACATTACATTAATTATGTGATGTGAGTGCTGAACATAAAAACCCTGTATCATTATTTTTGCATCAAGGATAATAAGAGCAAGCTTCTATCACAGAGAATTGCTCTCGTATTTAAAATGAAGTACAGTTGGAAAACCATTTTTGCCTTTCGACGACGATACAGGAAATGATTTGGAGTTCACAGTCATGATCTCGATAAATGAAAGCGCCGGAAGTGTGTACATTTGTTAGCGGAGATGCGAGAGTGAGCTAGGGATGCAATGCGCAGTGGAAGAGAATCAAAAGAAGAAGAACACGGGGGTAGGATAATCTCATGAAGGGATGGGGTGATGTATAGGGGTTGCAAGATGTACGCCGGGACATCTCGCGGAAGGTAATAGAAGCAAAATGATACCAGAATTTGCAAAAAAAGTCAATAAATTCAGATGAAAAAGGTAAAAGGTATATTAAATAATCTGCAAATGTTCTTGCACATTCTGAGGACTGTAGAATTTTATAGAAGTCGATATTGCTACATTTTCGAACTCAGATTTATTGAGTTGGAACGATAAGGCTGAGATTCTCAGAACTATCGATTAGAGAATAATACATGGAAGGTAAGAGGGATTCATTGCATTCAGATCAGTGCTGCTTGCTGGTGGCTTTTACAAGAAATTTGTATTGCTTCGTCAAATGGATTTTTAAGTTTACGGTTCTGATCTTTGATTATGCGGAAACCATTTTTTCAAATGAAGATGATGCAAATGTAAACAACTACCAAAGAGCACTAATTTTAGAGTAAATAGCTATCGGCTTTTCTTGGGGGAAAAAAGTATTCTGATCGACCTTTCTTTAGTTTTGATTAAACTGCGGTTTATTAATTTCCTGTTGTTTTATGTAAAACATGTAACATGCACCTCGATGCACCCAGTGTCCCAGAGTGCCTATTAAGTGCAGTGGGTAGAAAATACGATTAGTATTATGATATGTTTCCCCTTCAAATTTGGATTCAGTTACTTAAAGGTAAGATTAAATTCTATGCAGACGTGTTCATAGGTCTGTGTAAAGAAATTTGAGAAAGGGGTAATACATAATAGGGGAGAAGGAAAAAGATCCTTTGTATGTTGTATACTATCTTTCTTTTCTATGGTTGAGCTATTATACTCTCTTGGTAACATGTTGTGGTTCATATATTTTTTGTAGGTGCTAGTTAAAATATTCTAAACATAAACGTTTAATATAAGCCACTTTCGGTATATTTCGGATAACTGACGTTGACAATTATGAGGGTTAGATAATTATAACTCTTAGAAAGGGATATCAGTCCGAGTTTCTCAAAATTGCGCTAATTACAACATTGTAAGAGTTACTTGGAGCGTTTTAGTCTGGCAGGTGGCAAGATGGTGTATGATGTTATAGGATATAACGGTTGGGTGTAAATGTCTGGGCAGGGCGGCAGGCCGAAATATATCCAGATCGCGTGCGCTCTTAGATGTATCTTTTCGTGAAAGTGTGAGTGATCACAAAATCGTAAGGCATTTTCGTAGACGGAATGGCAATTACGTTTTAATTTTTTTTTTCATCCTAACTTTATCTTTTCGATCGCAATATGCTCAATGTCTCGCAAAGTGTAAAAAGTAGATAAAAAAAAAGAGATTAATAATAATAAATTGAAAATAAAAATAAATGTGTTCTTGAAAAAGATCTTTTACGTTTCAGTATTTTTGTACTGATTGAACTTATTTATGTGAATACAAGTCTATTCGTAATGACTACTCGTGTTGCATGTTCTTCTCTATTAACATAAAACGTTCATCAATATCGTTTTTCTGAATGCTGAATAAAACCCTGAATATACAGGAGCGTTATTTGTTGGGTAAAAAGCATTGAGTATTAAACGAAATGGAGTAAAAGCACGTACGTGCAATTTATTTACGCGGTGGCACATCGCCTCATGGTACCAGCAGAATAATGCGGGAGGAGAAATAAGAAAGATGGAAAGTATAATTGAGAAAGGGAGCAAAAAGCTAACTAACGCAGGATGTTAAGAGAAGTGGGTGATACCTATCCGAGGAGAAGCTTAATGCCCGCTTCGGGCAGAACGAAGTACTATTGGTAACTGGAGGGGTAAAGTACTCGAGGGTAGTGGAAATGGAGGGGATTAAGCGCAAGAGGGGCAATGTACGAGTAGAGTGGTCATTGGGAAGGGAAAGATAGAGAACTAAAGGAGCTAGACTAAAAAAAGGAAGAGTGATTACAGGCTCGGCTTTAAAAGGCGAAGGGCCCACATTCAGTTGTCTGTTCCATATTGTTTTTAAAGCTCTTGATGATGTTTACCATCAGCCAAGTATCTCTTAATTTAAAAATAAATGTGAAATATTAAATTCAAGTGTTTTACAACCACCTCTTCCTTCTTCTTGTTTTTCGCCTTTTCTACCCTACGCAATTTCTGCTCACTTTTTTAATTCAGCTGTTCCGCCTCCTCATCTTATTTACCCCTGCTTTGACTTCCCCTTTTCATCTTCATTATCTCTTTCTACTTTTTAACCTGTCTTCTCCTCATCCTCCTATTTATTTCCGCTCGTTTCTGATTTTTCAGTATTAGTTTGCTTACTTTAAAATAATTCAAATAGTTTAGAAATAGTGTTGCATTCAAGCGGGAACTTGACATTCTTGCGAGTCTTGTCTCGATGATGTTTTTTTGTCATCATTATTAAGAATCTTGAAAACGTTATTAAATGGCACTAATATTAGATACCTAAAAATATATTTGAAAATATTCTTCAAGTTTCGATCGATATGAAATCAAGGAATTAAGATTTTCTTGTCTTGAGGTGCATCACTATTTAGAAAAGGATGTGATTTCTCAATCCAGAAACTCCAGTATCTTTAGAATAATTCAGTGTACTTCCAAGCACTAGAGAAGCTTTCAATTACTTCTGGATTTTTCTGCAGTTACTTAAAAAGACTTTACTGACTTTTGGAAACCTGAGTGCCTTCCTAAGAACCTTAAGATTCCAATTACATACTTGAAGAGACTAGAGTTACTTATAAAGTTACTTCTACCTTAGATACTTCTATATAAACTTCATTTCCCTCAAAGTCGAGCTCAAAATAATACAGAAATTCCACATTGCTTGAGAGAATTTCAGTTACTTCTGATGAAGACTCAGACACTTCTGGTTGCTTCTGGAACCTCAGCTACTTCTCAAGACAGCTAATTCTGGGCTCTTTAAACGTTTCAGGAGACACAAAGATTTCAAGAAGCATCAGTTTCTTCAATACTTCACACGACTTCAGATACTTCTAAAGTCTTTAGTTATTCCAGGAAAAATTAATTTCTTGAGAATAATTCCGTGATTCCAGAATATGTACTTGTAGACTTCAGTATCTTTCTAAGACTTTATCTACTTCTAAAGACTTCGGTTACTTTAGGGATTTCAAAAGACTTCATAGTAAGCTTAAGGTACCTGGTACAGCGTACAGGATTTAGGACCGTCCCTGAGAGTAGGTAGTTGGTACCAACACATAGACTTGAATGAGATGGCAACGCTGCTCGTGAGCGCAAACTCACGCTCACGCTGGTCGCAGCGCGCGCCGTAGCTGGAGAAGGAGCTTTCGTGGAAGTAGGGGGTATGTACAGAGGCTATTCCTGGGTGGGGCGAGCAACAAGAGGCGACTCTGCTCGATGACGGGAGGGGAAGGTGAGATCACTAGTAGCTTGGTGAAGTATTAGTGGTGTAGAAGAGAATGAGGGGAGGTCGGTAAAGCGAGCGAAGCCGCCGAAAGCGCATAGCGGATCACAATTCGGTGCGCCGCCCCGCAATCAGGTTCGTGTTCAATGCTTTAACCGCCTTGCAACTCGCAGACGGTAAAAATAGAGAGAGAAAGAGAGAGAGAGAGAGTGAGAGAGAGAAAGAAAGAGAGTCCAAGAGTGAGTAGGATAGAGAGTGCGTTTGGTACAACTGCCTCCGGAACCGGCGCCTCGCTACCCCATCGTCTTACTATAAGTCAGTTGTTAACTTGCCTCGTCCTGCTAACGATCGTCAAGGTACCGATATCTTCCCTATTTGGTGTTTTCGCAAGCTTTCGCAACTTAGGACTAGCGAAAATACTACAAAACGAAGTGCAGTGCTTTAGAATGATTTTTTTTTTTTGGAGAACATTATTGTGCCTTTAAGTCGGTTATTATTGCGCGCAATTTTTGAATTGCAATCTACAATCAGTGCCGGTTCGAAACGTTGTTGCAAAAACATGTGGTTGTCTTTCATCGTATTGGCAGAAATAAAAGTGCAACAATGGACTTTTATGTGATTCGGAGTTTGTTTTTGTTGGGTGTTATAGAGTGATTAATTCTTGATGGTATTTATGATTCTGATCTTCCAAGGCAAGGACATGCAAAGAGGCTCCTTTGGTTTGATTTCGTCGCTAAATTTTTGAGGCTTTCCAGCTTTCTTCACTGACATCAGTCACGTAAATATGCACTTGATTCACTTGATTACAAGGAATAATTGCTCATATACGCTAGACTGCATCAACGTAGGCCTAGTGCTGATTATTAAAGAGTTATTACCGTGATACTAATTAAGTTTAATCGCAAGGCCGCCCGTTCGTTAAAGTTAATTGCAAGACCAACCACGGCCCACGTTAATTGCAACGTCCTTCGCTCGCTATGGTACATACCAAGGAACCCGGGGTGAGAACATTTTCTTTGGAATCTCACTTCGCTCTTCCTTTTCTCAGTGTTCGTGGGATATTGACAATTTCTCTTCCTTTCGTTTTGCCCGTTGGATTTGTTCCGCTCTTTACAAAGATGCAATTTACTGCATTTTCTGAAGCCCAAATTTCACTTCAAAATTTTCAAGCAGGTACTTCAAATTCCAATGTGTACAATTTTGTGACGAAAATTTTTCTTTTATTACTCTTAATAACTGGAAGTAGTCACTTAATGAAATTCCTCATTTTTTAAAATTTTTCAAGTAATCAAAATATTTTCTCTCATAAATGAAATGCTAAACATGTTTTTCTTAATCACAGATTTAATCCTTACTGATAGAATTATTAGATATGAAGAAAATTACATTCGTGATCGAATTAATATTCAAATTACCGCTAAGCCATTCATCAACATTAATTAGCGTGCACTTTTTTTTTTTTTTTTTTTTATTATTCCAATGTGACTCAACGTTGCTTGCCGGTCCGTCGCGACGAATTGCATCTCAATATCACGCGCGTGTATGATCAATAAATCCGAATCTACCGGGTGAGAGTGTGTGTGCTCTCTTCACACAGTCATCCAGCATAAGAATATATGATACACATTCGTAGATTGCGCTCGAGTAAGTTAAGAGCTATCCTGATGCACTTTTGAGCACACTTTACACTCATAAATTAAGAGCGGTTATTAATCTTTTTTTTCATATCTGTTCTGCTTTACTAAAAAAATGTAAACTCATTAATATTTCCCGCCACAAAATTACGATCAGCGTCGTAAATATATAGACTTTTTTCTTGTATAATTATCCTTTGCATTATGTCTGACATTTCCTTAGTCGATTTATCAAATAGATCGATGATAATGTTTTCGATATTTAATGCGCGACTTCCTTGTTTCCGTTTTTTTTTCTTATATTACGTTTTATATATAAAGAACTGAAAAAACTGTTCATGATTAAATGTTTATATTTGCGATTGCAAGTGCACAGGTGTCAATTATTTCAAGTATGAGGAAAAAAGTAGGTGCATTTTGCGATGTAAATTTCGGTGTACTCAGAAGTGCATGACCCCTCCCCCCTTTCACTCTCACTGAGCCACAGAAACTTGAATACAATATGCATATTTCGATTTTCATTAAACCATTCAATATTTTAAATACAAAAGCTTTAAAGTTCAAGAATTTGAAATTGAAAACTACATAATTTAGAAAGCAGTACAAAAACATGAAATTTTATTTTGAAACTAATGAATTTTAAAGGCTTTAATATTAAACTTCATTAATAATTGTGGCTTTGAATTTCAAATTAAATATATGTTGCTCGATTTACATTTTAAAAGGATTATGAATATCTAAATCTGAAATTACTTCAATTATAATATTCCAAAAGTAGTTTTCTTCCATTAGGGGAAAACTACTTCCATTGGATTTGCAGAGATTTGAATTATGTCAAGAAAAAAGAACAAGGTCGTTGGACATTGAGAATCAGATTGAAAAAGGACGTAAGGTAGGGACGCGAAGAGCCACGTTCACTTTCCCTTTTCTTATCTTCTCGAGCTTCCTGCGGTGTTTTGATAAATACGTCAGATTTCCTAGCATTGAGGAAACAGGAACGGATTTTTTGCACGTGACAGTGTTTACATACATATGCGTGCATGATACGAGGTCTGGATTTTAGAATTGTCAAGATTTCTTAATTAGAAAATAAGATACGGCATAATCTTTCTAAATTTACCACCACAGAGATACTTCACTCTTTTGAAGGTTTCGGTGCTTTTTAACAGCAACGGGGTTTATTAAATCGATAGCATGCCTTGGTTCTTTTCCTTGTGTATTTCAAACCCTCTGCCAACCTCTTAATGACCGAGTCGCACGCATCGCAATCGTATTAAGGCACCCAGATTCATGATTAACGTGATGTAATGAAAAATTTCGTGCGTCATATTCTTTACATTTCATGGTGGAAATATAAAAGCTGATCTTTTTTAATGATAAGCGAAGAGAAAATCGGTGTTAAATCAAGTTTAATGATATCGCGAAATCTCAGAATCAGAATATATAATCAAATCTATTTTCGTCTGGATTCAAAAGTGATTCGCAAGTGTCGGAGGAATCTGAAATTTAATAGTAAAGTCGGCAGAATTATACAGTATTGATCCTGCATTTGAGTAATCTTATTAAATATGCATGAAATGGCAGAAATCTAAAATTATGTCTGTTATATAGAGAAACTATCTGTTCGATGTAGTCCGCAATTTCATGCATACTATAAGTTCCAGATACCGTATGATATCGGCAAATTATCACTTCTAACTTTGGACGTTCAGTTTAAACCTACTCTGACTATTGGATTCGTACGTAGGAGAATTAGCAATAAACCAGAGGACCTTGCATATGCACTTGCACCTTGTAGATATACACGGAGAAAACTGAATATTAAACCGTAATATCTAGCTATTTAGCTATGGGACAACTATCTAGATATTTAGATATAATATCTTGATATTAAAACTTAATATCCAGAGATTAAAATATTGGATGTTAGAATACTTGGATTATATATTTTAATATCTGGATATTAAGTTTTAATATCAAGATATTATATCTAAATATCTAGATAGTCGTCCCATACTTAAATAGCTAGATATTACTTTTTAATATCCATTTTTCTCCGTGTATAAATACTATCTAGATATTTAGATATAATATCTTGATATTAAAAGTTAATATCCAGATATTCAAATTTAATATCCAGAGATTAAAATATTGGATGTTAGAATACTTGGATTATATATTTTAATATCTGGATATTAAGTTTTAATATCAAGATATTATATCTAAATATCTAGATAGTCGTCCCATACTTAAATAGCTAGATATTACTTTTTAATATCCATTTTTCTCCGTGTATAAATACTATCTAGATATTTAGATATAATATCTTGATATTAAAAGTTAATATCCAGATATTCAAATTTAATATCCAGAGATTAAAATATTGGATGTTAGAATACTTGGATTATATATTTTAATATCTGGATATTAAGTTTTAATATCAAGATATTATATCTAAATATCTAGATAGTCGTCCCATACTTAAATAGCTAGATATTACTTTTTAATATCCATTTTTCTCCGTGTATAAATACTATCTAGATATTTAGATATAATATCTTGATATTAAAAGTTAATATCCAGA
Source organism: Synergus japonicus (assembly GCA_900474275.1). Taxonomy (NCBI): domain Eukaryota; kingdom Metazoa; phylum Arthropoda; class Insecta; order Hymenoptera; family Cynipidae; genus Synergus; species Synergus japonicus. The sequence goes on from UCOH01005972.1 coordinate 112,259, forward strand.
TATTCAAATTTAATATCCAGAGATTAAAATATTGGATGTTAGAATACTTGGATTATATATTTTAATATCTGGATATTAAGTTTTAATATCAAGATATTATATCTAAATATCTAGATAGTCGTCCCATACTTAAATAGCTAGATATTACTTTTTAATATCCATTTTTCTCCGTGTATAAATACTATCTAGATATTTAGATATAATATCTTGATATTAAAAGTTAATATCCAGATATTCAAATTTAATATCCAGAGATTAAAATATTGGATGTTAGAATACTTGGATTATATATTTTAATATCTGGATATTAAGTTTTAATATCAAGATATTATATCTAAATATCTAGATAGTTGTCCCATAGTTAAATAGCTGGATATTATGGTTTAATATCCAGTTTTCTCTGTGTAGCAAACAGCTCCTAAGAGAAATTTGAAGCTTCCCTACCTTTTGAGATTTACCTATCTTTAAAACAGAAATAAAATCTGAACGCTGTAAACTTTTTGTTATAGCTGTAAAATCTACAGATGTTTTCTTTGACGGACAGAAGATAATATTTGCAGAGGATTTTCTCCTAATGTGCTTGAGTGAACTGAAAAAGGAAGATTTACTTTAGTCATTACAGGATACTATTTCCTTTTTCGCCTAAAAGCTCTTCTTAAATGTATACTGTAGAAAGCGAAATAATAATACAAGTGCAAACTTAAATCAGCCGAGGCTTATTTTTATCTTCCAAATGAACAAGGTGTAATTATTATCGAGAAGAGATAAGTAGATGTCTCTTATCGGTTGGTGCCTCTCTTATCGGTTATCGCCCGAAAAAATTGCGCGTTAAGCGGGAAATAACAAATGTGGTGATTATTTATTTAAATGTGCATTAAGAAATTAACACATCCAGGAAATAGCATTTTTCTGTCGTTCAGGAAATGAGAATTAATTATTTCATTCCATTTAATTTGAAGTTGAGATTAAAGATAATTCGAGAGAGTTCTGTTCAAGGAAATATTTATTTCACTTACTCATCAAATGAATTTTGCGAGAGTTTAAATTATGATCTTCAGATAGCATTAACTATAGAGACGATATTGTATTTCAATAGACTTATAGGTCCTGGAAGGGTTAGAAGGATACATTTGTTTACGTCACGTACTTGTTCACTTGTCTTAATATGTACAGCAGACATTGCTCGAAGTGTCATTGAATTATTGTTGAGTCATTCCTGATCATTCCGGACCAGCATTAACCATCGACATTCCGTCATTGAATGCTAAAGGATATTTGATTCACATACCATTTTAAGTATCTCATTTTACATTAAAAAGTTCCCAAATATTGAACTATAGATGATCGAAAATTCTTTACTATTGGGAATTTCGAAATTTACTTCCTCCACATTCACTATTTGATAGGAAAAAAACAATTTGTCAAATATATTTTGGCAAACTTTTAAAATTATTACTCTTTTTAAATATTTTCCTGAACTATACAAGAAAATTTTTCTGCATTATATTTTTTTTTCTTGTTTTCCTCTTGAATGCTTCTGGAATGTGGAATTCGTGAAAAACATTTTTACGAGGCGGAAAAGGTTCCAAAAATCAGAGATATTTAAGATACCTGTGCGTGTACATTTACCGGAATTTTTTGAACGCTGAGTTGGAAGGGAAACGAACAGCTGGCTAGATAATTGCATCGACGATATTAATGGTCCTGAAGTTCACCTCTGGGTTTCCTCTCTGGCACTTCCAGGTATATGATCTTGTACTTAGATACAGCTTCAAGAATACAATATACAGCAGATTCGCAGGTACGTGTGAGCATTCTGCCGTGCCGAGTCTCCTTGCGCTTCTATTATCTAACGGAAAAAATGTGCACATTTGCATATTTATGCTCGCGTTGTATGCTGGGTTCAAACGACGACTTTCATCAATCTTCAATCATTCAAGGGTTTATATCGTCATAAATTACCGTATTAACCACATTTCTTTTGTGAATTCTCACAAGCCATAATTGCCAGCTGTACCTATATAAAAGTTATTCTAACACTTTAGAGCATTGTGTCTTTAATACTATTTACAAAAACGTTTTTGGTTGCTAAGTGAAATTTTTCAAATTACAAATTTGCTTTTGGTGTTCCAGTTAGTGTTACGTAAGTAATGTAGTGTCTAGACACTTTTAAGTAGAAATGAACACGAAATTGCGTTGTATTTGATTAAAGTGATTACATGATTGGTGACCTCTGTTCTCAACTAAAATTTCATCTTGTCACTTTATTTTATGCCGACAGATACATTAGAGTTTTGACGCACTTGTGCACTTGCATTCATCTTCTCACATAACAAATGCTACGAATCCCCTGCATATGCGACACCTTATTGTGCAGAGTATCCGAAAGGTGAATTTATTCCCTTCACGGAAAGGGGAGAACCATAAAGTGTCTAAAAGTCGAAGAACTGCGGGAAAGTAACAACATCATCAGTTGAGCCTTTAATTTTTGACAGATAAATTGCCTATAGTCATTGATTAAGCTTATCACAATGATGTGCTTGTCCTGATTACGTTTAAATAAAATCAAGCGACGGAAGGACAACTAATGAACGCATGACCTTGGAGGATTGCATTCAACTTGATCAGAGAATCGACTGTAGTCGCATACTGCTTTTCTGAGTGTATCTTACAAATGATGAGTAGTTGACATGAAAGGAAACACATAATTAGAGATTTGTAAATATTTATGAAATTAATAACTACAGTAGCATCTAGTATGCTAAAAATCAGTAATATGACAATTACTCTTGAAGACTTTGATACAATAAACTTTGATGTTGTAAACCTCATTCTCTAAAGGGAAACATTTGCTCTAAATCTGCAGAGATGATACTGATTTGAATTGCAAAGCAACCAAAACTATTCTCTCAAATTCTAAGCATTACTTTTATGGGTGATATTTTGTAAGTTGACATATGACTGCAATAAACAGCACGTTACGAGAAAAAATCTTGGGATTCTCTTCTAGCGAGAGACACACAACGAATGTGAATTTACGGAGAGTCAAAGTCGTAAACCGAGCTTTTAGAAGATGAAGACTTTACGAAAGAGTGAAAAACGGTTACCATTGCTTACAATTTTTCTCTTACTTTTTAAAATTCATTTCGTTTTCGAAGAAATTGTAACAATCATTCATGATGATTTATGATGCCAATTTCTCCCCGGAGATAAAACTTATATCTCCATATTCTTCAAGAGAGAATCTTGTCTTTTGTATTATATGACAATTATTAGAAGAATTTAAGGAAACATGATATTCGGTACTTTTTTTTTGAGTGATCGATTGTAAAAGTATCTTTTCGGGGAATTTCCAACGGAAGTTCGCATGATGAAATAGCATTAAGGCAACTTTGGCCATCCCTGAATAAGAATGCCTAAACTGCACGAGACATTAGCGTACGCATGCGTACACATTGCATATGTACTTCAAGGACTTCCATAGACGAAGGGTATATGGTAGTGTGCGTGTCCCTTTCCAAGGGTCGCGGCTCTTGCAGAAAAAAAGGAAGACCCATTTATTTTCGGGCGCAAATGCAATATGTGGCACCATTACCATTTCTTTGTCAGGATTTCTCGGACTAGAGGTTCGTAAGTGGTCACAGAGGATGGTAACTCGAGGCTGCATATATTTCTTCCATTTCGTCCCTCTTCTATTTTCTCATCTCTCTAGCCAATATCCTTGCCTTAAGTAATTTGAAACGCTTTATGGACTTTCCCGTAAACATGTGTCGGCGAAATGCACTTGCATCCTCCTTTCATATGTTTTCTGGATGACATTTTGAGTTTCTTTAGTCTCACTTCTATATGGAATTAGGAATATATATTTCCATTTTTTCCGCTACAATGATTCTCAAGAATTTTTCAAGGAATGTGGCCTCGACATATTTTCGTAGAATTTTAAATTTCGTAGAATTTTTTGATAAAATTATTTCGATGAGAGGTCAAATGAATTGAAGCAGTTCTACATAAAAAAGTAAGAGCGATTTAATGATAAAGCAATCATGAAATAGCCTCTACAATTATAAAGTAATTCAGCAATCGTGTAATTATTTTGTGATTGTTCTGCGACAATTCAACTGTAATTAGCAAAATAAAACGTAATTACACCGAAATAATGAAATAATTATTAAATAATGGAGAAGTAATTATAAAGTAATTTATATTAAAATTTAATTGTTACACAAAAATATCATTCCGAGAAATTTAACGGGAATGAGTTGTAGCTAACAGTAATCTTCATTTAATTTATTAAACTTAATAAAAGTTTTATACCACGCAAAGCAGTAAAGTTTACGAATGACCAACATCATTTTTTCTCAACGAATCTACTCGCGAAATTAATATTGAAATATGCTAATCTGCAACTGTTCATTCGCATAAAAAATTCTACATAGGATTTAAAAATTCGCAACATTTAAGTGTTATTAGGCTCGGTGTCTTTCACCGAGAGGTGACCATTCGATGACACAGATAAGAAAGATGGAGATAGAGAGAATTTATGAATGGTGTCGATCAATCGCGACAACGCTTAATTGATGCATAAAGAAGTAGTTATAATACGAAGTGATCGTACACCCCTGCAGGTGTCTGCGGAGCAAGGGGCAAAACATTGAGCCACACCTAGAAATCGCAACATTCCAACAATAGCCGAAAGTTGACTTCTCGAGAATTTGTATCTGGCTGCGTCTACAATAGAATTTTTAATGGTGGATTTACAATATGGACTAAAATCGTGAACTTTCATGTACTTCGGTCTAAATTTATATTTAAAATTCTCAATTTTAGTTTCTATATGTACTTCGTTCTTAAATTTGGTACTTCTTACATTCACGCGTTTTTCTTAACGTTCTGTCGAACGATAGCACATTCAGAAAAAGTGTAATCGTGAAAATTCCGCAAATTACAAAAATTACAAGTCGTATTGTAAATATAAACTGATTGGTGTTTTCTTACATCAGCACACTCACAAAAAGGCGTAACGTGAGGATGAAAATGCGTAAACGTGAGAACTACGAAATTTACAAGTCCTATTGTAGCCTCAGCCTCTAGCTGTACTCTACACTGTATCTATGTACACTAAGTACGTACATACTCATACTCAAACGTAACACACACTAAAAGTCGTGTAGGTTCGACGATCGATACGGAATTCGGGGGTTCTTCCTTCGGGCGGATTGCTGTAGGCTCCCTAGGTCTCGAAACGTGTTATAAATGCGTGCTTCAATTCTTCAATGTGTAAAAAAATTGAACGCTGTAATTCAACTCATAATTCAAGATGAAAAATGACTTTTTAGTAAAAAATTTTGCATTGTTTTTAGAATTCAGATGACTAGAAATAACGATTTGAAATGGAAAAAAATGCACTTTAAAAGAAAAATTACTGAAAAAATGATGTACTGAAATCTATAATTTTTAAATTCAGGGAATTTTCGAATAACTCTTGTTTTTCTGATGAAATGAAATAATTGAACTCGGCTCTGGAAAAATCCTGGCAGTCATTAGTAGTTGTGCATGCAGTTCGCGATAACGGTTGAATGCAGTAATAAAAAAATTGAAGGCGCTTGTCGATTCTTAATGTCGGATTTGCTGAACAAATTCCCGATTTCTCGCTACAGTGAATTATCAAGGTGTATTTAATTGTTTCCTCGTTGATGTGTAGAATATCCAATTTCATTCCCTGCTCCTTTTCAGTGAGATATATAAATTCCATTTTTTATTCTCCGCAATATCGCTTGAAATTTAAAGGGTGGGGCATTATTCCGAAGTTTCGATCAGTCAGAGATACTTTCAACCTATCCGAGAGAATGCGACGAGACTCAATAGATTATTAAAAGGTCGTCAACCGGTAGCTAACGTACCGGGTGACCTGAAAACATTAGATTCCTCATACTCATTTGCGTCGCAACTCAAAACTAATTAAAAGTCTCCACAACGACGGTTTTATACATCTAGAGATAACATGTTTTAAATTTATTTATCAGAAAGATAGTAGTTTCTCATCTTAGTGTGCTCTAAGCTTAGAAATCTCTCTCTAAAAAAAAATTTTGGCTAGATTTCTTTTCTAATACTTTCATTCTAATTATTATTTTTTCAAAATAACTTCTCCATCTATCATATAATACACAATACGAACTCAATTTAGATATACAATGCCGGAAGACGGTTGGAAGTGGTAGCTCATTATACTATTTGGATGATCGTCATTCAGTTGCTTCTACTCGGACTACTTCCTACTCATCTCAAATTTACATAGAGAAACAATAGGCAATAATTGTAAAATCTACCCGCATCGACGTTAAAATTCGCACTCTGATTGAACACGTGTTGTTTTTACAATTACAAACCTCAATTCCACTGCTGGCTATTATTCTTCAACTACTTTACTTAAATTGCCGAAACGCTCGACTGATATAAATCTATAATATGAACTATTATCGCTCTGGCACTATATATGAAGCATTAATTTCTAGAAGTGGAATCTTTGCAAGATTTCACAAGAAAAAAGATTATAATCTTGTTATTAGATTATATATATATATATCTTTTTTTGGTTTTTAATTTCAGATAAAGTACCTTGAGGTATTGGTTTCTCTTCACAGCTGGAAATAGCGCTTCATTATAAATAGAAGTTACTATGGCTTATTATTAGTAAATAAATCATGCTCTTGCGATCGATTGATAGCTTACAATTTATTCAGGAATACCATGAGGTTCATTCATGCGATACAAAATCTCTTTGCAGATAAAGTCTGAATGTCTGATACTTCTGTTCATTGGTTTATCATTACTCAATAATTCTTCTATATTTAAAATCAAAAGGTGCTTCTTCATTTGTCAAAACTGACTCATGCACTTTATGCACTTGTACACTTATTCTATACACTTATGTATTCATTCACACTAATATTCTCATTATTTTTCATGATAATTAAAATATGTCGTCAACTTTAGTGGGAATTTCCAATGAGACGCTTTTTTAAGTTGAAAGATAACGAAAATTACTCGTGGGTATATTTATAACTGTTTTAAATGAATTCATCAAGTCAGTTTATATGTACTAAACTCGATATCTTGTACACAGAAATGGTGCAAATAAGAATAAATCGATTTTCCTGCGAATCTGACTTTCCATATAACCTTCTCAAGTACATATTCCAATAGTGCATTTTCTCCGTACCGTTTTGAATAAAAGCATGTTGCATTCAAATTCTCTTTCTGAAAATGCATAAATAGCAGAGGGTAGATCCGCTTTGTGGCAGTCGATCAGTCCGCTTTGTTTTTTTCGCGTTTTATCTTCGTCGAACCGGCGCTGACATGATAAAAAAAAGGCACTGCGTATTTCTCCATAAAACATATTTGTTCACCTTGATGCAATAATGATGGATTTATTATTACAGAAAAGGGTAGACAGACATAGGCGGCGGAGCGTGAGGGTAAGAAAAGGAACGCAAGAGTCGCAGTAGGAGCAAAGGGTATGCTAAGGAAGAAGATACGCGAAGGTCACGAATTCGGCCCATTGACATTTGGAAATCAAAGTGTAAAAAGGACAAGGAACAAAAGTCCGACCTGTCAAAATTGTTATTATCGGATGCCGGAATGACGCGTCGATTTAATCGTGGAAAGGCAGCTCGTGCAAAAATTCTGGTTAGTACGAGGAGACTCAAGTGATATTGAAGGAAGAAGACCCCAAAGGAACAAACCCAAGGAGTAAACTCCCTGATCATCGATCCAACAACTGACTAGGTAACCAAATACTGCCCCTTTCAACTATGTATGAGGTTTTGTCACCCTCCTCTAGAAGAAAACCTAAATTCTTGCTTTAATTTCACCCCAAACGTTAAACCAGACTGCTTAAGTTTTTTTTATCGCTTTCAAATCATTTGAAAATTAAATTCTATCTTTTTCTTATATAATTTAAAATAGTTGTACCTTATTTGGAAAAACGTTGAATCGGTCCTTAAAACATGCGAGGGTCACAAACCGACATGCATAATGCATGATAGAGATACTATCTTCTTCTTAAAAGAAATCGATAAACCTCTGAGACGTTTGATATATTTGCACTCACTCTGACTGTTTATTGTTTCAGGAACGATCTAGTACCCACAATTTGTTAAACGTCACATTGTGTTCACCACGACGTTTTGGTGTCTCGTAACGACTACATATTGGTGCTATTATAAAAGACTATGCGACCCACGGCCTTTCAATTAAAATCACCAAAAACTCATTGAATCACATACTATCAAGAAAATTAAAAAAATAAGTTGATTAAAGATTTTTTTGAATACGGGAAGTCGGAGAGGATTGATTTTTAGAAGGTGCTGGTCACAGGTTCTCGAAAAAGGGCGCATTTTCGGAAGAAAAATTGTGATTGAAAATCGGATCTTGTTAAGTAGGGGCGGAGTGACTGAAAGGGGGTAAAGTGGGATATAGTGAGACAGAGTGAGCACGATAGCACCACTGGTGCCCTTGGCCGTGGGTCCCGGGGGGACGGACGCCATGGCGGCCTCCTCGTCCTCGTCGAGTGGCGAACAACAATACTCCCTACGATGGAACGACTTTCACTCGAGCATCCTCAGCTCATTTCGGCATCTGCGCGACGAAGAGGACTTTGTCGATGTCACCCTGGCATGCGACAGCAGCAGCTTTACCGCGCACAAGGTCGTCCTCTCAGCCTGCAGTCCTTACTTCCGCAGGCTTCTCAAGGTGAGAAACATTTTCCTTTCTATCATGCCCCTCGGCTCTGACTTGGACCGACATGAAATTAGTCCCCTAACTATGTAATATCCTAATTTTGTCTAATGGAGTCGTTTGGTGATCAAATTTTAACGTTAATTGGTCAGAATTGAAAATGCTGTAGATTATGTAAATTGATTGTAATGGAATTGTTTGATGGTTAAGTTGAAAAAAATACTAAGAAGATACATTAGATGGAAAAGTTGCGTTCAAATAAATAAATAAATAAATAAAGCCCTAAAGTTCATTAGACACTATTTCTAATATCATTACACTAATTGTCATTATAACGGATTTATTTTAATGTGCGCCTAAGTACGAAAGTTGATTCTAGCAAAACAGGCGTGTCGGAAACGAAGATGTGAAAGAGGCGACTGACTTTCTAATTGACGCGAACGACTAATTGATTTTAACTGTCTGATGCTTCTCGATCTGAGATAATATCGCGTTCGCTGAATCGAGTTCATTGCAGCAAATAAGTGCTCGTTGAGTTAATCCATACCTTGTCTTGCAAGACAATTTCTATCTCACGTTTTAACTTGCCCTGCCGAGATTTCTCGAGATTTAACATGACTTAACACACAAGTTGCGACTAACTAATGGGTTTCTAATATGAAGACCAGCTTCAACCAGTATTTGATCAGATTAAGAACAATAGAGCATTAGTAAATTAATAGCCACGTAGATAGTATAATTATGACTTTTAAAAATATTTTTCACCTATGCTACTTCACATTCATGAATTAACTCGTCATATCAATTCATTCAAAGAAAAACTAATGTATTACATTACGATTTAAAAATACTTTTTTATCATTCTCTGCAAAAGCCATATCCATGCGATAAGAACTAAGATTTTCGTAACAAGTCAGGTACGTCCTCAATTAATGCTCATCGAATCGACAAAGTAAAATAGGAGCTCGAATTCAAGTGCCGTGCCATTAGAATTTTTCCACGGCCGGTATATAAATATTTAAAGGCTTTCCACTTCGGCATCGAGATTCGATTGGGCCCTTTTGAATCCTGTATCGTATTTATTAGACCTTATCGTATTTATCAAATCTCTTTCCTATATACGCACGTGTGTACGCACAAGAGGCAACATTAATCTGACATCGGCGTGGCATTAAGTGCCCCTCAAGAGACAATTTTGGGACGCGAACTTCAACAAGCTATCGTTTTTTATTCTCAGAATCAGTGAAAGCAATAAAATTGAAGCATTCGGACGAGACACTTTTCAAGTTTGTTAATATCAGCTTCGTCGCGTTTGACGCGTCAACGAAGAACAAACGAGTTTCTATTTTACGAAGGAGACATTTTCTTTATATCTTCCAGCAGGGGTGTGAAGAGAAGGGAAGTTTTATAAGAGTTTTTTTAAGTATCCATCGATTCCACGTGTCTTTCGCCCCTCAAGGAATTTTATTACAGCGACGCCGATTTCAAAGCCGGAAACAAACGAGATCTCGTCGCGTGTATTTCCAGATACAGATACTCACGCACTCATGCGGTCGTGTCCACGCATGGCGCGAGCATTTAGGATAAATTTAAAAACAGTCGCTCACCAATAACGAGACGTGCTTCTAGCATCTGTACCATTAGCGCGTACACTCACGCACGTGTCCCCATACGCACTCTGCCTTTAATTATAGAATATGGAGCAGAGGTACTACGTTACCGGGCGAATGAACTAGGCTTGTGCAAGCGCGTTTAAGGGCATATCGTAACGACACACGCGCTTTTAGTTTTTAGTTTTTGTTTCCACGTCTGTGCGACATTTTCTACTTTTTTCCAGCGTTGTTTTCCACATTTCTCAGGAAACATGCGTGGGACGTGTCGCCCACGAGTCACACGTGCCTGCGTGTATTTTCCAGCTATACGCGCTATACGCTAGCGCGTGGCTGGCTGTCGGTGGTGTCGGTGGGGCAGTGATGCGGATTTCAACCCCACTTCATAATCATACTTGATATATGTTCTGACTGTCACTCAATCAAAATGCATCCAGCTGGCTTCATTTTCGCTTTCTAACTCAAAACACCAAATTCTCGAAGGAATGATCAAATTTATTTGTATTCATTCATAAAATACGCGATTTTTTTCTGCTTGCCAGTGCTGTATGTTAATTAATTAATTTTAATGAATTAATTAAATGTTAAATAATTACTATTTCAATAATTTTTAATTAACTGAAATGCTGCCTTTCATACCCCGGACGGCACAGGTTTATTACCTCGACATTATAAACAATTTTTAATAAGTATAAAATGTTCCATGTGTTTTTATAATAATGACTTTTTTCAATTAAATTTGTTTACCCTCTTTTCAGAAGTGAATAATCTAGAGAACCATTTCTCAGATTTTTATTTATACATGACAACCACAACTACTTGGCAAAACTATTATTAAAATAGTTACCACAATCACATGTTTTTATGTCAATTAAAATCTTGGTTGTACCAAACACAAATTCATAAGGATTCAAGCGAAATATAAGTTTTTTTTTTTTTAAAAGCAGAGAATTTCATTTATAGAAAAAAAAGATCATCTCACGAAAGGTCATTTAATACTGTTATTAATCATTTTCTTCGTTGGATGCAGAAGAAAGTCGCGTAATAAGTCTTTTCATTCCGCAATAGGATCGTGAAATTACGCCAATTATAAAATTCGGTAATTACATTTGAAATTACGCGTAATGAACAGTAATTAGCCAGACGTAATTAGTCGTCGTAATTACCACGGTCCATAGTAATAACTTATTGTTACCTGGGTAGCTTGTAATCATATTTTATTTTCAGGCTCGACTTGAGCTTCTATAAACGACACGTATAAGTAGTTTCTTTCATGTTCACTTTCAGTGACAATAAAATATGCCTCTCCTCTTATAACCTTCATTCTCAATTAAATTCTCGATCGAGTGCGCGATTAAACACCCGGCGCATATCCTTAAAGAAATAAGAACTTCTTATTTTCGACTTATATCTCAGATAAAGAATTGCACTCCGAAGTGTGAATTTCGCAGTCGTGATTAAAAATTACAAAACTCAAATATTAAGCTGTATAGTAACTTTTTGTGAGTATGTTTGTTGGAAGTTAATGGAACCATATATTATTTCAGTTTAAGTTAATTTATCGCGGCAATCACTTCAGCTTGGACGTAATGCATTTTCATGTGGTTAATTACCACCGATTTATAATTATAGTAATTACCACCGTCATTATAAATCTAATCTTTCAAATTGGATCTTCCAAAATGGCTGCTGGGCATCTGCGAATTACACTGTGAACTGATGCATGCCGTGATTTTGTTATCACGTTTTTTTTTTTGTTTTACGGATATTAAACTTTTTTTTCAGATATACGATTTGATCTGCGTCTATCATGATTTTATTTCTTTATTGCGTTCTCTAAAAATATTCTGAATATAATGTTGGTCGCATTGTGCTTCAGAGAATTTGAGTCCGTGTCGATAGTAAGTAATGAATGATGACGCAGTCGTTTAAGTCCGAGCACGACCTCGCACATGTATGTGAATATGTGCGTGCAATACTCGCAAGTACGAGTTTACTTATTTCCGTTTCATATGTGAAAGTATTCACGCATGCACGCATGCAAGGCAGGGGCGGAGTTATAATTAAAATTAAAACTGTAAACAAATTGGTAAATAAAGAAATGTTATTAAATGTTCGGAGATTGAGGATTGTTTTGCTTAAACAGCTTATGAGCTGCATTACTCTCAAACATCTTTTGAATAATCTTGCAAGTCTTACTGTTCCTTCAGAAAAGTATAGGTATTTATCAAAAAAATGTGTAATTTTACTAAAGAAAATTGCTCAATGTTACAAATAATGTTATTTTTAAGGAAATGTTTTCTTAAAATCGTGTAACGTAGACTTTAAAACCGATCCTGAATCACTAATCCCGGGGACGTTTGAGCGATGACATACACACACACACACACACATGCTACTTTATGTTCCACGTACTTGCGGAAGAAAAATAAGTGCACGGAAAAGGAACGCATTTAAAATCCGACGCTGTTCGTTAATGCGCGCACGTGTCATACATGTAAGTGCTTTCATGCCTGCTATAAATGTTGACGATTCTTCTATGCCTCTTCCACAGATCGTCGCTTAATTCTCTCGGGAGAAAGTGAGTAATGTAATATTTCTGTCTTTATTCCCTATGAGTCGGTGTGTTTTTTAAAGACACGTATTTAACCTTCACTCAAATGCAAAATATCGCTTTATAGCTATTTTATTTCGGCTTTACTTAAAACAGAATGCATTTACTTGCTAGCAAAATGCACCAAAACATATGATTCGTTAGACGTCCTATACTTATTAATAAGTTGGGAATCACGATTGGTTGGCGGTTTAATTGGCAGATAAATTAACTGGTGTGCCGAAGAAACTGGCCATTAATGGCAAAAGTCACGAGGGAATTAATACGTGAATTTTTTTTCTTCTCACACTCTTTCCTTGCAAAAGTTTGGCGCGTTGTAATGCTAAAACGCAAATTACGGGTTTGGATTCAAGTACATCAATTATGTTCGTTTGCGCGGTGTTTGATCTAGGAAATTCACAACTCAAGGCCTTGAGACCAGAGGCTATTGACCAAAAATTGTAGATGTTAGATGATCTATCCACTTTTTTTGTTAGGCTTTTTGCAGGTGCTGGTTCTTATCTTACAATGAAATCACATAGTCGTTCATTATAGTTATTTATATGCTTCAATGATTAGACATTCAACATTGAATACGCTTCCAACTTGAAGTACATTCTTCATGGTCCGCATTCTCGCATCTATGGTGAAAAAATTAGACACTACTCGTACATATGTCTTTAAGAGGGCTCTTCTGATTAGCAAATTGAAATTCTCTTATTTACTCTGCACGTGCGAGTAGTAATCCGTTATTTTTGCTTAAAATAAAATCGGCCACCGCATATAGCAGCCCGTGTCAGTTCCCTGTGCAATAAATCGTTCCTCGTACGTATCGTACATACGTCTAGATTCTTAAAAGAAGGAAGAAGAAATGAGACAGAGGGGGCGCGTTGATGCTAAATAGAAAAGAGACAAAAAAAGAAGACGAAAAAGGTCGCCTGCTTAAAGAGAGAGGGAGATAGTATCAGTAGTGTTGTCTCAAGACGTTTCTATATATGTAACGATGTAATTCAAGAATTCAACTACCCAATGACGAGTTCGGTAGGGTGTGTGGACGTTGAGGAAGGTGGGGCAGCTGATCAGAAGTAGAAGTCGTGGAAAATAAAAACGAATAAGAATTCTTGGATATCTCAGAAAGAGCGATTGAATAAAGAGGGGGGAAAGATTTCGTGGGGTTCCCATTTACTTAACGCCATTCAACTTCCAAGACGTTCACGAATTAACTTACAAACTGGTATAATGATGTTTTTAGGAAAGTCATAACGAGAGAGAGGTAGCTACAGAAAATCGTGTAGGCACGTACATACATAAGGTTTATCGGTGATTGCGCGAAACGTAATTAGGTCCGCACATGTAGGCCGCCATGACGAAGCTGTCGAGTGGCAGAGAACGACAGGACTTGATTTAAAAATAGGCACTTGAGATGTGCAATTCGCATGCGTTTTTCATTATGGTTGTCGTGCCTTTTGACAAACAAGTAAACGTGAAGAATATTCTTTATAATATAATATGATCACAGTTCTTCAGCAGCATTTAAAATCATATAAGTATATTTTATTATTTATATACTTTATATCGAGATACTGTAAATATTCAAGCTAAGTGAAAGCCATATTTATTCATATTTCTATAGAAATTATAGGTCGAATCTCGTGGGAGGAGATCGTGAAAAAAAATAAAGAAGAGTGCAACATAGAAAAGTCTAAGTTTACCTTTCACTTTGTCTCGAAATACAAATGTATATACTACAGTAATTACTTGCCATGTTCGATGTCCAAAAGGCTCTTATGCAACTATAAAGTACCATCACTCTTTATTAATTATTCTCATCAAAGAAAAGAGAAAAAGAATCTTGGTGCCAGTTGACTCCTTCAAAACATACTTGGTTGACAGAACACAACTTATAGATTTGCAGATCTTGATAAAAAAATCTAAATTGATATTTCGTTAATTCTCAAGGTGTCTTTTTTTTTGGTTCAGACTCTCCCAATTTCATGTAACGCTCCGTTAACGACGTTACAGTTACTTGTACATTAGCAGTCACAGGTTATTTGCATATCGGATCGGTAATTTCCATCTGTTAGGTACCACGAAATAAGGCTCACCTTGTACGCATGGCATCATTTACGCCGACGGCCATTACTAAGAACGTGATTTATCCACGAACAAGTACCAAAAACACGGTCTTTTGCGCTTCGAACTAAAAGTAGTTGGTATTTTAGATCATATGACAGGGAAAAAATTTAGATAAATCCGGAACTGTGATTTAATTAGGCGTTGACAAAAAAGTGGATTCTTGCCTCGCGATAAATTAGCTATAAGAGAGATCCGTGTAATTTTATTGCAATTTTAATGATGGAACTTTTTCTGCGTTCTATAAATTGTATTAAAAACTTCAATTTTTATTACGCAAATAAATATTTAATGTAATCGGTACTAGCGGAATGAATTTCCATTAATTTAATTAAAAATTAGTAAAAATACACATTGCATGAAACTGAGGTAATTCAATTCTCTCGGAAATTACTTTATATTTACAGTAGACGATAATTTTTTGAGAAATTGTAAAATTATAAATTTAAAACGAGTACTCTACCATTTTTTGACTAAATTAAAAAAATACGATATCAGAGACTTACATGGTTTTATCAATTTCAATCTACTCTGCTTATTTCAGTTCACGAATTCTGAAAAAAAAAAAAAAAAAACCTATACACGTTAATTAAAAGTGATCGTTAATTTAAATTTAATTATAATTTAATTAAACTAAAAGTATAGCAAAATTATTTCAGAAATTTGAGATTTATCAATTTTAACAAACTTTAATCGTTATAAATTTACAAAAATACAATTAAAAAATCGTAACTCCATATGTTCTCATTTTTGGTGATATTCACGGTAATATCCTCGGTAATATTACTCGATATTAAAATCTCGAGAATTTTTAAACTTAAATTTGAAGTATTTGGAACTCGAGAGTCGACAGTGTGGATGAATTTTGCTTAAATGAAATGCTGAGTGCATCCTCTCAGAGATTTACTAGTGCTGTGCGGTTTTGTAATTCTTTCTGCCTAGTATTAAGATACGCAGAAGCGTGTTCGCATTACGCTTGATACTGCACTTAGGCACCGTGTAAGTACCAACACGTGATGGCATACTATGTATGTGAATGTGGGTATTATTGCGCTGCGTACGCGTATATACATTTAGCGGATTGGTGCTGGGTCGCGCGTGTACTGAGACACATTATACCGTGTGTATTTTTATCAACGGAAGTGCGTCGTTGCCGGTTGCGCATTCCTGTAACGACTGTCTGGAAAACCAATGCATGGGTCGCGTATGAATGTGTCCCCCTGGATTATATTTTTACATGACTCCGGTTGCGGGATGTTTCCGAAGTCGTGATATCCTCCCACACGCCTCATGCCCGCGAAAAGGCGACTAAGAATATGTACCAACCACATTGAAGTACATTTGATACAATCAAAAGAATTTCAGCACAAAGCGATTTGTCAAGAAGAGTCTTTTTAAACGCGATTTCAATGATGAATGCTGTAAAATCGATCATTTAAAATGAAGGTCACACTGAAAATATTATCGCACTTTAGTTATAGTTGTAAAACCAGTTTTTGAGAGAATAATCCTTATCCAAGCACTAAAGGATAGTGCAATAAAGATTATAATTTTTTATTTTCATGTCTTATTGGACTGTTTCTTCTTAAAGAGGTGGATGCAAATTTTCACCTGTTTGGCTACTGCATTCCTCTTGTAGGATCGTCAGAGACAATTTTAGTTTGATTCAGTCATGAAGTAGTCGTTTATACATTCGGTAAGGATTCTCTATTTTATTTTTTCCTTCTCGAGACGAATAAAACGCAAAAGGTCTGGTGTTTATTTTACAAGAATGTAACCATTGTTAACATGAGTTTACGATTTGCGGACAATGCTCATAATCCGTATGTATATGACAACATATAACCAATTAGTATGTTTTGCGAAGCCATGACTGCTCGCGCTCTGCACGTAAACGGATCAGAAACCATGCAATCGTATCTACTTTTCTACTTACCCTTAGTTAGGGTGCTTCTCATGCATGCACGCACGACATATAAAAGTATGCATGACTGCCTCTTTACTATCGCCGCGAAAAGCAAATTTAAATTCGTCATTGTCCATCAGAAAAATCTATAAAAAACAAAAAGAAGAAAATATTAAAATTCATCTGTCGTTTCTGTTTGATTAATCAAGCCAATGTCAAACTGAAGTGTATAAAATACGAACTTGGAAAAGAAAGTTACAATATTTCGTTCACAATTGTAAGAAAATCGAACCAATTGATCAAAGATTAAAATCAGTTGGTCGTTAATTCCAGACGACGGATGTGAATGAAAGCTGTAATTGATTAACCCTCTGCGGGGCGATACTTCTCAGATAATATCAAACGGTTGCCAGATTTGAAAAATGCGAAAAAGTTTGGGAACCACCTTTCGACAATTCTTTTTTCATTGAAAGTCGTTTCAATTCAATGCCAAGTAAAATAAGAGTTGAAAAAATCGAGATATGATATAATAGGAAACTCTTATCTTGTTAAATATTGAAATGTTGTGGCAGTGAAAATGTGAAATACATTCGATTCTGAAGTAGCCTCTAGGCTTCTAGATAATGTGAAATTATTTCAAATAAACCTCAAAGTGATTGATGTTAGCTGATCATCTAGCATACTTCTCCTGATCGATCATGTATTGCCTAAACGCACGGGGTACTGTATAATTACTTATTCAGCTGCTTTAATCGAGTTAGTTTGAATATACTATTAATGGATGCGTGCAAGAGGAAATTTTTCTTCCTTCAGGAATGTATCATTCAATCGTGTTGTACTGTGTAAACAATTCCAATTGAGTACATTGAGGTATTCACTTTACTGACATTGTTGAAAGATATCCTTGATACCAATTATAAATAAAGATATTAACAGTGAATAGATTCAATAACATAAACGCACTTCTATGTAGGATTTGCTTGATGTTAAAATAATTACTGGATCGTTTACTAATTCAATAATTATTCAAATATTCAGTAATGCTTTAGAGCATTTTTGGCATTTTATTTTCAATTTCGAATTAACGATATGCAGAATGCTGGTTAACTTTTCAACGAGATATTGGTTGTAAGCCGATAGCATTGGTTTAATTAATTTACAGCTTGACAGGGGAAGAATCGATCTTTACCGAGCAGTAGGGATTAAAATGTCGCTCATTACGCGTTTTAGCAGTAAATCATGTACGTCATCTGGGGATTTCGAGTTTTGGCAAATACCCAATTAATTATACTTTTGTCTTCGATTCCTTAACTTGAAACCATATAGTTGAGTCCCTGTAATATTGTATAAAAAGTTAATTTCAATTTTTTCGTCAGTTGAAATAAATGTATTTATGATGTTGAATTGATATTTAATATTTGAATCTTCTTATGATTTCAGGCGAATCCGTGTCAACACCCAATTGTGATTTTGAGGGATGTGGCTTCTTCAGACATGGAATCCTTATTGAGATTCATGTATCACGGAGAAGTTCATGTTGGACAGGAGCAACTTGCTGCCTTCCTGAAAACAGCTCAAATGCTCCAAGTTCGAGGTTTGGCCGACGTCAACAGCGGCGCCGCTTCAAAAATCCCACAACCACCAACTTCAAGCGGAAACAACGGTAGCGCACCAGTAAGTATCTTAGGTGATTTTTAATCGATTTCCATAACTTTAAAATAATTAGGTTCAAACCCTTGAAACTTTTATGGTTATTGATCTCTATCCGTTGTTATTCACGTTTGAAATAGAAATTTTTATAGAGAACGAAAAAATATATAATTTTAATAGAAGACGAAGAATTCAAAGTCTAATCTCATTAATTATTTGCATTTTTAAATGTGCAGCCAACACCGAGGAATCCTTGGCAAGACAATGGCAGAGGGGACGCCAATGAAAGTGGGGTTGGTTCTCCACCAGAAAAGAGACCGAGAAGTTATTCTCCAGCACTAGGAAACCACGTAGAACCAAAGACAGACCTTCAGGAGTCTCTTTTGGGACAGGCGTTAGAAGGTGGCCCCACGATACACACCACACCTACCAATAATATACAGGTAAATTATTTTAAAAAACATTTAATCTAAAATTGCTATTATTTAAAGAAATTCAATAAAATAATTGTATTGATATATTTTTAGGCCCAATCGACCGGAGAGGACTCGAATTCCATGTCAGATAATGAAGAGGATACGTCGAATAACGACAGTATGCTAAATTCCGTCAAGACAGAGCCCAGTGATCTTCTCAACGACTCCATGGAACATCATCGTAGTAGTTTTCCAACCGCATTGTTAGGCCTTCAAGGTGATTTATCAATTAAGATCCATTATAAAATAAATGCTAGATTTGACTTCTAATTGTTTCAAATTAAAAAGAAGATGATACTCCAGGTTTGATGCCAGGACCATCAGGGCTTCACGTTGGTAATCAGGATTCAAACTATGGTGAGTAGTCGACATATACTTTAATTTCACCTAACGGTCATAGCCCAAACTAGAATCCTCCCGTCGTTCCTTTGAACTCTGGTCTCTCGCTGTTGCGTTGAATGCATGGAACTCTCGTACCTCTCACAACCCTGTATTCCCCTTCCCAAAAACACGGTGAGTAGCGTATTAAAGGAAGGACTAGAGTCACGCAAAAAATACAATTACTGATTGCGACATCCCAATCTTAAATCGGACGTCCCGTTTCCGAAACTTTTCGTGAGACAGAACGAACGAATGAAATTGCTTTCAGTATTTTAAAGCAAGAGAGACCGAAGGTGGAGGAGACAAAAAGAACATTATTTCCGACCTAAAGAAATAATTCGAGAGTGAAAATTATTCGGGAAATTTTTCAAATTCGATTCGCAAATTACGTGCATTGGAAGTAGCAGCTTCCCCTTTTTGATGAATTCTCGGTAAGACACGCGTGGCATGGTGGTGAAATCATTTATGGGGAAATAATGGGAAGGGAGCGAGTTTGCGGGGTGGGAGTCGGTTGTGGGATGGGAGTCGGTTGTGGGGAAATCGCGAAAGAAAATAAACTTAGTAGATATTAATGAAATAGAAAAACAGGAAGGAGGGCTGTGGGAGGAGAGAGGCGATTAGTGTTTAAGGGATCGTTCGAGGTTGGCTGAGGACTCAAATTGGCTGGTGGTTCCAGGGCGATGGCAGCCCTCGGGAGGAGACGGTTCATGCTCGAGTTCCGGCTGGCTGCCGGGCACGTCCTCCTCGAGAAGCGAAGCCGCCGGGCCTGGAACTCAACAGAGCGGTGGCGTCAACTCCAAGCAGGATCAGCTCTCGTCCCTCCTGCACCATCATCACCATCATCATCACCATCACCACCATGCCAATAACCAAAAGTCGCAGCAGCAACCGGCTGCTCCCAACTCCGTCAATAGTCTGAACAATCTCAACACGGAGCAAATCTCTCTAATGACCCAAAAATTGCAGAACAATCTGCAGCATTTGCAGCAGCAACAGCAGCAGCAACAGCAGCAGCATGGATCCATCAAGAACGATCAGCTCAACCTGATGTTGCAGTCATGTGCCAAGAAAAACATGGATGGTATTTCGATTCTCCATCCTTACCAGCAGCATCAATTGGACCCGAACAATCAAAAGCCAAAGTGTCCAGAATGTGGGAAAATATACTCGAACAATTCGAATCTCAAGCAGCATATCGTTAATGTACATACTGTGCAAACCGAGTACATATCTTGTCATGTGTGCAGTAAACAATTCAAGACGAAGCAGTATCTACAGATCCATCTCTTGTCGATGCATGGTATTAGGAAACGGAAAAGCTACCCGGTCTACCAAATGCAACCCTCTATCTCACATGTCAATACACCTCAACAATCACCACAACAATCGTTTGTAACAGGAACAAGCGAAAGATGGTCAGAGGAGAAGCCATGATAAAACAACTAGTCCAAAGACTACATGCAAAACTCTTTTTTGAGGTGAAACGTGCATTAAGTGTAAATAGAAGCGCAAGTAACGCGCCTAAAGCCCCACCTAAGCAACCGGATTTTGTTCTTAGGTATTTTTGTATTAGTCTTAAGGCCGTAGTTGAGGAGATGTCGATAAGGATTTGGAGAGGGGGTAGCTTCTTGGGATTGGCCGACCTATTTTCGACTTGCTCTCCTAGTACCGCATTACATAAGGCGTCTCCTTTTCGAGTCGCCGTAAAGTCTGATAAATAAGCTACTTCGATTGGGCAGTAGAGAGAAATATTTTCCTATTTTCTCCCTCGAGAAATTGCGACAAACTCCTGCAATCAAAATGAACACGCTACCCATTTATTTGCAGGGATTCATCGTAAGACTTTACAAATGTCCAGTTTTTTTTTAAAGATCCTTTAGAGGACTATCATTTATGAACTTAATGCTGAAAGCCTTTGATATTGCGAGACAGAATCTCTTTGACTTTCGTCAAGGTTTAAGTATGTTTTAAAACTCTGAAAGGTATACGAGTTGGCTGTGAGTGATAGAATATATATATATGAGTTAGTTGTATTTCCAGTCGATTATTTAGTCCATTATTTAGTCGATTATTTAGTTTATTGAAATTTAGAGATACCCAGCAAAGATATATAATGTCCTAAATACACTATTACGCATACGCGTCCGTTAGAATTACAGGAGAGTACATCGTATTGATCTCCACAATTCAACAAACAACGCCTAGTGCCTCCTGCTTCTGTCCTAACTCTGTCTACTCTCCCTCCTTTTTTTTCGTTCCATTTTGTTCGTCTACTCTCCCTCTTGTGAGGCACCCTCATTTCCCTCTTTCTGCTTCATATGTGGACTAAGAAGAAGGAAACTCATCCTACCACTCATGTCCAGCAAGAGTATTGTTAAGTTTCGCTCCTTCTCCCCTTTTTTTTTCCACCCCGAGTAAACGGGTTTTCTCCAGTTTATCAGAAAACAGAAAAATAGGATGTTTCATTTTCTTCCAATTGATAAGAGCCTCTCAAATAACAAAGTTCTAGAAGTCCCTTTTTGTTACGATTGTGTCCATTTCCATATTTGCATAATAACTTCACCAATAAGCAACTATTCCATTTTTTCAGTTTTGGAGATTGCTTTTGTAATTGTCTGCAAATTTATAACGAACTCAAAGAACCAGTTTAGTTATTAAAATAGAGAATTTGGAATACAATTTTTGAAAATCAAAATCTTTTGTCGAAAAGTAGAATTCTCTTTTAGGGAGTGAGAACCACTGACAAAACAAACCCTGCCAGCTTATCCAATTCCGCGATGTTTCCACGAATCTCTTCCATCTCTTCCTGCCACCCCCGCGACTCGAGTCGAGCCAACGTAATGGAGGTTCGCATTTGTTCCCCTCCGTGCACCCCGCTTCCCCTTCCAAAGTCTTACTTTCCTCTTCAACATCTACTCTTGGCCATCCAGCTCGACCCTGCTCTCTTTATTTCGTGCCATCAGCGTAAAAGTCCATGCAATTCTAAAAGGTGAGTTTTCTTTGAGAGCTCTCTGACATTCTCTATGCAGTGGATCAATTTGTGGCACTTTCAAATTGAAAAGTTTTCTTTTACTGAACTGTCGTCGTTTTCATTTATTTGTCAGCAGATGAAAATTTTTTGTTAAAAGCAGGGTGTCTAGCGGTTAGAGAAAACGGAAAAACTGGAAATTTACTTTGGATTCGTTCATAAACTATATTACATACTAATTTCGGGGGAATGGGGGGAGTCGCGCCAAACCTTTGGTTTATAACAGTGAGGAGGAGGAAGTTCAGTTAGAGTAACAAAAAAAGTCGTTTTTTATCCGGAAAATCCGGCAATTTGAAAAGGAAAGTTCGCTAGACATTCTGTAAGTTGGATTCTTATCTTCCAGTCTTGAAATGCGGGAAAAGGGCGTGGAAAAAGGGGGTTGAAAGAGTTGGTTCGAAAAAAGATTGAGGAAGAGGCTTAAAAAAGGTGCTTGGAAGAAGTATGTTGAAAAATTGTGAAAAGAGAAGATTGGAAAAGTAAATTTAAACCTTTGTGCAAAAAATGAAAACAAATTTAAACTGTAGAATACATTGGACTAATGCAAGACCCCCAAAGAAGGTAATTCTGTTTTTACAAGAAATGAAAAGGCAATCCTTTCAACATCTAAAGGATGGCCTTATACCGTCACTTTGACGCGTCTAAAAATCCGTATTTGATTTTCCCGTACAGAGAAATGGTAATATATCCAGGGAGCGTTTTTGCCCCATGGCGAAGATTATCTAGCTCCGCAATTCGTGAATTCGGTTAAGGGAAGCCTGGTATTTACGAGTCAGTAGGGCGTGGGTTGAAGTAAACACAACAGATCGTAAAATCGTTGCCTGACAAGGCGAAAAAAAATTTTTAGCACGAATTTGAATTCATGCTAGCAGTCTTGAGATTTTAAGATTTCACTTCTCTATAGATTCAAATCTTCTAAATAAGTCTTCCTTTTCATCGTCACTCTAAGCAAAATTATTGACAATATTCTGAGCGAAAACTTGTCATTCCATTTTCATCTGAAGGGCCTTCTTCTGACTTTGTCGTCTTTCCCATTATTTCATGGCGAGGTCGCTTCCGTCGATGTGGGTGGTTGAGACAGGCAGAATTTACATCTCAAAAGAAAATGTCACGTCGAGAACACTCGACTCAAATTTCCGGAGGGAATCAACGCGGATCGTTCGTTTGAATCATGTGAACTGTATTCACCTTTGAAACGATCTACCTCTGCGAAATTTTGCCAAGCAAGACATGCGAATTTTAGAAGAGCAACCGGTTTTCTGTGAATTTTTGAAAATTGGTTCGTGTCCCCAACTTCTATTCCGTGTCCGAATTTCGATCACATTCGCAACCGTAAATTAGGGTCATCTATCACTTGGAACCGTTCTGGATAAGACCGCCGTTCGTTTCGTCTCGACAGAGATTCTTATCGACCTGCCAACCCTCAGTACCGAGCTGCTTTTCTATCGCATGGCCACCGCTGCGCTGACATGTTTGCAATAACCCCGGACATATGAGGTAAACGAGGGAAAAAGTAACGAGAGCAGAAGGGGCTTGGGGAATGGAAAATGCTTGACGATCACTCTGCCGCGCAAAATGATGACGTTGGGGGGTACAAACGAGGGTCAGTGGGAGGTTGTATACATAACGAATACAGAAGGAATTATTCCTAGTTCTCTTTATCAATTGAACAAATGCCGACCCTGCTTGATAAAAAAAAAAGGCAAGATTATTTTTTCACATTCGAAATTGAAACTTTAATTAAAATTGGAAATTTATTCGTGGCTTATAATTCTTCTTTAATTTAGAATTTTATTCTCCCATAAAGCCGGCACATTTATTACGGGGATTTATGTCATCCAAGAGAAATTGAAGATTGTCGTTGCAGGGTAAACGCTCAACGGTTTCACACTCAGAAACTTCAACTGATCTTTTTAGGTCTCAGAAGTTTTAATAAATCAGGCTGCTGAAACTTGAACTTTAATTAAAACTTGCAAACTTTCGCCGAGACCATTATTGAACAAGTGCAAATATACCTTGAAAAAAGACTATCTCGAATAATTTGCCTTTATCATGCTAAGGCAAGTTTAAGAAATTCCGCTTCTATTTTAGTAGCTCGGGAATTTTAAGTTTTCCTTTTTTGCCTTTCATTTTTAAACATTAAAAAGTCGGAAAGCGTTTTCTTGATATTTTACGACTAGCTGAGGTTACACACGTGTTCTTATTGGAAGCGAAGTGCTCTCTCTAGAGAAGGATAAAAAGAAATAGGGGAGAAATGAGGAAGGACTGGAATAAAAATAAGGATTGCGCGATAAGCTAAGCAACGAGAAGACGGATGCAACGTGTCACGGTTAAGCCGTCCGCTTTTCGTATCCCTTCCTTGCTCTTCTTATCCTGCATCTTATCCCATCCGATCAGTTTTCCCTCCCGTTTCTTGTGTTCCTAATGTCTCTCGATCCCTTCTTCGTCGTCACCCTCGCGAATCCACGTGGAGCTTGACAGGAGAGTTGACTAGAAAAAGAGGGAGAGTGAAAGACCGCCCAGAGAGGGTGGAACACATACATTGTCTTTTCCGGACAAATGACAATTGCAATTTCCTTCTGATTTCAGTTGCATTAGTCTTAATAAAGTTCTACTCTCAGAATACGCTCTCCGCAAAATTTGTTTACATTCCAATTCGAAGTAAATGCCGATTTTATAAAAAGTCTTTTCGCTTTCACCTCAGTCTTCACTTGAGAGACAAATAAAACAGGATAGATAGAATTTGCATGTTGAAATATTCTCCAGTTATTTTATTTTTCAAGCAAAGAAGTTGAAAATGAGATTAATTAAGAAACTTGTACTTTTGCATAGAAAACAGAGGGGACACAATGAAATTTTCTGTAACGTGTACATCGGAAGATTGATTAAGCCCAGTTCACCCTAACCACCCAGGGAGTATATTAAAGACGTGACCTGACATAAAGGATCTTCGTTCTAAGATGCGATTCTCTGACCACATTGATTTTCCATCTCTCCTCCCTTCTCTCATTTCGAGCATTTTCTTCTTTTCTTTTTGCACATTTTGTCCTCAATGTCTTCCAATCCCAAATTTTCAAATTTTCTCTCATCCTAATTCGACCGAATTGTTCGAGAGTTTCATCGAATTTCAGCCCGAGATACTGGTCAAGTTTGTGAACCCTTGTCGTTCTTCTTAAATCTTTTTACTCTCAGCTAAGTTTTATTATTAAATGATATCTATGATTTCTATTTTCCGTTGCCTACATTCCTCTGATTTGTCGCTTAAAGTGCAACGTAAGCAAAAACCTTCACAACTTACTCAACTTCATTTCTCGTAATTCTGATCATCAATTTCACAGAAAATGACTTCCCCCAAGGCGCTTTATTTTATTGTCTGTCTGACATATTGTAAATGAAATGTACCTTCTTGAAATCTTTTTAAATTATAACTTTTACTATCTAGTAAATTTGCTGTACCAATTCTTATAAAATAAACTGCGCAAAAGTTCCATTTGATTGTATCTGCCCTGGAGTCTTTCGTAAAGCTAACTGTTCAAGTGTTCAGTTATCGATTCGAGTCTTACCGAAAGACGTTGTCGAGTTTTTGAAAAGTTTGAACTGCTCGAGGCGATATCGTCATCTGAGATGAGGTGATGGTAAAGTCAGTGGGCAGCAGCTAGTAAACTTAACTCCCAGTTCTATTGAAGGATGAAAGGGTGAGGGGGAAGAGAGAAAGTGAGATAGGAATAAGGATAGGGGAAAGAGTGAGAAAAGGTATGACAAAAGAGTGTGAGAGAAGGAGAAATGTGGTACTTTCCCGAGGGTCCTAGGATCGATCCCTGTGCAATTTCCCGCACATGTCCGCATTGATCTGCCCTCACTTGCCCCCGGCGCCTTCTGAAGCCCACCCTTGCTTAACCACCACCCCTGATTCCTTCAGGCCCCCTGGTCACCCACCAAGCCCCAAGTCAACCTAACTACGTCAATTCACCCTATATTTTTTCCTGACATACCCATCGGACATATTTTCAAATCACATGAAAACAAGAATCCATAAACTAAAAAAACTTCATAAAACCTTACTTTCACTGGATAGTTTAAGACAAGGAGTTCTAAGATCTGTAATTTTTTGACCCACTTATATTATTAGAGAACAATATCTAAGCAAATATTTGATAAATTGGATGTCAACTTCTACAATAGTAGACATCGTCGCACGTGTACAGAGTCCTCGAGTTTCAAAACCTTTCAACATTTCATTGGCGAATCGCTCAGGCAAATAGTAACTTGTGTAGTAGTCTCTAGAGTAGTTTTATTTGTCGGAAAAAGCTCTCATATCAGAAAAATCGGCGAAAGTTGTTTACCTCCATCAGCCCTTAGTTCTTTGCACTTTTTCACGAATCTCAAGAGGTCGTAAAAACTTGTGCGGGCGGCAGAATGGCTGTTTATTGAAGCAAGGGCTGCACGGACTCCCTAAATTAAACTTTTCTTCCCTATAGATCAAGCGGCCTGTCGTGAATGGTGTTCGTACCGACTCTCGATATATCGCTTGTACGCGTCTCAAATGCACGGATGGTGTCCTGAGCTCGATAAAACTTTACCCCTTTGTTATTATATATATGGCAGGAATGAGAACTTTCTCATTTTTCATCAATTTTTATAAATTATCTAATTCTAGAAATGGAATAAATTCAAGTACAAGAAATATAAATGTCAGGTCTAGAATTTAAAGTAGATATATGAAGAAGGATTTTAAATTTCCTTCTGACCAATCGGAAGACGGCCTCGCCTTGAGAAATGAGACCGTTAGTACAGCACAATTCATCGAAGTAATGCCGCTAATGGACTGGCGTAATCATTCTGCCCACTAGTGAATTTCTTTTCCGTAGAACCCCTCCGCAACTCGGACAGGATTCTTCCTTGCCCCCTTTTCCCCTTTTCCCCTATTTCCAACTTCCTCTGTCGATTGCTTCCACCGTTGCCTTCCATCCGATCGAGCATTGAGTCTCGTGGCTTAGTGTAATCAAGCACACACGCACCCATCCACTGAAATTGATCGCAACCCTTACCAAAACTAGTAGATTCCAAAAAAAAGAAGACATTCCCCTATTCCATGAACGTCTTACTCGAATCACGAAACTATTTCAGTTCCATTGTATTAACACATTCAATTTCCAATCTCAAACTCTTGCGAATCCAATTACTTTTCCAATTCGAACTTGATTGCAAAGCATTTAATGCCAGTGTATAAACATATGCAAAGATTTTAAAGACGACTCTGGCTTATCAAAGCTCACTGTCTGCTTGCCTCTGTTTCCATTTTTTTTTTTTTCGTAAAGCTGCGGATTAGGAGCTTCTTCTGCGAAATTAAACAAGGAGATCTGCGTCAGAAGATTTATATCGTCCTTGAAGAAGTTGAACCTATCTGGTCAAATAGCAAAAATGAGAAGGGATCAGACTCCAAATTTAGATTCCATTATTTAGAACTTATCGTGATTTGTTACTTTTGCTACTTTTTTACTTACAATGCCTTTACGGAAGTGGGTGAGGCCTTTGCTTAGAGATTCGTAGAAAAGATAGTTGTAACGAGGCGTTGAGGATGGATCAATACAAAGGTTCTACGTCGTTCGCTCACTTTCCTTTTCTCTCGTCTTTCATCCTTCTTCGTCGCCTATCTCTTTTTCCTCCTTCCAAAATTAAATTTTTTTTCTTCACTCTAAGACTGGAACTATTGAAAATTGCAAACGTAGGCTCTTACCAATTCAGGAACGGTGGAAAGGTTACCAAATCATTCTGTAAGAACTTCTCGTGCGACTTCTTTTCTGTGAAAAGCGTCCTGCTTCAGTAGTGTATCTTAACTGGAAAAGTACCTTAAAATTTTGATGACCAATTGAAAGACAGGAGAGACCATAGGTGTCATTATATCCGCAAGATTCACAGTTTGATACGAGTATTTTGGATGTGATGAACTTTATTTATATGTCTGTACCTTTATTGCGTAAACTCTCCATTATTATTAATAATTTCAATTACTGCATGCACTTTGGGATTATTGAAGGAAAACCAATGAATATGAATAGTTACTGGTAAAGTGGAGACTTGTGTGAGTCTTGTGGGTCTAATCAAAGTCAACCAAGTGAAGAAAATATATCTTAATGAACGGATAACTCAAAAGAGGGGTTCATCAGGAAAGTTGATACATCCTGCTGAAGCAGGGCGTTGATAACCCCTTTCCTCTCTTTCCCCACAACCCTTAATTGCTTCTCTGGAACGTGCATTAAACTGCATTGTGCGCACACATCTTCGCCATCGTATCAATATACATTTTTATCGGAAAACCACACACTATCCTACAACCGGGCATGCCCTGAGAGTACGAGAGTAGCTTGCGTGTGTGTATGATTGTCGGGATGCCTGTTAGTTTCTATCTATGGAAAGCTAAAGTTTTCGTGGGAAGAAGTGATTGAGAGAGAGAGAGAGAGAGAGAGAGAGAGAGAGAAAGCTTACTGACTGAGTGTGTGTAAGAGTGTGAGACTGATGTGAGAACTATAGGTGTGAAAGAGGGGTATTTGAAAAAAAGAAAGATAAAAAGATAGAGAGAGAAAGATAGTGAGCCAGAGAACAGAATCAACTCACGGGCATGTCCTGGTTGTAGGATCGGTGATGCCGAAGAGGGAGGAAGCCGCGATGGCGGTAGCTGCAGTAGCTGCAGGTACCACCGATACCACACAGGTCGTGGAGAATTTTGCGAGGCTGTACACGGCTTTGAGGCATGAGGACGCGCGACCAGTATGTCGTTACTGTGGCAGAAGCTATTCTTCACCCAGCAACCTCCGACAGCACGTCAAAAACGTTCACTCTAATTGGCCACCTCCCGACACGTGGCCTCAATGTCATGTTTGCGGCAAACGCTGCAAGACGAAACATTATCTGATCAATCACCAACTCCAGGCCCACGGGATTCATCAGCGTCCGAATCTTAACAACTCCAGTCAACCGCACCAGTCCTCTCTTCCATGAGTAGCGATCTCAAATCCTATCTAAGTCACTTCCCATTTTTCCAGGACAATTACTCAAAAGCAAGTTGTTTAATCTCATAGAATGTTTATAACGTCGCGAAACGATTTTACCTCTATGTCTTAAGCCTCCTCCACCTTTATTCGAATAGTTTCTGAATCTAAATGTCGCTTATGGACAGAAGTTGTCACACTTATCCTTTAATAGCATATTTGAAGTTTTTTTTTAAATATTTTATAATACTTTTATGAATTTGACATGATTCAATCATATTATGGACTTAATAAGACTCGAGCCAGGGGGTTAGATGTGAAATGAATGCCGTTAGATTAGTCATCGTTTAGGATTTATGTTATATGAGGGGGTGGGATTTTATGTCGTGAAATTATGGTGGTGGTGGCTGCTGGTAACGTTGGTGTGGTGGTGGTTGCAGATCACGGGCTCGAAGATGCGGATGGCACAGCGTACCACCACCACCACAGCCATCACCAGCAACATCTTCAGCTACCGTCCGAGACTTCATCTCACCATCAGCGGAGTGAGGACGTGGACGATCACAATCAGAGCAAGTTCCAGAGAACCCAACCAGACTTCCGACAACAGCGGATGTTGCGGGAGCACCATCGCCAACATGGATATCGGTGTCCGCTTTGCTCCAGAACTCTGCATGATATTGGCACCATGAGGGCTCATCTGGAACATCATTATCCCAGAGATTCTCCAACCTGTCCTGTTACCTCCTGTGCTAAAACCTTTTCCCATCCAAATAGTGTCCGTAATCATATGAGACTCAAACATCCACTGCAGTGGGACCAAATTAAAACTCTGAGGTGGACCTATGTCTGATTGAAGAATTGTTCTCAGTTAAATGATTCGCGAGAAAGAAATCTAGGTAATCAAAGCTTGAAAGGGGTGAAAAGGTAGCCAAAGGTAATCGCGAATTGGAAGGTTCTGACCAGTCTTGGAAGAATTCTTTAGATCTTATGCCGTGTTAGAGGAGAACTTAGATTAATCAATATAATGACTCGTCTTTTTCTAAGAAATGATCTCATCCTACAGAACTTGTGTGACAAACACGATACGCGAGATAGCCGTTTTTACAGACCAAAAAGTCAAGGTATATAATTTATGTGTATATACGCGTAAGGTGGCACTAGGGTGAGAAATAGAGGTAGAATTGTAAAGTCAAATGTCAAAGTGGATTCGTGAAAATGAGAACGTTGATTTTAGAAGCAGTTGCGTTAAATAAGTAAGATTCTATGAGATAACAATATCAAAAGCGGTTTCTAAGCTCTGCAATCTTTATAAAATTGGTGTAGTTACACCAATGAGCGCGGACGCGTAAGGACAACCATATTCACGCCTGATCATAGCAGCGAGACATCACTGCTAGTGATACGAGTTAGTTATGATCCGACGCGGATAGCGCGGCAGGCACCGCGCCTTTATTTTTTGACTGATCTCAATAAAAATATATATTAACAACTTTGCTGCGCGCAACAAAATAAACAAATATTTTTTCTAGAACTTTCATGTATAAGGTGACTGCTTCTTTAAATTTTTACCTAAACGTTACTATCGACTTGAATACTTTTAAGTCCAAAATAATTGGCCAGTTAAAAAAGTCTAAAAGATAACAAATAATTGTGTTATTTCCTCTCTAATCTTTATCCTCCTCACTACGAATTGAATTTAATTTCGTAAGAAAAATGACAAAAGTCAAAGTACTTAAAAGCATCTTCAAGATTTTGAATCTGAAGTTTATTTACTGAAGTATAAATTGTAATTTGTAAGCCAAAAGCTTTATAAAATCGTCTTCGATAGTTTCGTATACGTCTGCCCCATGGGGGAAGCGCACACACTTGTACATACGCCGAAAAACAAAAGAATATATATGTATATTAATAATTAATAGAAATATTATATGACAGTGATTTTGTATAAAGTCAGAATTAGTTGCTTAGTATAGAAAAAGAGCATGTACGAATACACTTAGATCCCTAGGTCATATAGCATCGCGAAAACAATGTTCCTCTAAGCTGAGTAAGCCAGCCTTACGTTAAATGAACATAGCTTTAAGATTATAAGCAGCTGAATTTGAAATCAGGAGAACACCGGTGAAGTTTTGTGGGTTTAGTCAAGTTTTGAAATTTGTTCTAATATAAATGAGCAAGTTCTCAGATTTCTACCGATACATTTTATAGAAATATTAGTCAGAAAATATCATCTGCAAGGTTTTACGTTAAAATCGTCTTGCATCAGCTTTGAGAATCAAAATTTATGTTCAGTTTGTAGTGATGATTAGGATAACAACTGAACATAACAGGGAATCTGCACCAATAATTGGCTAATTGAAGGATTTGTATTTCATGCGAGTCTTCCACTTTACAAGCATGAATTTAGAAAGCTAGTTATTGTCAGTATATAGTTTAATTTCATTTTTTAAATAAAAATTATTATATAATACGTAAGAAACGTGTATACGAATATACAAAGATTAATCGTTTATTTATTTATTAGTGGACAGTGGTCATTGATTGGTGTCTTTACCCTGAAATACATACAAAATCACGCTTAAGTTGTAAGTAAAGAAATAACGAATGACACAACTTGGTGTCGCGAGAGAGGCTTGAAACTTCTGTAGAAACCTACAACGCATCGACCTAAGACCTAGCCTTATTTTTCTACTTTTTTCCTGTCAGTATTTTTTAGCTAAAGTAATACCCAGTATGGTGCTCTAGTCTAGAGCTAGAGAGAAATGCGATAGAAGACGCCGCGAGTATACACGAGATATGATATCGTGAATAAATCAATCCTGCCTTCGCATAACGTTGCCATATAAAATGTGGTTAATATTCCGGAGAAGCAAAGGCTTTCAATAAACAAATATTTTTTGAACAAACGTTATGGGGAGACATGTTGTATGTAAAGAATAGTATATATATATATATACATATATATACATATTCGCGTCATTGGCTGTGAAAATTGTAGATACAAATTTTAGTATTTTTTTCGGATTAATTTTAAAAATCGGACTTTCAGTAGAAACATATAACAACTGATTCGCGTATAATCAGTGTTTCTTGATTAAAATGAATTCCTCATTAAATTTTCACAATCGGTGACACGAGATACAGAACAATGTATAGAGTATCGTACACACTATTTTAAATAAACTTTAGCCTACATACACAACGCGATACATCAAATGAAGTATATACTATTTAAGTAATGCTTTGTATAATAAAAGGTATTCATTGAAATTTTCTGGCTTATCTGCATCCCAGTAACAATTCCAATTTCCTCTCCACTAAAAGACTATCAGCGCAGAATTCATTACTGAATTACAGAATTCATATATGGCCCTTGAAAGACCTTGAGTTACTCTCTCTATTTTTTTTCTCATCAACAATCAATTCTGCACTGACTAAAAATACTTTTATTTCCAAAAAAAAAAACATTGAATTAATTTGTCTTTTTTCATTTCAGTCGCCAGAAGAAGCCTTGACATGATGCGAGTGCGAGCAACAGATCCAAGGCCTTGTCCTAAATGTGGGAAGATCTACCGTTCAGCGCATACGTTGCGGACACATCTGGAAGATAAGCACACAATCTGTCCTGGTTACCGTTGTGTGCTTTGTGGTACAGTGGCAAAATCGCGAAATTCCCTGCATTCGCACATGTCCCGACAACATCGCGGCATCAGTACAAAAGACCTCCCAGTTCTGGCAATGCCAAGTCCCTTCGACCCAGAACTTGCATCCAGATTACTAGCGAAAGCTGGAGTAAAGGTGAGTCCAGCGGAACTTAGGGCTCGAGCGAGTCCCACGGGTCCACGGAGAGGAGATATGAGACTGGAACTACCCAGAGGCGGAGCACCTTCGGAAGCCGGAAGTTCAATTTGTGGTGGTGACGATCCCGAGGATCTCACTCTTCCCTTGAGTTTAAGGTACGGTTCTCCAACACCCAATAACAACACCGTCATCACAAAAATAACTGGAAACGGCAAAGGTACAGCCACCGCTCTTGCTGCCAAGTCCATGGACTCATATCACCATATCCGGGAGCCCAATATGGTACCCCTCCATCCACCAATTCTGCCTGGAAATCACAACACAAGCGCGACAGGCTCTGCCATTTTGGATACGTATCTACAATACATAGCAGAAAACTCGAATCTCACGAGAATGGGTCTGAGTGCGGAACAAGCTGCAGCACTTGCGGCTGCGAAGGCTCACTTGAGTGTATTAGATAAGATGAACAATCGTGGGTTGGAGGACTATCCCATGATTGGTCGAGATGAAGGAAGAGGGCCCGGTGTTGTTCATGAGGATCGGCAGGATCACCATGATCGACAGGATCACCATGATCGACAGGATCACCATGATCAACAAATCATGCCAATGGAAGAAGGCGATTCTTCTGCTGGTGAAGAAGATGAATTCAGTGAGAACGAGTCTCCTGAAGGTGTTAAAGCAGAGTAAGACTACTCTGGTTTGTCTAAGAGTATTTCCTGGTGTAGACTTCAGGTCTATTAGGGATTATCAGTCACTGGTCTAGCAATAGTAGTCCACATGTACCAAAACAGGGAAGCAACGTTCATGCAGATATGCGAAACTTGGTCCACTACCTCAGGCAATTATATTTTTCAAAGAAAAAGTTTTAATAGAGATTCAAGCAGATTATAGAAATAGATTGACGGCGCGAACGTGTCGTCACCTTGGGATCGAGAATCCGTAACCCTCGAAACCCACCCTGATTAAATATTCCATCCGTCTACCTCAGTGCACATAATAAACGATAGCTGATAGGATTTATTGATTAACAAACAAGGAACAATAAGTTGATACTTAAAGGAGATTAAAGTGAAAGTGAAAAGAGTACCGAAAGACAAAGATAATATGATAATTGAAACTTGGATGCGTACAGCGAAGCTACTTTTCGTAGATCTTGCGATGATCTCGGATTCATTGTTTGAACCGCTAAAATGGTGTTATGGCCATATTACTCGGCGTCCTAAAGAGAACAAGGCGATTTGTAAAACATACTTAAGGTGTAGAAAGAGAATAAGAATACGACTCGTGATGCCGTAGCTGTTTTTTTTTCGAAAGTTTTATCAACGCCTTTTTCGCGTTGGTTCGACGAGAGATATAATAATTATTATTATTATTAATATTATATATATGAATGTTGAGGAAATATATATATTGCCTAGATTTATAGAAAAGTTAGTGTACCACGAAACGTGCGTATACATTGGATATGCGTATAGCGCTAGAATTATTGTATGTAGGGGTACCGATTCCGGTTGTATTTGTCTTTTGTTTAATGCGTGTTCACTCGCACTTTTAATCGCGCGAATTTCATCATTAAAAGTTGTCGCGAGTGTACACTGTACATATACATATACATATAGGTATAGCTATGTGTAAAGGTTTTTATCAGAATGTTCCTTATAGCTTCTAAAGCTCAAATAAAGGGGGCGGTGAAACCACGAATTCGGGATATCAACGCAACTCTTACTTATCCCCTTTATTTACCAATAAAAAATACGCATAGCTATATTTATATATTTTTACACGCTTTTTGCGAGGTAAACTCTTACACGACATATTTGATTGAAATTTTTGTATATTTCATTTGGAAGGCGTCGGATTGAAGTTTCAACTTGAAAATTGAATCATTTCATTTTACGCAAAAATTAAAATTCTTCTTTTTATACGTGTAATTCTATTTAAAAAGTAAGTAGATTTCACCTACTACTACAGAGAAAAAATGTCTAATTATAATTTTTGTTAAATGAAATAAAGAGATTGAAATTTCAAGTCAGAACTTGGATCCAACATGCTCAAATATAATTCTCTTGTGTCTGTTTCATGAAAAAAATTTTAATGCGGACATTGATCATGTAGTTAACTAGTTTCAATCAAAATTATGTTTTTTGACTTCGTATATGTCGTTTTTGAGTAATATGTTATTGTCCGCGCAACGAACGTGAATGTTTTGGCCATAAAAATGAGAAAATGCCTCATATAGAACCATTAATTATTTTCGATGGCGTGTCTGTAGTGAAAAAAAATTATTTAACTTGTTTTTAAAACTTGAAGAAGTCAAATCTCGCGAGTCTCGAGAGAAAATGTGCAGTGACTCGACTAACATATGTAAAATGGTTCCTACTAATATACATACACGCTAATAATTCGAATAACATACTTTGTAGACTATACATCATAATTCGCTAGATAGCGTATAGGCATTTAGCAATATGTAGGAAAGCGTGAAAGTGCGAGAGACGAAGTCATGGTAAAAGAATGAACGTGCGAGCTTAAGGGTGAAGAGTGAAGAGAAAGAGAGAGAGAGAGAGAGAGAGAGAGAGAGAGTGTGATAAATTAGTTTAGAGGACTAGATAATAGGATAAACACTGTACACAATACTCCGAGTATACTAACCGTAGTTTTAAGCCAAGTATCATATTGACAGGGACGCGCAGAGTTTTACAATATGATTCAAGATTTTAAAGCGAAAGGTTTATTAATAACGTTCAAGATTCGATACGCGGAATTCGCGAGTTTAGCTGTGGATGAACAAGAGTTAAAGATAATTGTTTTATAGGAAAAATTGTCTTGTAAATCTTATATACATATACAACTGTATACGACTCGAGATACTTTGCAATGTTTGTATACGAATTTTGGTGAACATGTCGGATTATAGGGTAAAAGAAGAAATTCTAATTACGTCCATATGAATCTATTTACGAATCCATCTTGTACATCCACAGGAGTCGGAATTCGGAAAAATGAGGCGAGACACGAAAAGAGAACGAGTGAATTACGATTCTCTCTAAAAGTTAGGAATCCGTAAATTCAGGTCTAATCGGTACAAAGAAACCAATTCTTGCCTTGAGCTCTCTATATAAATACGAACGAAGCGTTTATGTAATTTTTATAAAGATTAGTAACGAAGACAAAAATCATACAGAGTACAAATTTTCATCGGAAATTTAACTAGATCTAAAAAGAAGACACACTGACTTCTAGAATCATATTCAATCTAATGCGCGAAATTGTAAATCGTAACGAAAACCGGTAAAAAACGATCTGATTAATATTTAAGTTCTCTCGGTTAGAAACTATCCATCGACCGAAACATATACAGTGCCATAGCATTGCTTTTATAATTTGATTGATAAGGTACTCTTTACAGTTCTATTACAGATGCAAAATGAAACTATGTAGAGGAGAATGTCGCTAAGCGACTTACGTGTACGCCTACGTTTAAGCGTTGTAATCACAGTGATCTCGCCGATAGACTTTTGTTTTATAAACTATTACGATTACAGTTGCAGCAAATCCAGCGACTTCCTTGTGGGTGTGTAGATACCGGAAGAGGGTGGTGGGTCTTTTTCCTCAACGAAGACTCCAGTCATGTCCTCCCATCCTCCGTGATCATAGTTTTTTACTACAGTATTTATATAGCTATATGTATACACATAGACGCATATATTTATATATATGATATAAATAATTATATATTTTTACACGTGATCCTTCTGACCCTACCACCCTCTGCCGAAATCGCCTCCCACGTCACCCATTATAGTCCGCAATAGTCACTTCGATATACAGCTAATTACAGTATTGCAATATTTTTAAAGACAATCGTGCACGCAGCTGATTCTTCTCTGTCGGAATTTCTTATTTCATGCATTATGTAACAGTTAACCGTTTGAAAAATCTTCTCTTGGAATTATTTGAAAATTGCATTAAATTTGATGTTCCATTTCTTTTCGGTGGAATGGCAGAGAAGATATAAAGTTGAATGATGAAGTTCTCTCAGGTATTCATAAACGAGCACGATTTTAATACATTGTATAAATGTATAACAAACTCAGGAAAACTAAAGCAGGCAGGCCGTGATATACTTATAGAACCTAACTTTTACGTTAACCAGGTGCGCAGGTGCTTACTTGCGATTCTCTTTTTGTCTTATTTTTTGTTTGTTAGTTTGTTTGTAGATTTTACACTGGCGACAGGCGTGTACACCGTTTCAAACATAAGCGCGAACCACCTTACCTACCTCCAATGTTATATCAGTCTTCTTGCGTATAAATGTTAACTCGTTCGAAAGTACTTAGGGCGCGCAATTATTGCGGATACACGTGACTCTTTATAATAGATATAATTTTACATATTATACGCGAGATTATAGCTTCCACAGCTTAGTTTTTTACTTCTAAGAAATGCCTCCTACACGAAATGGTCGAGCGAGTGTGTCAAAGAACAAAAGTCTGATTCCATATACGTTATAGTCAATTTCAAAAAAACTTTTTCTGTACTAACGCGATATTAATTTTAAGGCCGTCCGAAACTGAAATTATAAGTAACGTAACCAGAATGTGTTGTTTGAATTATAATTATAAACTTCTAAAAATCTATAAAATGTATGGAACATAATACAATTGGGACTTTACATTCTGTCAAATAAGAATGATTTACAATTTTAAAACTAATTAAGTTTTAACTAATTTTGTAATTTTTAATTGCATCATTTCTTATTGCGATTAAACTTTTATGATAGTTGCATTTAAAGTATTGCTATTTCTCATTAGTTATTGATCAATAGTAGAGCCAATCACTTTTCGCAATTCCTCACGTAACGGGCGTCTTTAACGTTGAAAATATTTATAAAACGAGAAATTTCACTGCCAAATCCACGCTCGACTGGTTCGTGATTGACATGAACTCCAAATCAACAATGCAATACAATGTATGTACTTACAGTCACTTAAATACAAGTATAATTCAACGAATCATTGGTTAATGGGTAATGCGAAACTGCGACGAAGTGAGAATTGAGTGTGAAAATGTAGAATAAAGTGTGCTGAAAATGAAAATTATAAAGTTGAGAATGAAATAGAATCGAATGCGCCACTATATACCTACTTACGCGATATTCGCACTGAACATAATCAGAACCATTATAGGACATAGAATCTCCTAGTGATAATGCGTAATTTCAGAGACATAGAACACATATTAAAATGCAATTTCACGAACAATTATCTAATATCATATAAGGAACAAACTTTTTTCATTTATATTTAAATGTTTATCATCAATGCACCAAGTCACCAACTCAGCATAATATCTTTCCATAAAGAAATGCATTTTAATGATGTGCCTATCGCTACTAAAATCGTAATCTTTAATTTATTATAACAAGACAAAATTTGTGAACAAGGCAAATTTGAACGTGCAATTTCGGAATACTTTTAAAAGTTTTTAAATCGACGCTTGATAACTGTAAAAATTGAAGAGCCAAGTCGCGACTGAGAAAACGAAACATGGAAGTCTTAGGCTGAATTTTGTTTTTGTAGAATAAAAAGTTGGAGGAAATGTCTCACAAGTTAAAAAATCCAACATTGGACTGTAAACGTAATTTTGTAGCTTTATCTATTTGTCGGTTATCGTTCTTGCAAATTCTTTTGTTAGTTAATGATGGCGACAACGATAACTGCGATTTCGAGCAAGTGAAGTAGGTTTTTTTTGCAGATTGCAAATATTGACATGACTAAGATTTACTACATTAAGGTGCTTAAATATTGTTACTTTTAATATTATCGCTCTCATTATTTTCTTTTTTGTTTATAAAGTGACGTGTTATATAATTGTTCTACTCTATTTCGTTTTGCGACCTGTTATAAAAAAAACATAACGAATCGAAGAAATTTAAAGGTGAATCTGTTTTGAAACACAATTATCGAAAACAGAATAAAGTATAATGATACTTTGAGGACAAATGCGATTGAGCTGTATCTCTTCAGCTCCTTTATCGTATCGACGCTTGTTAAAATTATTACTTTCTTTCCTTTTTGTAAATATTATAGTTTATTTATCGATTATTAACGCTCACGATTTGCGGCCATCTCTCTCGTTAATTTTCTTTTCTTGTATCATCTTACGAACGTAATGTTAAACATTTATCTTTTATTTGCCATTCTTAGTATGTAAGTTATCAAACTTGCCAATAAAATACAATAAATATGTTAGTGAGAAGAGAAACAAAACTAAGTTGCATATTTATTTCTCCTCATTCTTTTGGATCAACTCAATCAAGTATTACTTGAATCTAGTGAATAAATTGTAGTAAAAATACTCAACTTTTATAGTTTTTATAATTACAAAAAAAATTAATTATTTTCGAGATTTTCTTTTTTTTTAGAAATAAAATTTAGGATCACGTAAACGTTGCTTAGTGTTTTATTCAATTCCACAAAATTTCAAATCAATATCTCACTTTGCGTGGGCGTGAGTGTTAATAAAAACATGCCGGTAAGGTAGGAATTGGGTAACTTAGACATGACCTTAATGGCATGTGGTAATTATCATATGAGCAAATTTATGTCAACAGCAGTTAACAATAATAAATATTTTTTGCTAAAGTTAGTTAATATATCTCGTTTAATGCAGATGGAGATAATTTGCCTAATTTTAGACAAAAATATTTATTATTTTGGACGTAAAGTTATAGTGAAACTAAAATTGATCTTATTACCAAAAGAGCAAACCAGTTTCGCTCATCAATAAGGACGAGATCCACATTTTCTCAACCATTGCTTGATATCTGCTATCAATCTTTGCTACTACAACAATCTGCATCATAAGACTAATCGAGTAATCAAACTACACACTCTCATATTCTAATTGTCATAACTTCGACCAAAATCATTTTTTTTTCAAAATGGAAAAATACGTATTTCCTTATTTCTTTTGAAAATTAAGATACGTATCTCATCACAGGGATCGAT
The DNA here is from genome assembly GCA_900474275.1 of Synergus japonicus. Taxonomy (NCBI): domain Eukaryota; kingdom Metazoa; phylum Arthropoda; class Insecta; order Hymenoptera; family Cynipidae; genus Synergus; species Synergus japonicus. The sequence goes on from UCOH01005972.1 coordinate 152,578, forward strand.
TATATTGATTTAAAGCTGCACTGCCTCTCTGATTTGAACTGGATTCGGTCATATAGGTCTTAGTTGTAGTTTTTTTTCAAAAAATACTTTTGCTATTGCTTTTGATTAATTTTTCATTATACAATTTTCGTACATATGGGGAAGGAATTCAAAACTATGTTGACGAAGTTAATTTGCTCTATAAATAATAAAGCAGATGAAAGATATGTGTACGTAGGGGCAGGGGCAGAAAACTTTTAAAACAGTTTGAAATTACGCAATCTATAAAAGAAAAATGTTGCTATAGTAATCTCATCTGAAGGGGCAAGCGTTTGTTCCGAAATTCGAATAAACTGGATAATGCGGAAGTTTACTTTAGACACAGCTAGAAGCTAACTAGCTATCCTACTCAAACACAGCGATATATTTATATCCAGCTACAACTCGTAATTCTATATAATTTTTAATTGTATTATGATTTATTAACTTAAATGTTGTACGCACATATTATATATGTGTACGTTTCCAAGTATAATAAAGTCCATTCATAAATCACAATTCAGCAGTGATTTAAGTCAGTAATGACTCTTAGTGAAGATAAGTTAAGAACCATCAATCGAAAAAAGAAGTGAATTTTTAGATGCATTGCAGAAATGACGATGGTTATGGTTGGGTAACACTGTAATTACCAGTGACGACACATTTCCGGAACGAACAATGGACCAAGCGCATTTGACGAACGATTGGAGACTTGGTGACTGCCAGAGGAACAATTTTTCCTAGAAAAAGTTCATAAAGGAAATTGCACACGAAGGTTCTTGTGCAATGTGCGAGTGCATTTTATAAACCAATTGGTATTATACAGCCAATGATTGTTCCAAAATATGCTCTGCCAACAGGATATTATATCATTCTTCCAAATACATAGAAACAATTCTAAACAAATTTTTCATTAATTCTGAAACAGAAAAGATACCAACAATATAAACACCCATTTTAAAACGATTTCTAGCATTTTTCTGTTTGTTTCAAGAATTACAGAATACAGAACCTGTGTTGTCATTGTAACGATTGTACGAACTAACAGTACTTTTTCGATTTGTGTGCATGAATAGCTTTACGAAAGGATCACTTCCGGTGTCACCATATACGGATGGAGATAGTTTAGTGACCAAGGCGTGTACAATTGCCTGGAAATTGGCTCTTTTGCAGTGATACCTATTCGTAGATGGAGTGACTTTCGTCGAGGCAAATGTGATTTGTCATTCTGTATTATGATTATACTTCCCATCTGCTATACAAGCCACGAGCTATAAGCTTTTAATTTTGACAAAAATAAATCTAGTTTCTAAAATGTTGATGTCACTGAACTATCTTTTTATTTTGCGATCACGTTCCACATGGCCGAGTTATACTGAGACTAATAATAATAAAGTTGGTGACATCAAGGCTAAAGAAAAATAGTTTATATCTTTTAAAAGAACCGAAAATTATTAACTTAACAGCACTTTTCTCAAAATAATGAAATTTTGCAGTGATGGACCGAAAATAAGATCTGTTTTTAAATTTAAATTAAGCAATTTCCAACTTTATGCAAAAGTTCGTACAATTCAAAGTGAAGACATCAACCAAGCAGAAAGCCATTATTCAACAACGGTAGTTTTAATAAGAGAAAGCACAACTAATTAATTGGCGCATTTGATGCGGAAAGAAAACTATGTTCCTGGCACTTTCATCTGATATACACTAGGAGATTTTAATTTTGTGTTGGATGTGACTAGGATATTATTTAAAAAATTGCTTCTCTTCTTCGAAACAATGACTGGTTAACTTGACTTCCTTCACAATTAAGAGAAAGAAAAATTTGTCTTCAAAGGGTCAATGAACGGTCAACGTTCCTTTATGTTACATACCGAGACCTCAGACCACCCTGTTTCATGGATTGCATAGATTTATAGTCCAATCGAAGCCAATGTCAGGGCCTAAGCCTAACCCTCTCTCGCTGCTAAGCAGTTCACTTCCGTTTGTGTAATAATCGAATTTATTACTTTTTATTTTTACTGAACATTATTTCAAATACCTTAACGACTTTAAAACTGTTTGCGGTCTTAATTAAAAAATGTTATACATACCTGCACTATATCTAGCAGGAAATACGATTAAGAATAAAATGATGCCCTTCGATTTTTTAGGCGTCATAAGAAGTTTTACTAATAAAACAGTGAAAATGTAGTGAACTATATATATGTAAAATTCCCTGAATTTGTTTCAAAATTCAGGCTACATGATAGACCTTGAATATAGCAGAATATTTACATTGAATGGAGTCCTGTAAAAGGATAGAATAGATATAGAGGTGTCGGGCGATCTCACCTTGGGTGCTTCGATATTTAAATATTCCGCACTTGTTTTAAGAAGACGCAATTCAATATGAATATAGATTGATTTATGAACCTTGAACAGGATCTAAAGAAAGATCGGCCTAATGAAGAATATAACTTTCTTCAAATTCGTTTCATTTACAATGTCTAATTTGTACACGTAAGTCATTTTACGAAGAAAAAATCAAGTATTGTTCATTGTACTTAGATTGATGGAGAGACAGCTGACCGAACGAGGAAATAAAAAGCGATTCAGTTGTATGTTGTGATGAATCGATTTTTGAATGCCAGTCGGCTAATAATATCAGAAAAGAAGCAAGCCAATTGTGAAGAATTATCGGGAAAGTTGACATTTTGTGGCCACAAGTACCGTACATTTAAACAAAAACATAGAATTAATCTATTATTAAATAATGAATACTTTCTTGCATTTATTCTAATGTTCATTTTTCAACGTCATTCTTGGATTGTACACCATTTTTCTCAGTAAAGAAAAAGCTACGATTAATAGGGTGATCTTTATTTTCACTTTTTTTTTTCATTTGTTTGTTCCCAATTGAAGAATTTTTGAGCATAAAAGAAAAAAGAAAGTATCCTAAATTTTAGCCAACACTGGCAGCCAAAGCACAATTTTTCTCATATTAAAGTTTGATAAATGTATCTAGGCCACTTTCTAGATCTATGAATAATTTGAAAATTGGCCTCACCACTCATGAGAACTTTGGAAAAATTAATGTAAAAAATTAAGTTCTTTTTATAAGCATATTTTCACTGGCTTCGAGATTTCTCGGCCGGTAAAATTTGCTTGATGCCCCGATATATATATACTCCACCTTTTACGTTTTTCTTTTAAGTTTGAAGGTATTCTAATAATAAAGAACTTTTATTAGCAACGTTTGTCTCAACCTGTAGGCAAAATATATTTTCTGAGGAAAGTACACATTTCAATTTTCAAATTATTCATAGACCCGGAAATTGGCCTGGATACATTTATAATAGTTTAAAACATATGAGAAAAAAGCTTCGAATACCAGCATTTGAGTGTTGCGATAAATTTTTATTGAAATTTCTCAACTTTAATAGTTCACATCAAAGAAACATTAGCTTACAAATGACCAGTGTGCCATCACATTTCGTGTCTACAGAAACAAATATTATTTTTTTTATTTCCTAGCGAAGCATGTCTTTGAAGTACTTTTGAAACATCTGACTGAAAATAAAGTCTTCCAACCCATTAAATAGTCTATTGTAGCAAACGCGGACGTGCTGAAAAAATAATCAATTCAGTCTACCGTTACGCAAGTCGCTTCACAAGCAGAATATAAATTTTAGTTTACATACGCGAATCACGAGCCTAGCATCATCGCCGTACATCTAAAAATCGGATGACTGAAGAAGCTGCAAATAGCCATGGATTAGTAACATCCATGATGTAATTTTTCGTTCTTGTGGCATGACCTTGAAAAGTCGAGTGTTTGCTTTACTAGCACAAGAGAATCCACATTGTGCTGACATAAGAAGTCTCGAGAAATCGGTATAGTGTAACGAAAGAGTGCCACAAGGCACAGATGTCTAGCAGGAAGTCCAGGTGTGCCGCTCGGCACGCGTTTGCTGCTTCCAAAATGCATTAAAAGGCAATCCCGAGGGCTAACCCACAGCTCAAAGAAGAATGGCTCCATGACCCGCTACACTTTGCACAACAAAATAAAGCCGATTGTCCGCGTGAATAGCCATAAAATGATATTAGAAGGATCAGCAGGAGTTTATATTCAAAGGTCACAAATAATGACCCGATTTCCACCCAAATGTTTAGGCTTATGGTCATTTTTCAGAATTTGAGAAATTATACAAATTTTTGAACATATTATCCACGTATTCTTAATAACAATACTTATAATTGTTTATAATTGCTTTTAATTACATCTCGAGATATAAGTAGTAAGAGAAAGGAAAATTAATTTTATTATATTAACTATAATGTGACTATAAGCTTCTTGGCTCTCTCCGCAGGACGTTTATGGACGATTAAAGTGCCACGGAGAACACGTGAGATCATATATCATAAATTCTTACCAAGAGGTAGGTTGGCGGTCTTATAAAATGATTTTAGCCTCTCCCTTAACAAAATGGGCGTTGAAGGAATCTGGAAGGACATTTTTAATGATCTCAATATATATAGAATCTTCATCAATATTATATTATTTTAGATTATTGTTCCTAGAAAGCTATATGAACTCGATACAAAGGAAATTTTCATTTACCTTACAAGTAGAAAAGCAGTATGTGATACACATATACATACGTCTAATTTAATGAGAACATGGAATTATCTTATCGAAAGCATTAAATTTTCGGGGTAGTTATTCCAGTAAACTAAGTTTGATAAAATCGCAGTAATCCACCTATATAGACCATAAACGTGCTTCTGCGTACCGACAAAACGAGTTGCATACCAAGCTGATGGTAGATTTCGAGAACACGACACGAAGTGCAGGTGCCCGAGAATCTCAAAACTTTTCGCGTTACAAGATTCAAGGTGTGGTGCGATCATCAAGTGTTCAAACTTTCTGGAATCCGGTAATACAAGTACCCGCTCTGACACGCGACACCGCGTACATTGAATTCTTTACCCTTTTTTCTTTAACATTACTTGTTTCTTTTGCCCAGACCGCAGGGGATGAAGCAAACGGTTCGATTGGGTCCCACCCGGAAATCAGGTCTGATACTCCCTGATTTGGACCCAACCGGAGCCGCAGAGTTACTCGATAGAGCAAAATTATAACTATAAATAGTTTTTGTTTAAAGTATTGTTGCATTCAGCTTACAAGACAGAAGACAGAGTGCATCGCGAATGCATTGTCAGTCTTACAACCCACACATTTTTTATTCCCTCGGACCGTTAAGGCTAAGACTTTCACCAAAGTAAACAATCCTGCGGCTATTCTATCTCATCAGTGAAATTAGCTTCCAATGAAAAATGTATGCGGTGGGTCGTAAAACAAATATTTTTTGAATAAAAAGTTAAATTCAGGGTTATAATCCGAATACGCAACTGAAATAACAATCAACCATTGACAGAAGATGACTTGCAGACAGGGGAACGTGACAAGCGCGTAAATCTCTTCAATCCATTCATCCAATATTACAGTTTTATCTTTAAAAACAATTAAAATTTCTTTAATATTTAAATTATTAAAAACGGGAAAGCAGGTTTTTTTACTAATTATATTTATTCCGTTCCGAATTCCCATTATAGTCGAGATTCAATTTGGTTGCTGGATTATCTCTCGGGACCTTCGAAATCAGGGCAACGCTAAAGACTTTGATGTTTTAAGATAATTGTGCAGTAAAATATATATATATTTTTTACTGAGAAGTCGTCATTATAGAAATTCGGTAAATTTACTTTTTTTCCGTTGATGTTCGTTAAACTTGTTAACCCTTGTTAAAGTCGGTGTTAGGTATTAATCCTATTAATGAATCTAATGAAGAAATGAGTTACGATCCTGATATTTTAAGAAAAACTTATTACGCGAGTCGCTTATAAAAACTCGTCTCTATATCTATATTCTCAGCATTTTTTCGATTATCGTTATGTGTAACTTTCAGTTTCTTCGTTTTGAAAACGATAAGAGTCGATATTATTCTTGCCCTAAGCTTTTATGGGTTTTTATGGGTACGTATCCAAACACATGCGTACATTATGCTCGAGTGTAAATAACGCAAGGGTTCTTGTATGTATTTGGGGGTGGGAAGGAGAGTAAGGAGCTTTGGAATTGCATTTTGTTCTTCAGTCACGCGGGTAACAGGATGTTAGATTAAGCAGTGTTGTTTCTCGCTTTAATAACACAATGAGTTCTGGTAGAGTGCCTCACTCAGACGAAAATGCAGAACTTAATTGTAAATTCCTTTCATTATTAGGATTATTAGGGCACTAAGAAATATGTCGAGCATCTGCAATTCATTTTAATCAGATTACATGATCCTTGATTCTTTTGCATTTTAAGTTATAAAAACTATTGACGCAGGGTTCATGCGTTTGTTTGTTCACAATCTGATTTTAATCACGTACATACACTTTATGAACTCGGAATATGGTGCTTACATACTCGTAGACCAAAGTCCCTTTGGAAACATAATTAGCAAGTCTCGGGAGCAAACTACATTCTTGAAGAATCTCTTATTTGGAACAAGAAAAGCCTTGCATGCATGTCACACATTTTGCTCGAGTGTTTCGTACATTACTGAAAATTATACATATTATAAACAAGAATGATATATCTCCTTCTTAGGAATTTAAAGGAAAAAAAGTAGCTGTTATGTTTGTTATGAATCCGTAAATGTAAATTTGGAAATTAAAAATGATATTATGATCGGCGGGTTTTTTTTTGAGAATACATATATATATATATATATATATCCTATTTTTATAGATTGAATTCGATTCGAATCAACCAAGTTGCAAGGTCGATTCTGTGCTTCACCTTGTGTGTCTCTTCATGTTTTTGCAAATAAATCAGAATGAAATTTGCATTACAAAGTTATATATTTGAAATTAATTGTATTCCTTCCACAAGGTTTCTACTTCTCAATGCTACAGCATTTACTAGCTTCTTCTTTGTGGAAAAACTTAAGCTATATTTCGTAAATTTGGGAATTTTCAATTTCGGTAAAGTACAGAATTGCACACACTAGGGTAGTCCTTATTTTTGATTTTTTTTTTTTTGAGGTATTTCAGATAATTTTAATGTATTAGAAGTATATTTAAGGGCATGTGACACTTTACCATATGAGCTAGTTAGTTATACCAATTATACAATTATAATAATAGACATTTTTAGCAAATAAGAGTCAATAAACCTTAATTTCATGTAGACGAAGGTTTATTGACTCTTATTTACTAAAAATATTTATTATTATGAATGTATAATTGGTATAGCTAATTTGTTCTTATGGTAAAGTACCACATGCCCTTAAACGATTTAAAAAGACATTTTAAATAATTTCAATGAATTTGAAGAGATTTCACGAAATTTAAAAGATTTTAAAGGATTCCAAGGAATTTTAAAAGATAGATAGAATGATTCGTACAAAAATTGAAAAAATTCTGCAGATTTTTTTTTTGCCTAATGTTTTCACGTAAATCCATTGGGAAAATTCAAGGCCCATGTTTGGTGGATAAATATTAACCGATTTTGCTCAAATTTGAAGAACTTTCTTATTTTAGGCATACGAACAAATTCCGTCAATGGGAGCGAACGAATTGAGAAAAAATGAATAAATAAATAAATGTCTCGTTATTACAAACGTATTCTGATGAAGTAAAAATCAAACGTTCTTTGGAAGCGACGTGTATGTTAGTTTAGGGCTTTTAGCACTGCAGTTGCTGTGCCAAAAGGGAAAATTGAAATAGCCTGGCGTACAACTTCACATTACACTCTGGATGGTTGGTTGACTCCGTTCTTCCTTCAGGCTCCGGCCGGTCAGTCGCTCAGTCGACAACATACCGCGATGCGAGGTAGTCGAGGAAAATCGAACCTCTCTATTCCCGCGTGCGCGCTCTATCGCTCGTGCGATTCATAACATTTTCATTCAATTTATTGCACTTAACAAACTAAGCTATACACAACGCGCGATTCTTTAACGAACTCTTTCACTAACATAGTTTAAGTACAGATATTATAAAAGACATAGCGTAAAACTAAATGAGAAAACAGTAACAATTATAAAGGACTTCTGTCAAAAAAATTATAGAAGGAGTGATCATTTTAATATAAACTCATTAAACAAAAAAATAACCATTCATTAAAACTTTCTGCTTGTAAAGCGACAAGCAGCACAGTTGTTTCTGATTTTCGACGTCCGATGACAGCTCGTGAATAATAATCCAACACGTGACATGCAACAGGACTTTCGTTTTGATTAAGACTTCTGGTATCGTGTATGCATTTATAATTGCACGAAAAGAAGAAGGAGTATAAAACCCTCAGAAGCAGGTACAACCAGTTACAGATTGCTCTTTTGTAGTTTGAAGCGACACGTGGTTTAGAGTTGGCGCTAAAGTGGATTCATTGTCAAAACAAAAATCGAAAAATTTAACGAACGACAACGACACTATACGAACTTTTGGAACGAGTTTCCTCTACAGTATTCAAAGTTGATAAAACACTTTTGCTGAATACTTCGTGATATCAAATTGTTCCGGATAATTATTTGTTTGCATAATTCAAGAGATAATAACAGATAATTTTCCGAGCAACTGGAACCTTGAGCCAAAGATCTTTACTCCGACTACTGTGGCTGAGTTATTTCTCGATTGTGAGAAGACGTGAGAGTTTGTCGAGGAAAAAAAACCTGAGTATTATCCGTGAGACGAGTAAATTGACGTTTTTCGGGTGTTTTCAAGCGTTCGAAGACCTTCGAAACGAATTTGGAATCTGCGAGGAAGAAGAACAGCAATCGAAAAGTTTCCTGAAACTGGGTGTAATTGTTCAAGTGATTTTGTTTACGCAAATCGCTAAAACTTAAGGCATTTCAACTTTTGCAATACTTCAAGAAGAATAAAAATTCTTGGAAAAGTTCAAGACGAATTTTAAGATGGAATCAGGCTGCTCGCGGCGGATTCAAAAGAAAACACCGGAAGTTTCGTAAAAACGGATTGAATCAAGGAAGGAATACAAAAAAGGCGGGAATATATTCAAAACATGCCGTGGATAAAGTGTTTAGGAGGTGGGAAGGCCAGGAGGGGGAAACCACTTAGTGTCAGTCAGCCAGTTCATCTGCTCGTCAAGGTAAGAATCTCTGTTTAAATACTAGCTGTTTAACTTTAGAGGACCCCTCTAGTCAGACTTTCTGAACTTTAGGGGTCAGTATAAAAATTCACAAAACATATTTGGTTAGCATTACTGTAAATGCAGTAGGAGCAAACTAAAATTTACTTTATTTAAAATCACTGCGAAAAACGAAGAATTTCTCAGATTATTATGCTTATTTATAAGGAGACTGGGTTACTGGCCTTCAAACATTTCTAACAGAAGTAAAATGTAAAAATGAGAAAAAAGCATTGCAATGCAGTATACGAATGATCTTGTAACTTATATTTTTATTTTCACTTGAATAATTTATTTCTGCTAATGGAAATCTAGAACAGGTTGCGTTGTCTTACCAGGAAGCAGTAACCACTGATTCAAAGCTCGCTGAAGGATATAATTTTAAAAATGTTCGATTAGGAATAACATTCACATTTCTTATTTTTTGGGCAACAAGATGTCCCTTTTTTTAACTTTTCCTCATATATAAATCTCAGAACTTATTTGACTATATTCTTGAAGCATATTTTATATTATAATTCAGATAGCATAATAGAAAGGCGAGCCATTATCTGATAAACTAGTGAAGTGAATAGTAATTAAACCAGTTGAAATTATACTGACACATATACATTCACTGAATGCAATAATAATTGAATTAAGTTCTTGTACTGTGGCAATCCTTGTAACCGGAAGTTGAACATAATTGATGGGTTTATTAGTCATTTTCGAGGTTAATCTTTTATCGATCTTGCCACATGGCTGCCATGATCAATTCTGGCTCGTGCCATGTGGGCAATGACACGAATAGAGCAACTGTTGTGTAATGAAGAACATTCTTGGAGGATCAAAGTCAAATGCTGATGCAGGGATTTTAATATTTTCGGTGTCGTATTTTATCAGTTCTTATTCTTCTATAAAATGAACTGAAATTGTAACTTCTATCAGAAGTAAGCCTATATGGCGTTTTTAGGATATATTTTTGTATTTTATTATAAAATTTGTTGTTAATATTCTAAAAAAGTGGACTTATCAATTTTCTCCTGAGAAACTCGTTCAATTGCTCAGAATTAAGTTATTTATCAGATTATTCTAAAATTGAGACGATAATAATTTTAAAACGTGCATTACGGTATTCATAAAGAAGAATCTTTACTATACAATATCTTTATAAATATGTAAATTTTGTTTACAAAATGTGAGAAAGTCTGGTCAGAAACTAAAAGATAATTTGAGAGATAAAATCCACAGAAATGAATCAGGGGTGATAAAATTAACACCAGAAACCATCTGAAACATCCAACTGACACTTCTAACCGGTTCTATCGGTAGTTATTAGCAGAAACGCCGCAAGCGACACGTTATTAAGGTAGCCGAAGGCTTCTTAAATTTTACCTCGTTAAACATATACGGGCGAGCATATCAATGCGGGACAAATAAGCGCTCGGAATTTATAATTCTCATAAAACTTTCTTCATACGCATATTATATTTAATTATCGAATTATTAAATAAATTAGAATCTCGAGTGGCTTTATATATTACTAGCAGAAAACACCACGTTGTCCGGGATTTTAAGTCTTTGAAGAAGTTAAAAATAATATCATTAAGCTCTAGACTTTGTTTCTTGTTCTTAGGACTACTTTCTCAGTTAGCTAACATATTTTAGGATTTTAAACTTTTCTTATAAAGATATCAAAAGGCATTTGAAAAGTTGCTAATTGTTTCCTGTATTTTTGAAAGGACTACAACAATTATATTTGAAAAATAAGAAAAACAAATTTATGATGCCCTGCAAAATTTGCTTCCGACAAGTTCAAACTTCAAGGGTGTGGATATCTATTCGGAAATACATACAGATATTCAGTTATATATATATATATATATATATATATATATATATAGATTTCTATAATTATGGAAAATATAGCATTGAACTGCGTCGTAAAGTCAAGAGAGAGATACGAAATCTGGAATGCTGATGTGCTCAGGGCAACCTGGAAAAGGATAAATGGGGGCGTGAGCGGGGGTTCCCTGGGTAGTCTGATTTATTAATTCCATCGAAATATTCCATCTCGAATATTCGAGGAGGGCCTTCAGGGTTCTATAAATTTGTGGATCTGACGACAGCTTCCAATAATTAAACTCACAATAATAACTATAATCAAACAACTCGTTTTCCCGCAGTTATCGATGAATGCCTCTTTAACGAAATCATTAATAATTCTCTTTTTGGAATTGCTTTACGATCACAGCTCGACTATAATGCTTTATTATGCATGTGAATGAACAAGCTTCTTCGCACTCGTGATTATATCCATTCCCGCTGAGATTAGCGACCAAGTTGACGCGTTTCTGATTTCACTCATACATAATATAGATTTTAATCTTGTCTCGAATCTTGTAAAACCAGATGTTAATCTAGTAGATGACAATTAATGGGTATAGTGGGTACGCAGGGAAAAGCGAGGAATACGTCGGTTCTAAATTCTCTTTCTTTGAGATTTGATTACGTTATACATTTTATGGCTGTTATGTGTGATGTTTAGAGGTTGAATGCATTTCGAAAATATATTGTTTTATCTTGATAATTGCAAATTGAATTCATGATAATATAATGCGATTCTAAACAGAACTGTATGTGATTACGACCTCCAGACTATAAATCAAGTATAAAGTTGCAAGCATATTATAACATCATACATTCAAATCAAGAAATACATACACTGTATAATTTAAAGTTCTTGATCCATGATTATTTATTACTTGAATAAAACTGTAATTCAAAAATAAATATGTTTAATTGCTTCCCTAAAAGTTATTAGATATAATTAATAAAAGAAGTATTGCAGTGCTATTCATTTAATCAACTCAATCAGAAATGATACGAGGAAGGATAAGAAATTACGTCTTGGCTGCGGACGAAGAAACGAAGATGCGGATATATTTTTTCGGGAATGGCTATTTTATTGCACTAATCGCCATTCTTAATTGTACCTTCGCGGGTGGCAAGGAAGATCATGCAACTGAAATGAACGCGAGAACGTAGCTTTTCATACAGGGTATATCTACAATATAATAATTATATATACTTATCGGATTATGCTTCATCCCTAGTATGTATAACCGAGTGTGACTTTACCGTATAATTATACCGTGGTTTGAACCACACACCTGAGCATGCTGGCACTTTTAAATTAAACTACCGGACTTTTTGGTCGAGATTCAGCTAAGTATGATTTATCGGGTTTTAGAGTCGTAATTAAATAATGAGCGATTAACAATTACAATATTGATTCTTTGAGCGAACAGTTAAATCACTTGCATATATTCTACATTATTTTACAATTCATATCACAAACGAGATGTTGAACAGACATTCGATTTTTGTTCTTTTAAGATGATGTCATCGTGCGAAAAATGAAAACCTAAGTGCGACATTTCATTGGAAATGGTAACATCTGAGTTGAATGATGTTCCTATTTTGACATTTTGTTCCTATTCCATTTATTTTTACAAAAATCGGACAAGTGAGTTCATTTACAAATCATAACACTTCAGAAAACTATTCTGGAAGTCTACTTGCCTTGGACACTTGAATGGAGAAACGCAGGCAGGAAATAGTACGTGATGCAGACAAGAATGAAATAACAACGATGCAGACGAAGACGAGGATATAATACTGCATTGCAAGTTAGCAAAGAGCGTAGCTTGTCGGGTAAGCAAACAAGCTTTAGTGGTGAGGGCCTCAAATGGCAACAAACAGAATATGCGCGAATAATTCGAGGAGATTTACGATGTGTATTGTGCATTGATAGTATATTGCGAGATATGCAGTGCTTGTATAAAATACAGAACAATTTAAATGGGTCAATTTTTTATTCTGCTTTCTTCAAGTTGTTATTATTATTAGTAATAGAAATTCATTTTTCGCAAGAATCACTCATGAAATACCGTAAGGTCCCACAAATTTTTTATTTACTTTTAATCCGCTGAGGATTTTGTTTTTTTTCCAACGGCGCCAAGCGGCTGATCAAAGATGACAGGCGATTGATTCAAGTGCGGACAAGATCCAGGCCTCTAGACTATTTCTTTGCTCCGTGTCGGAGCAAATGATTAGCACTAACCGTGGCCAAATTCAGAGCGAAATTGCCCTAACAAGATTAGAACCCGCCAGTCAATTACGCAGCAGCTTGCTTACCCTTGTCCTATTCTTAGATCTGAAGTCTTTCATCAATATGAAGGATTTTCGGGAGAACCCCACTTCCAGAATCTACGCGTTAAAAATATATCTTTTATTTTTCTTGTAAAGCTTAACCCACTCAATGGGAATTCCGTTTCCTTATCACAAGGAAGCAATGTCGTTTCCAGGCTCGATTTTAAACTCACAAAGAAGAACTTGTCTCTGGAGCAACATGTGCTTTCAAGCTGTAGTTCATATAAATCTGAGCTATCCATTATCGTTTCTGTCATCTATTCTCTCAGTACATCAACACATAGACAATTCAGAAAAGAAAACGTTTTAAAAGCAAAACAGTAAAATGTTATGAGCAATACATATTATTTTTTGAAAAGTAAGTACGAGGAGATTTAAATTTAAAACTAAAAAGCTCATACATGTAAATGGAAATCAGCAGATGTTTCTTGGAGGATGGTAACAAGGAAGTTAAATGATAAAGTGGAAGATCCTTGCGTTTTTGACTGACAGCCATTCGCTTCTCATTGTTTTGAATAATCGATGTGCAACTTCAACTACTACAAGTCACAGGCCACGGGTCGTTCCGAGTCCGATTTGCAAACACCATACTCAAAGTTTCTTTGTGGAAGATACCGTGGAACGAATCAGAATGTAAATCATTCTCTGTGGCATCCGATGTATTCTGTTGGAGCAAGATTCGAGGTCTTAGCCGTGAACTCTCTCTTTCTCTCTTTGTTTAGAAAGCGTTAGATAAGTGGTAACTTGAGCACTGAGTAGCATTCTTGGGTTCCTTTTCAAGGTTGGAAAAATTCCAAGTGCAGGACAATTGCGAAAGAGACAAGCTCATCATGAATTAGTTATCGGGTTGTACCATCATCTCCGATTATACGCTTTCAGTTGAGAAGTTTGACAAGGGACAGAATCATTTTATTTTAAATTTATATGTTAAACAAGTTTTTTAGTCAGACGTGTGAGGCAAACTTTTCTCAGAAGAATATAGCTATAACTCTTTCTGCTCTCTCTTTCTTTGTGCTAAAAATACAAAACATATCGCCCTATTGACTATCTTCAATTACTTTTCGTATTGAGAGAAAATCATGCTGTATCTGTTAGCGACACCCTGAGAATCTTTACGCTGGGAAGATTGTGAAGACCGACCCAAGTACTGTGGGTGAAGATGACAAATGGTCGATACGGGCGAGAGGAGAGCTGAAAAGCAAAAAAGCATCCGAGAGCTCGAAGAAATGATAAAAACAAAATAACAAATGGACGTCGCACTTCGCATGTAATTAACGGCATTCAGAGGCGAGAAAGCCACTCAACGTGCAACCATAGAACGAACAGTCACGGAAGCCATTTACCGTTTGAATGCTCACCCACGATGTTGTACTTATATCCAGATACAACATAGATCCGTTTCGTTCGCATTTTTATGCCAAATTTTTCGTTTCATTCGTTTCTGTCTGTTTTGGAATCAGTTCTTCGGCCTATCTTACAATCGAAAGTTAAAGTGTTGGAAGATGAGAGGGGCTGAATCACGCAGTCGACTTCGTAAGAGGTTGAAAGGTGAGGATCAGTTAAGGGTGATATAAGGTATTTAGTTAAACCGATCGGATAGCTTTCCAAGAGCTCGAGGTTCCACCCTCCGACGGCCCTTCTTTGAATTACGATCGACTTCCACCTGCAGTCTTCTTCCGTCTTCTGTCGTTCCACAGATATTCAAATCCTTAAGCTTGGCTTTACAGAATCAACAAAAAAACATGCGCCTTTCTCCAATCGATTATGCTGGTAGAAATATGATCCACTAAGTAGATGTTTGTTTGGGTTCCTGTATCCTATCGTTAAGATCATCTTAATATAGTTGACAGATTGAATTTGGGAGATAAGTATAATTTAAGGTTTGAAAATATTATAGTGGAATATTTCATTGTCTTGAAGTTGGGGTACCGCAACCAACTTTGCCCCAACTATAAAATATTCAAATTAATGTGTATTCACCTAGTCTCGCCCTAGGACATACCTGGACCTATACTTTTTACTATGCGACCTTCGGGTTTTTCCCAACCCTTAACATCTGGTTCACACTTGGATAAAAAGTCCCCTCGGCATCTTTGAGCCCTGAAAATTCCCCGGCACCTCAATAAACCGAGAGAGCACATAAATACACCATGTGTAACCATCCCAATGGTGATGTTTTTTGCTCAACTTTCGACGTTTATTAGTGCGTTAATTTAAAAAGTTCTTAAAAATGCAAGTAAAGTGAACAATGATACTATGAATTCAGAGTAACACCAGTCCCTTTACTTGGTTTGTTTTTTGTTCTGGGAAAAATACACTTTGGCCAACAATTACCAACAAATAAATAATGATCACCAAACAATTTCATTAAAGAAAACTGAGATATTTTGTAGCATGTCAACTTCACGATGATGGATTTTCACTCTGGTTGTAAAGAAATTGCAATGAATAGTTTCTAACAATTAGATGGCATGATTTTGTTCGCGTAATTATCTTAAAAAGTTCATTCCATTATTTGTAAGAATAAAGGCGTCAAAATCTAAAGCTTCCTGTAATTCTGTTGACAGGGTCTGTTGACCCCAGCATTGTACTATTCACCTGTTAACGCAGTCTGATTTGAAAAGTCCCAGGAAGTATTTTTTCACCTGATGCATGTCACACGCTTGCTGCATTTGTTTACATGAGTGCAATGAATTTTCCGGTCGTTGCGTCTCTCTTGTTCACTGACCCACTTTGCTCGAGTAAGACCAATGTCCTTCTACTAAGTTTTATGAGTTTCAAAATGTCCTAAATCTCAAACTTTTAGAGTAGATAGTAGCAGTTCTTATCAGCTCTTACATTTTATCGTTAAAACTTGTACAGTTTTTAGGTAAACGTTTCTTATATGTATATTTCTCATATCTTGAATTGAGGGCCTGGATGCAAAACATCCTATAAATTTCGTTCGCCTGGCAGCGTTGGCCCTTGGATTAACTGATAGTGCCACTGTCTAGAGGCCAACGCAGCTAGGCGAAATAAATTTATAGGACGTCATTGCATCCAGACCCTCAATTAAGGTTCGTAAATATCCAGGTCCTAGAAAGCCTCTCACGTAAATACCTTGACCATATGTAATTAGATTAGGGTTTAGGTCGGTTGTGGAAATACCTAACGCGTATTCCAACGCGATTGGAAAGGAGAATGCTACTCAACAAAGCTTTCAATCCAGACCATTGACTTTGCGCTCATCACGTAATCATATCGAATCAACCGAATCAAATGGTTAAATCGTTACGCTCTTGGAGTAAAAAGTCATATTTCTAGTATTACAAAAGTCTATCTTGTTTTGAAAAGTATCTCGATATTCAAGAAATAAGAACAAACTTTTTTGCGAAGATAAATTTAATGGAGGAACGAATCTGTAGATATAATATGAAAGTTTTGAAAAGACTATCTTACTTTCGTCTGAGTATCTTACTTTCCTTTTTACAGAGATTGAATGGAAATATCAGCAAACTATTATTCATAATTTTTTTCCGAGATCTTTTTAAAAATACAACTCTAAGAGTCCCCACCGACAGAAGAAAATTAATTGACAAACACATGAGTCTCAGACATTCATCAGAAACTTTTTCTATTGCTTTCTGGAAATAAACATTTCAATTGACTCTGCACGCAAGCTTTAATAGTCTCGTTAGTGATCCCTCCTATTTAAGTAGTTTTCCCAGTGGCGTCATCGCTTATAAATACGAAGTTGCATGCGAATTATCGGCTGCATGAAGATAGGTTTCTCCAAGATATTCTCTCTACGCACAACCAATTATATGTCTATTTATCGCTCGCTTTTTACGATTCGAGGGTAAAAGGGAAGGAAAAATTGCCAGCTTCAGAGTCTGGCTGATAGAAAGACGAATAATTTCAAAGCAATTTCCTGTCGTATCTCCAACTTGCGATGGACTTAGGAAATGAACGGCTATTATTCACATTTACATGTTACTGTGTATGACTCGTGGTTCTTGGCCCATTTCCCGACGATTACTACATGCTTGAGAGTTCAGTTCGAAATATCAGTGGGAATGACCTACCTAATGATTCGAGTCTACACAAGAATTAAACTCGTCTTTGAACGCAGCCTTTAACAGAAGAATTGTGATTTAAAATTGCCTGTCATTATAAATAATTATATATAAGTCACTGATTACATTTCTTTATGTGTTTAGAGACAATATTTTAACCGGCATCTCAACCCCTTACACCTGGCGAGACAGTTAATATCCTTCTATATATCTCCAATCACCCATATAGTTACCCCAAATTTTAGCTTATCTTCATGATAATAACTCCATTGAATTGTTCAGAGTTTCCACACGCGATATTTATTGCCTGAAATTATACGTACAACTTCCCTTCGTTCTGTCTGCTTTCTTACAAGCTGGTAAAATCCTCATAATTATCACAAACTAGCAATTTCTGTATAAAATGAATTCCACAAACGAAGTCACGAATATAGTTTGTCCTGTTCGAGACAATGTTATCAATTGCAATAAGTTACCACTCGGATTCTTCGTTCAGCTCGACTATTCTTTATAGCTTTCTAGATCATTTAAAGTTTAAGTATATTTCCAGTTTTAAATAAATGACCCAACAAACAGATTTGGAACCTCTTTTTCGTAAGAGGTCAAATTTCGCAACCCGAAACACGTACTTGAAGTGTTTGGCAAGGCGAAAAGAAGCCACAAAACGTTTCGGGACATTCCCACGTAATCCATACGTTTCTGGAATATTATTCGCGGTACATCCTTGTAACTTGAAGCTTCGCGTGGGAAAAAAATTTATTGTGCAAGTTTTTTCAGTCAGCTTGATGTGACAGTCTTTTTGGATTTGGAAGTTATGAGAGCACTGCATTCTGTGTTCTGAATTAGAGAATAAAAAAACTTAACAACCATAAAACAGCACCCGTCACGTTTTGGCGCCTGGACGTCGTAATTGAAAATAGATTGCGTTATATTTGTCCACGGAAGCTGTAGTAAGAATACCCGTGCGTCGCGTCGTATGTAATGGCATTTGCGAAGTCGTCGAGAAAAGCAGACCTTTCAGACTCTCAGAAGAGATTCCACGACGTTGAGCAGCCTCTCCTCTTCGGGCGAGACCAACTTTGCAAAGTTCTCTCGAAAGGTCGTCTTCTCGCCGGAAAGGGTCACGTTGACGAGCGACGAACGACGAACCGCGGAAAGTACAAGAAAGGGAGTGGAAAGCGCGTTAAGACTCAAAAACAAACTGCGGGTTGCCAAAGAGTATGAATTTAGTATTCTTGGCTGGAAGGTACGAGAATCCTGTGATTTATGAATCAGTTCCAACTACCATTACCATACCGCGGTCACTCGGGCATGCATCGTCGTTATGTTTTCTTCAAGAGCGACGATAGCTGAAAAACTTTACTGCTCCCTCTTAACGGGTATGATGATTTCGTAGTAGTGAGTGATTTCTAAGAAGCATTACAACGCCGACGGCACTTCAGATGTGATTTTGCAGGGATTAAGATCCTCTGCAAATTTATTCGCGATTTCGCCGTTGAACTTAATACGATCATGTATCGCTTCACCATAGAGTAAGAAATTCACTTTATTTTGTATTCAAATTAACTTAACGACCGTCAAAATGATAATCAACCAATCGCGTGTCTTCGATTTTGCCGTTGGCGTTCTCTCAACTTTCGACTTTTAAATCAGTCTGCGCTTCTTCAAGATGGTTTCTTCGAGAGAGTTGATTTTTTTTGGGTACAAATGAACCGTCATTGTGAATTTGAAGACATGAACTCGGATTTTTATAATTGGACAGCACATTTTACAAGCAAATTTTATTCACAATCGAGTGACGCTGATAAAGTTGGAAATGAAAGTTTGCTGAAGTTGAGGCTGAAGTAGACTGCTGAAAAATACAAAGTATGGAACAAACTTTGAATCATGTCACACTAGAGTAAAGTTTTCTATCTTCAGCACGTTCGCGAACTTTCGCATGATATGTGCGGAAGTAGTTTCGACAGAAATATGTCAGACACAAATTTTTCATTCCTGATTTTCAACAGTTTTAAATATAAATAGAATAAAAATAATAAATTAAATAATTTCTTGCTCTTCAACTTATTTTGTGGGGTTTTAGATTGTTAAACCTATCTCGAGATCGCCAATCAATAAATCAAAGTATCAGCTGGTGACAGTATCGTCGTACAGATATAGAAACCTTTCAGGAAATCTCTGGTCATCGAAGAGCCCACAAAAGGGCCTAAATGTTCGCTATTGATCTGCTGAAAGTCATGGATTGAAAAGGGAGTGACTGGAGGGAATGACAAAAAGCAAATATATATTTCCTAAAATTGAAGGCACTCGCTCTCTACGGAGAACAAGAGACTAGACTAAACAAACGTTTCTACGTGTAAATGTTCTATGCCAGCAATTGTATAAATAGAACAAGTAGTTCGACGATCTCAAACGAGAAATATCTGTATTTACCTACCTCCGAATGTTTACCTCATGTATAGTAAAATTTTCAATATTTTCATTGTTTAAAGCTAAACGAATTCGTTTTTTTCTATTAAAATACATTTATTCTTTTCACAACAATCTTTGACATTTTTTTATTAGGAAGGGAGATCGAACTGATACATACATGAATTTTAGTTTTTTTCACTAGTATGACAGAATTCGGGGATTGTATTTCTAAAATGATTAATGGGTTGCGAAAGGAAAAAGTGGAAATTCACAAGTCTGTTTGCCAGCATGAAAGAGCGTATCACGATTGTTAGGTGATCGTGCGAGAATCTCATTCTCGTTAAGAGTTGGTAAAGGTAAACTGTAAAGCGAGTCGGAGATTCGAATCAGAACATTGTCCCGTGTGTCACATGTCCGGGAAGGGAGAGAGCAGGAGCACAAAAGGGAAGAAAAGACCTAGGAACCTATAGGCAGGGGATACATCAAAGCTCGGGAGATTAGACTAGGTCGGGAGTTCGAACTTCTTCCTTCCCTTACAGCTTCTAGATCTAATTCTATTCTTTGCTGCAGTGTCTGCAGTCGCCCTTGAATATGGTTAGAAGGTTTTTTCACAATGGTTCCACGTTATCTGAATAAAACCTTCCTTGAGGCATGGGCATATCTAAACGCTTTCAAGGTTACACTAATATGTTGCACTACGTCAGAAGCACGCACATATGCCATTTGGACCCCCTGACGTGTGATTATATATTTATTTGTCCCCGAACGTGCGTGTGGTGAGCTTACAGGTTTTGGATTCATCAAATGAACTGAATGAACGTTGCATTGAATCAGAAGAGTAAGGAAAGCTGAGATTTTCGTGCAAGAGGAGGTAACAATGATTAATAAATTCATGTCTGCTTCTCTGCAGTTAGTCGAATGTCAGAGTTGCTCGCATTCATGCGCCAATAAATGCTCAAGATCTACCATAGATCACCTGGAGACAAAGGTGAACTATTAGCTAGCAGAAAACGTGGGTATCTTGTGACACGTCGGAGTACTGAGAGAAACGAGTTCAGAGTGCGCCATTATTTTCCCTATGACGACGCATTACGTCGCGTATATAGTTAATAATCTACCAGACATACCTTGCTTCCCTCACGTTCTGTAGATTATTTCGATCTAAAAGATTCAGAGTATATTTTAAGAGTATATTCTAAGAGTATATTCTATTCTAAAGGATAGTTTATTTTAACGATGGCCAAAGTATATGAATGTTCTAATCATAGAGCATGAGTTGAGATTCATACAAATATTAAATTCTCTGCATGAAGTCTACCTTTTATTCAATTTTTATAGATAGAAATTGACGTTAATTGCCATTGCTTTTTGATTAACGTTCTTTGATTTTGATATATTTAAAATCGACTTCTTTCAACCTTAGCAAGCTGTTTTCAATTCTGCTGAGGGATTAATGATGTGTGTAAAGTACTGTGTCATGACGATTTTCTAAGCGATAAAAAAGCTATGTGAAAACTTATGTACATATTCAATACCAGACTTTTGAGTATGTATTTGATTTATCTGAAAACCTTGAATGTTTTAAATTACCTTCTACGTCAGTGGCTCAGTAGATAAGAAAAAATAATGTTATAGACTGAAGCGCACTAGTTTCTAGTGCTAGGAAAACAGGAAAAAATACTGTTAAATTACTCTAACTAAATTACTCGAAATAGGCTTCGAGTTAAAACGTTAAATCGACTTAAATTGTTGTTGCGTCGAGACCTTCCAATGAAACAATCAAGAAGTAATTGAAGATCGAAATTGTATCTCACGTTACTTCGCAGCATGAATTCTCCCATCCAAGGAATATACTCTCAGGTTCTCAAGGACGTTCGTATAATGATCTGGTGGTAAGATCGATAAATTCGTTTGAAGGAGCGAGACCCATCGTGAAGCATGCTGGTGCATTTAAGAAGTTGCGTTGAAGTTATTTACGATTTTGTAGCCAATGGCGCTCGTGAATGCGGGTGGCGATTCTTTTTGATGTGCACCTTGGATCCGGGATATTAGATTTGATCAATGCGAATTCTGATACGAATTCTGTGTTTAATAATTATTTTGCTTCTTATTCTTTAGGAACCATAATATTTACGGGACTTGCATAATGACTATTGGCCGCGGAAAAATCTTATCGTTTTATGAGATAATTTGAAACACAAGAAAGGAGAAAGGAACGCTTTTTGCTGATGTGTGCATATTCTGACTGGATATTCTAGGATCTAGATGAAAAATGTTTCTTTTATGGAGAGTTTTAGTTGAAAATTTGCACAAGAAGTTGTAATAAAAATTGCATGCGTCTCTGAAGAAGCTTTAATGTCATCATGTGTGAACATGTGCGAACAATAGTCCGTTCATTTGCTGAGTCTTCGTTTTGGTAGGGCCCGCAGGCCGTGACCAACTGGATTATTCTTGTTCTTGGTACGAGTCCGTTTGTCGGTAAAGATAAAACTACAAGTGAAAACTGAAAAGTCAGAAGAGAAGAAAGCGATAAAATATAATCTTCCGAACTTTTATAATATCTTTATCTCCTTTTTTTATCATTTATGAAATAATAATAAATTCTTCTGGCTTTCGAGTTATGTAATATTAACCTAATTGAAAGACCATTTACCTCAAGCATAACTTTATGTGCACTGAGGTTAATCTTAATTTAAATTCAATGTTTACAGAATGAAGGAAGTCGAATTAAAATTCTCTCCGTAATCTCGGTAGATCGCATTTTATTTGACAGCAATGTGTACACAGTCGAGTGATTAAATTCCTTGAAAAAAATTGAAAAGAAATACGCGTGATTCAGTTGGCGAATGGACCCACGAACTGCATATAGCTTCGAACTCATGAATGTGAATTTCATGATTTCATGCCTCGTTCTCAAGGTGTGCTTTCAAGCAAGTAACATTGCGGGGATTAAAAACTTCGTGAGGCGGGGCCACCCGTTCAAATGTTTTACATAAGCACTTAGTTAAATAGGAATTTTTTTCTCGAAACCGGATGCATATCTTTTAGTATATTTCTTTTCTCCAATGTCCCTGAATGTCAACTTTTTTTTCTCAAATGTTGGGAAAAAAATGTTCAGAACTTGCTGGAAATAATGAAGCGCCTCATTAAAACTTACCAGAAACAGAATTAAGTCGCAGAGGCGTTATGGCAACACTATATAGAGATTCCCAGAATCTGATTTCTTTTAAGGTGGTATCAAATTGCATTTAGACTATTCATCAAGTTTATAATCCCACACTCGCTCTCACAGCTTCTAAAGCGCATTTATTATTTGGAGACTTTTGGGAACTCTTTCATCAAAAATGCAGATAAGTTTGAAAATACTTTGACTAAAAATTTTTGTTTTATGCCACTTTGAGAAAAACACTTGACTTCATCTTTTGAGGAATTCCAGAATTTTCTGAAAGAATTTCAACTTTCCACTTCATATCTTCAAAACAAAGGAAGACACCCAAGGTTTTTTGGACCATTTCAGTGTCCTTACCACCCAGGAAGATAATTCGATGAAGAATCTTCGGGTTTCTTCGGGTCCAATCGAGCCTTTCTCGGAGGATCGGTTCCACCTAATCTCTCTGCTGTCCTCTCTACAACTTACCAAGTGCTTCCTGGGGTTCCGATTACACGGCCCAAAATCAAGGAGAGGATCTTGTTAAAAAACGAGTTTCCTCCATCTCTTCCTTGTCCCTTCCAGCTCTCTTACTCCGTTCGGTACTCAAATTTCCGACGGGGCCAGAGAAGATATTTAGTTAGCCCTGCGGGAACGGAATTAATATTGTATCTAGAGAGGCCCTTTTAAACCATGTCAAAACATGTGAATCGGTCCCAACATCCCCTCACTTCTCGGAGGGACAATATTGATGTCGAGTCTCTCGCCCATCGAGAGAAGGATCAAAGTTCGAAGGGGTCTCGACAATCATATGAGCATATCACAAGGACCCCTTTTGAATACAACATTTATTCTTCGAGAGCCCACATTGAACTTTGACTCTTTAATACATTCCGTGGATGTTTTCTGTCACTCGGATCATCATCCACGGGGCAGGAAATGCATCAACAATTAGGGGAAATTTTTATGATTCGAATACATAATGAATTCATTACAGTCAGACAATTGGAATGCTCTATGTCATCGTAGAAGACTTTCTATTTGGAAAAGGGGCTTGATAATTAATCTCGTTTCAGATTTTATACATCATTCGAATGTCATATCCGTAATCTATTTTTTATGTAAGGATATTAACAAGAAATCATTTTATTTTATGTTTCAGGTGAGTTCACTCTCCACGATTTTATTACGTTACATACAAGTCTCAAGTACATGATCCCAAGTAAGTAATAATATAACAGGGAATAAACAGAGAAGATATACTGCTTCCTGTTTTGTCTTTTTTATTAATTTGACCCGATTAACACATCTCATTCGAGAATAGCATCCGACATTTGAATTATCTGTGCTAAATCTGCAGTCGCAGACCGTTTTGGCAATTTACTCCCCGAATAAAGTTCACGCTTATTCTTAATGGTCTGAAACTCGTAGCAGCCAAAAGGAGTTAAGTGTCTGATTACAGCAGGCGTCTTGCACGAACTTACACACATGGAATGCCCCTCTCGGAATTATATTTCAGGAGTTCTCGATGGGAGTGGCGGTAGTATAAACCCCAAATATTTTCATGTATTACATGTAGTACGCAGTAGCTAAAAATAGAATAAGTACCAGTAGCAGAAGTTCAGACACGTCTGTCTATTTGCTGATAAAAGAGTACCAGCTATAAAATGCTTTTAGGCGGAAGCAGAAGGAAATTTTGTTTCTGTCAGTTGTAGACATAAAAAAATCCTATCCACGTCATATTATCATTGGCTAGATTCCATTGACTGACTTTGAAAATAGAGTCGCGCAGATTGAGTTTTGATGGATAGAAAATTGAAAGATAATAAACTTTAAGACAGGCGAATTAAAATTGTCCTTAATCCATAGCAAATATAACTTCCGCATTCTAAATATATATCATGAGATAAATGATGAAGAGATAAATTGGTCCGCGAAAAGGAAGAGTTTAGTGTGATGACTATCACGTCAACAAGGGAAGATGTCAATTTTTTTACTCAGCATGCGATGTTGAATGTCATTCTCATAAATCAATGAGCCAATCAGTCGATCTCGGACGTTCTAACCGTTCGTAATTGTGGGATCCACTGATCGAGATGAATGATGCCGATTTGGATCCACAGGATTATTGAAGACGCTCCACTGGCAATTCGACCCAGTTGACATCTTCGGAAGTCTCAAAGATTACTGGGTTGGATTGGTAAAGTGTGGACGATGCACATGCCGCTGCAGTTCTTATAAGGACGCTAATATGCTTTTCAAATCATGCGTGAAACTCAGGGGCAGATCCGGATGTGTTTATTTACAACTCGGCACTTATTCTGTTTTTTCAGAATAAAGACTCTTCATTGACGAAAGGAAAATGTAAAAAAACCGAGGTTAAGCGCCAAAGGGAATATGGTGTTTACTCTCGCCTGTTGAAAATTTAATAGACTGATGATATTTGCCAGAACCATAAAGAAGCAATTCTTCAGACTGACAATGAAATTTATTACCTATTTTGTGATCTTACAAAACAATGGAACATAAATTTGATTAAAACTTGTTCTACTGACATTAGCAGGCTTCTTAGGACGAATTTTAATTGTTAATTTCAAAGAATAAAATTGAGCGTTTATTGAATGACTCTAAAATTGAAGTCATAAACAATAATAAACAGAAAGTAGTTGTGAACTTACATCCGGGATGTATGGGATAATCGTTCCTGGTGGAGAAGACAATGAGGTAGAGGAGAGAAAAGGAAGATAGATTCTCTCGTATACGAAGAATGTGAGATATGTTCGTATAGATGATACCTACACCTTGATTTTCATGTGCGTGGGCGGAAAGATAGGGCGCGTTTGGTATTTGCCGCGGCATGGACTTTTCTAGGGGGTACGGATAAGCCTCTTGATTTGTACAAAAATGAGTAAAGCTACATATTATTATTCTTTTATTAATGAAGCTTAGATTGCGTTTAACTTATCTTTATTTTTGAATAGCATTTCTGATAGAAACTGTAGTTTTGTAAGCGTAGAAAGAATGTAAGAAGGAAATGTTTACTGCCAATATTTTGCAATACAAATTTAAGTACTATGTTGTTTATCTGCAAAATCTCTTCTTGTCTGTTCGTTTAAAGCATGCGTGAACCAGAAGAATGTAGGAGGTATCGATGCACAATGGTCGTTGCAATATTTTAGCATTTAACGTACTCTCACCCATATGGGTCTTTGCATTTAAAAGTACAATCGTGCCTGTGGCATCATACGTTCACATCGGTCATGTACGATCTTGATTAAGCTCGTGTTCCCTCGGATGTCGTACCAGTATGGTACGAAGAAATTCTGCATGATGAGTTATGCGTTAGTTCATGACGAATTCTCCAACCAGGATCTTCCTCAGATTCATTCATTCATTCATCGATTCAAGATGGAGTATCCTTGAAATGCCGGTGCCAATTCGTGGGTGGGCACTAGCATTCGAAACCTTTCATTACGAAGATTAAATTCACTGAATGAATTTTGATTTGAACAACAACAACAAAAGTATGTAAATTAAGTAGCTTTTATTATTTTTAGACCAGGAACTCTCCTGATTTAAGTCATGACATTGAGATCCTTTATAGGAAATTTTGATATCTTTGAAATTTTGTAAAATACAAATCCAACCAATATAGAATATAGGAAAAGAGATTTCAGATTTCGAGATTGCGAAAATCTATTTTTGATATAATCGACATCTCTATTTTTACGATAGGATTTAGAAGAAAATTCTTCGGTTTACTTTCGAAAATGTTTTCAATCTTTAATCTATTTGCTTGGGATTGACTCAGTTCGATGAACATATCGGTTCTTCAAATATTTGAGATACATGAATGCACTTGAAAGTTTTCTCAGAACTTAATTATTAAACATTCTTGTTCAAATAATTTATTTATATTTACGGTCGAATACATATATTATACCTTTGAGCGGGAAATGATTTTTTCAGAACGGATAATATAGTTTCACATGGACATAAGAAAAGCGATAAGAAAATATACGACTTTATTACACTTTTATAGGGGCGATATTGAATTTATCGATGTGAGATCGGCGTCGTGGGTAGTAAACTATTTTATTGTGAGACTGCTGCAAACGGAACCAGTCCATCTAATAATATTTAACAATAACCATTTTCATTGCAATAAAATTCCCTTCGTCGTCAGAAAGGTGTCGGTTTTATTGCATACCTGCGACTCGCCTTGAAAAGGTTCGTTACTCGACACTATTCCCTTAGCCTAGGTCAGTATTGTAGTCACCTATAATGATGCACGAGAGGTTCCACTGAAAGTCTTGAATGTCTGCCGATTTGTAAAGCTGACCATGCGAGGCATGCATGTACCGGCTCAAGCAATACTTCGCGTAGAAGACAAAGATTCTCGGGCACTTCTGGTATTACATACGATGCATCTTATGTCAGGTTGGCGGCTGAATAAAACGAAGGAAATGCATAAAGAGTGAAAGAGAATGCGCCTGTGGTCACTCGCTGTGGTTATCCTTCGTCTGCCGATTTACCACAAACCACCACCTCGCTCTTTTATCGCGAAACTCACGGAGGCAGAAGACTCTCTGGAGTCTGGACCTGGACATATCTGCAACGTTCGAATCGCAAATTTACGATCGCTCGTTGCCTTATGGCTATTGACTACCAGGAAACCAGCTGACCAGAGAAAAAGAGACCGACTCCGTGCAGCTGATACTCCATCTGCTATAATAATCTTCACCCGCACTTATATTGTTCAACACAAAATTCATTGTCAGCGAGATTGTTAGCGCAATTGGTGTCGGAGTTTATCATGGTCAAGATCGAATTCGATGGGCTCTCATTCTACTATTCTTTTCTTTTGGAAATAACTCTCATTGCAAATGAGAAGTTCTATTTTTCCTTGGTTTATGAACTGCTACTAAGGAAATGAAATAATTAAATGCATGCTACGCTTTTTAATACTTCCTCTTTGAAACTGTTGCTTGAAATATATCCGGTCAAATAAATTTCTAGCTGACTTTTATTGTGTTCCGTCTTGCATTCGTTGGCAAATTTCGCGCGTCTTGACCACTAAGCGCAAGAGTCTTTATTTTCAAAGAGAAAGGATCGCTGATGCATATATTCCTCCATAATTAACATGCCACTGTGAAACATACTTTAAACTAGCACGAGAATCGCAGGATAGCAATTTACGCATGTTAAGAGAAAAAATATAGTTATATGTCTCGTTATTCTATATTGAAATGGATGGAAAAAGTGTCCTCAGAATTGAGAACACAGGAGCTCACTAGCCTTTTGTGTAACCAGTCTCTTTTTTAATATTAATTTTAAATTTCTATCAATGTCGCAAACTATAGAAACTGCTTGTCAAACATTTATGCGTGGCATTTACAAACGTTGGAACGTATATAAATAAACATTTAGTATGGATCACAAGAATAACATTATTTTCCATTTAGCTTAGAATAACTACCGCTGACTTTACACGATTTATTTTCTTTCTTTATTGAAATAAACAAATTAAATTTGCACACGGACAAAAACTTGCCCGTAACATAAAACAAACTGCTTTTCCTTTCGTAGAAATCTGCAAACAACTGTTTCCAAGTATTATTGTTAATCTTTCAAGACATAACAATTATTTTTACACTTTCATAATTAGAGATAGATGTTTAATATTTTGATGCATCATTACATAATAATTCTTTGCATGAGCACGCATCTTTATCGAATAAACTGTCATCCTTTTTCGACTTATAATTTGAGTTGATCTTGTTACTACGTTTCTCATATTCAGAAAAATTAATCTAAGGATTAAAGTTTTAAAAATATAAAGCCTTTTATATAGAATTGGTTTTGCTCGATTCCGGACCAATTTGAACCCCCAAACAATTTCCAAATCGGCTTATACTTTCGTCCACAGAATCGAAATTGCGAGTGACTAAGGGCAATTTGGCTGAATCGAAAATTGCCCCTTGACCCGTGATGAACTAACAAAATTCCTATTATTTCAACAGACATATGGTCGCTCAGACATTATCTGACCCACAGACATACGGGTTTCATACGGGTTTCCGCTTTACGAGCGGTTAATTTCCAAAATTCGCCTGAGCGTTGAAATTACCATTGGTTGGCCCCTTGCAAAGAGAAATTATTATGTTACTGCCTTCCCAGTGGGGCACTTAATCAGTGGGAGTGGAGTTAGTCGAGGTTATAAGCACGGAACCCTCGTTTGTTCTTTGCGCGACATGGTCTTCGAAAAACAATCCCTTAATCATTTTAACAGGAGCGTATAGGTACTGCCATGCAAACAGTAAATTCGTATATTATAGCCAAGAATATTTTCTCACGTGGAAGACTCCTCACTGGACAGGTTCTCTTAGGGTGGCCACGCCTGCATCAACAAACAACCGGACACCTTACACGCGCCTTCTTTATACGTACACGCACTTTCTACTCTTTTGCGACCTATGTGATGATTTCATGATGTGCACGTGAGTTTACACGTTCCGCTCCTACGCGTCCTACCCTTCGTTACCTTGCTTACTTACTTCTTCCCTCTAGGTAATTATTCGGGTGATTCATTCCTGTCCAACTGGGAAAGGTACTCTAATTAATTATGAAGAAGCTATAAGGGAAAACTGCAGGGGAGAGGAAATAATATTTTGGCTTTTGTTATAATATCAGGGAGTCGACTGTCGACCTTGTACCTCTATTTGTGCAATTAAGAGATGTAGATTATTCCAGTCACGTTCATAATGGCTATATCGTGTTTATTTAATTGTAATTAGCCGGAGAAGAATTTTACTGGTAACTAGATTTCCTACCCCCTAATTATGCCCTGTTCTCATTCATACGCCTCTTTTGCTTTAAACTCAAATTTCTTAATCGTTAATTAATGAAACAGACTCACTCTCAGTGGAGAATATTTAAAAACAAGGAACCTTGAATGAAAACTTGTGACTTCTTGAAATTCCACTCGTGCTGAAAACTTTAAACAAAAGTCAAAACTGAAAGAGTCAATTGTTGTGACATTGAGCCACATCGAGTTTAATCTTAATACATGCACATGTTTTATGGAAACGACCATACATTTATTCACACCACTTGAGAACTCGTATAACCACTCGTGGTTGATATTTCGTAATAGCGGAATCGCTCAATTAAAGTGTCAGATTCTTTGAATTGTATGACCTACATTGGACGATGAATTGCAGCGGAAAATTCATTTACCTCCAGATGCTCAGGGACGTTTTCCATTTCTTCGTGCATCTTTTATTGAATGTGTTTTACTCTGATGTGTCATTGTATTCATTAAATTTATGCTGGAACAATGAATTCTCATTCTGAAGATATAATTAGTTCCAATAATTATAATTAATTTCAAAGTCACTTGAAATCTCGTAAAATTCTGTGCAATACCGAGTAAATTTTTGCTATTGTATAATATATGTATAAAAAACGATGTACATATTTGAAACTATTTTTTATAAAATAATTATTAAACAAGACATATTTCTTAATTATTTACATAACTTTTAGTCAATAATATTTTGATAAGGAATCATTTGATTCCAAGACAAAAACTTGACTGCTGGTTACTTTCCCAGATTCACCACGTCGTTTTCGTATTTTTGCTGCAAGGAATGGTGTGAATAAACTCGGATCTGGTTCGCGATTCATTTCTCCTGAGATTTTGCGGATGACCACACTTCCGAGATATCCTACTACCATCGTGATGGTCATTCCCATGGGACTGTACCACATGTATGAGATGCGATAAAGATAGAAGTAGGAAGGTTCTTCGCCAGGTATTCTAAAATAAGTAGCCATGAATCTAAAGGACGTGCATCAGGCTCCAAGATATATTAAGAGAATCCACTACATAAATATATTGTGAAAAAGATAAAACATAGCTTTCCTCCTTTAAAAAAAATAGAATATAAAAATTCTCACCCTGGATTCAAGATACTGGTACTATTTTGTTTGATAGTAAAATTACAGCCTTCAGTGGTAACTGGAAGATGTGTCAAAGGAGGTTTAGGCATTCCAAAAATGATCCACATCATAAAGGATACTGCAGTTCCTAATCCAATGATAGCTCCCTTTTCATTAGCTGCCTCAGTGAACATTCCTAAAGTGAAGATCCCGAGTAATGGACCATTGAATGCGGCTGTAACCGCAACTGTCGCTTGCACCAAGCTTCCGAAATTTCCGACGAGAAATGCAAGAGCCAGACAAACGAAACCATTTGTGATAGCGAGTACCTTTCCAAAGAGCGTTGCATTTGCGTCCGACAATTCTTTTCCTCTTCTTTCATAAAAGGGTTTTATATAATCCTCTACAGCTATAGCAGCCATGGAATTCAGCACTGCGGAAATGGTGCTCAGGCTTGCACTGAAAACACCGGACACGAAAAGGCCCGTAAGGCCAGGAAACTTGGACAACTTGTCTGCAGCGAAATATGGCATGATTTTATCATACGAAGATATCATTCCGGAAGCAACAGGATCGCACTTTTGATATACAGAGTAAAGTACCAGTCCTGCAAATGCTGTCAAAGAACTAAGTCCTACCATAAGAGGCCAGTTCAAATATAGAGCTATTCTCGCAGCTTTCAGACTCCTAAAAGAAAATTCAATTACACATATAATATGACTGAAAACTCTGGATTTTTGCAAAGATGATTTACTTACTTAACAGTCAATAAGCGTTGTATTTGAACTTGATTCGTTCCATATAAGGAAATGAAAACACAAATTCCGCCTATAGATAAACCCCACCAAGTGTGACGAATTGTTGGGTCGAATCGGAAACTGAAAACAAGATATTTACATGTTTTGACGACATCGACAAGATTTACAGAAGTAAACATTTATTGTTTCGCATGTAAACTAATTTTTGTGACAACAGAAGTTGAAATCAGGTATACTCATGTTTGTACTTTCAAGTTCTCTCTACTGCTTCACGAAACAAGTATCAGTTACAAATAATGAGATTTTGCTTTACTAAGAGAGCATATCTGCTCTTTCAGCAAAACAATTTTTATAAAGTGTCTCACTTACTCGAAAAATTCGATTCTTTCCCCTTTTTTCGAGATTTCCCACACTTCTGAGAGTCCACCATCTAATTCATAGGCGGCAACTCCAAGCACGGCGAAGAGTGCAGCAAACATAAGAATTCCTTGAAATACATCTGTGATTAATACTGCTTTAATACCGCCAATTGTTGAGTAGAAGGTACATATTATTCCAATCAGCAAAACGCTCATAGTTCCAGAAAGTCCTGTAGTTGCTTCCAAAGCTAGGGATGGGGCATAGAGAACCACACCAGTATACAGAATTAGTTGCAATGAGTTTGCTATGCTTGCCAGCATCCTGCTCGTTGCACCGAAACGCTTTTCAAGATACTGTGAAACACATGAGGCAATGAAAAACGAGGCAACATTTTATGGGCTTCAGAGAAATGCAAAAGCCAACTTCCGCTCATGTTTCGCTTTGTCTAGGTTTCTGAAGCCTAACTAGGCTACAAATTAGAAGTTATAAGTATTAATTACCTCGAAGACACTTTTGGTTTGAAGTTTCCAGAATACTGGCAGATAAAAATATGCCACAATTGGAGTTCCAAAAGCAAATCCAGCATACCACATCGTGAATTGTGTACCACGTGTATAAACTTCTGCACTAATTCCAAGGAGAGTTATTGCAGACATAAATGATACCATCAAGGCAATTGCGAGAGGAGCGATGCTCATTGATCGATTAGCTGAGAAGTACTCCTGATGATAGTAATTTCAAGATTATAAGTGGCCGTAATTAAAAAGAATTTTAAGAAGTTATTAAAACGAAAGAATTTCATCACAAGTATCGACCATTGGAAGTTGGCGCCCCAACTATAAAATATTCGAATTTTCTTTAGTGGAATATTTTTTCAATTTTGATAAACAGAAGTCAAAATTTGGCTAACAAATACCAACAATCGACCGACAGACGATTCCATTAAACAAAATTCGGATATTTCGTAATTGGAGGGCCACTTTCACGTCGGTCAAGTATCGACATTCCAATTTAGCAGTGGCACTTGAACCGAGAATTAATCGAGTTGTATTAATGTTCGATTCTCTGATTTCATTTGATGAGTGAATTTCTCACTATGGGTATTCGTTAATAAAAGTAATGTGCTCTGAATGTTAATTGACAATAAATTATGATTGGAATCAATGATTCTGCAATAAGTAAGAGATTTTTTATTAGTGGAAAGTAGGGATTGCGAGATTGTTTATTGCCTCAACATTAGCCTAAGTGCAGGTTTGGGAAAATGTACAGTAGCACGTTTTTGAAAAATCTTGAATATATTCTCGTTACTCATGAGAATAAGCATGTATATGAAATTATACTCATCCGAGAAATGGATGTTTCCATTTCACGGTTGAATTATCGACTGGTAGATTGCAGGTGTAAGGAGTGCGGTTTACTCTCGGTGCTCTACACGAATCGTGATTGTGGAAATTATTGATCAATGTGTACACAAGTGTTATCGTAAAATTTTATTCTGACCTCTGCAGTCTTCTGGTGACCTCCGCTGAAACGATAGTAAATTCCGATACCAGTGGAAATTGACAAGACAACTCCCAGAACAACGTAGTCTGCCCATTGTAAAACTGACCCTTCTAGACTCTATATTGCAAAATAATATTACATTGATTTTTCATTATTATCATCATCAAAAAAATTAAATAATCAATTAGAAGTAATCGATTTTAAATTCTGATATTGTTCCTTTATATGATTACAAATTTCTGCTGCTCATCATTTTATAACGTGTAAAAATGTTATAAATGAAACATATTCCGCCATAACGAATACTCTGGATATTATCGAGTAGAAGATATCAACTTACTCGTGCACTTACCGTCATTATGAAAGTTTCTATCTAGTTACGTTAATGCAGCATCGGGATTCGCCTCCCCTATCGTCGTTAGTATATTTCTTTTCCTTTTCAATACTTTTCATCTACTCCGACTGGTACTTTTTTGTGTTATATAGAGGTAACTGTTGCCGTTCAACTAAACCCCGATACGTCTTTTACGAATGCTACTCTCAGTTTCAAGGATGCTTAATATTTTGCAGAAACTCAATCATTACGTAATGCGTTGCTCAGCATAGTGATACGTTGGTCACGCTATTCACCTGATATAAAGGTACATAAAATTCCTATGTTTAGAGTTCTTAGTACTTATAACTAGATGATGCTGCATAAATCAATATTTGATTCCTTCTTCTAAATGACAGCTGATTAAAAGAAATATTGCATTTTTAGAGAAAAATTTCACTTCATATTAGAAAAGAATTATAGAACTATTAAGATAAAAACTTGGGATATACTGCAAATTGGTTCAATGGAGCTCGTGACCATGTCATTGCCTTAACTGTCGGTACACGACTATTATCCTCGTTGCAGTTTACGACAATTGCTTCCTATTGCACGAATAAGAAGTTCACTTTGAAATTTTTTAAGGTATTCAAAGAATGCTAGATTCTTAATGACAAGAGCTTCAGAGTGTATCGCATTTCCGGGAGAGTCTCTCTTACATTGGTTGAAAAAAATGTCTCATTCTAAAAGTCGATATTTTTACGTACACTCGTATTCTTAGCTTTTCTAATTTTGTATACATTTTTTTATTCTAGCATATTTCACTACTTGGGAGCGTATTCATCCCCCATTCATCTGCAGACATTTATCGTTCCTCAAATACTTCCCTCGCCGCATTATTACATCCGGCCATATATTCACCCCTCGCTATATATCGATTTCATCCACTCCTGGAATCTTGATTGCTTATGCTTAAAATTCCACAAAACATTATTAACCTTTCTCAGCAACGTTTACTTTTTATGATGAACTTTTTTAATGACAAGATCTTATCTGTAGTATCTGAAACGGAACATCGTCTCCTGTGATATTTAATATCGTATAGGGGCGACAGGCACTTGATGGTAATAACAAACGATAATGACTTCAATGTCAAAGAAGAGATGAAACAAGAGATGCAAAGATTTTAAATCATTTCTAGTTTGTCGACCAGTCGCTAATGAAGTGATGACCGGGGAGAATCGGAGGGAAACGGCCAGTAGATTGTAGACCGAGAAAAAGAAGACGACGACGAGGGTTTGAGAGGTGTGGGGGAACTCGTAAGTGGCGAATTCCCGTCATTAAGTCGTTAGGCAACGCAACACAAGACGATAGCAAGCTAACTACCGGTTAACTTGCTGCTGAACTTGATCGGCAATCGTTGACCCGATCCATGCGGTTAATCCAATTTTTGCCAGATAGCCAGATGTTAACTCACACCGCACGGTTCAGGCATAAATAAGGAAATTTTCAGTCGTAACAGTTATCTTGCTGCTTTAATAGGTCTCTCTTTTCACGTTAATTAGATGCCTCAGGTGAAAGAATCACTCGGATGACTTGTTTAGTTTGTATACTAAGAATTTGGTTGGTGTCAATCCAGAACGTATATAGTACAACCCCTATACATTTTCAATTCATGCCAGTAATTTTAACTCGCACACCATCTTTGTTTGCATAGGTTCAGTTTACTCTTTTCCCCAAAGTTAGTTATGTGATACTTTGAAGGCGTGCAAGTTGTCGAACAACGGTGCAAAGAATGACTTGTATATTTTTCTGGTAGAGCCAGCTTTGCTATTGGTTTCCGAGAGCGATAACGGCCCACGCATCCACTCTTCTCATTCGTATTACACGTATTTTTTTTCTAAAGAATCCCTTGATTTTAATCGGATCACTAAATCCTTCTGGTGGGATCAGACTTTCAGAATCAGCGCATTGACTTCACTGTATGGTAAGACATGTGTTATCGTTTGGTGCGTGGATGTGCATATCGCGAGGGAAGACTGAGGCTGTAATTTGTATTTTTTTTACATTATTCATGAATTGCGTCCTTCGAGTCATTTGCAATACCGCTGAAATTGAAAACTGTGCTTAAAACGCATATGTCAAGGATTTTAAAATATTGACTGAGAAAACATCATTTATATTTGACAGAGTTTCTGATTGATTAGTTAATGATGGACTTGATCAATGTTTCAATGGAAATCTTGACTATTGCAATATAGCAAGAAGGTCTGATTGTAAGACAAGCTCATAATATCGAGGCCAGTGATTGGTAATGAATCCGGCCTAAGTGCGAATTACTACGGACACGTCGATGGCGATGACGATTATTCAGGGCGTGTTTCCATGACGCCGGACGAGATCGCATGATGTATGACACATACGTACCCTTTTGTTCACCATTGTTCCAACGTTTAAGCATTCTCAATTGCACGCCAACAATAAAGAAACCACCAGTGACAGAACATCATTCTGCAAGCTTCTTATCTCCTAGTTATCGATGGGAGAATGCTGATCCACTTTCATTGCCCTTTTGAAATAAGAAAAAGTGAAATTTCAGTCATGTAAAACTAGACTCACTTTTTATAGATTTTATTATTATTATTTAGAAAGTAATAATAAATAAGACTCAGATTGCTGTTTTTATTATAAGACAAACTATCTGCTCCTTAGGAAACTAAATAACACTTTGTAGAAACTGCCTTTCTCTCAAGAAAAATTGCAAAGCAAACAATACGTGCCTATTTGGAAAATAAAGAATGATAATTGCTGCAATATTTCAAAATCAAAGTGAGACTTAATATTCCTGTGATTCTTGCTTGCTGCGCTAATATAGAAAGTGCTTAGCCTTTGTATTTTGATCTTCTCAAATGTATATACGAAAGAAATAAAATCGCAACACTGTAAGCGGATAGCCATTGAAGGCTTAATCAATTTTGTAGTTTGTTTCCTTAATTTTTTTTAAGTTTCGCTTTCACGTTAAACACTTTTAAAAGAGAAAAAAAAAATAAAGGAAAAGGCATGAATGAGGAATAAGGCCTGAGTTATCACTTAATAGTCAGTTTCTTTACAGGTTGAGTGTACCCTTAGGTAAGAATGCGTAAAGGAGAGCGAAACAGTAATTAAGGTAATACGGACAAATTCTAACTACACATTTTCCTCTCCAGAACAAATAGGAAATGACCGAACGTAACTTTATTATTTTCATTCCTCTTCCTTTCTACTTTCACTGATTGAGAGTACTGAAAAGTGCGGACCGGAACGAATTCAATCACTTTATCACCATTGAACAGTTTCCATGGACGAGATGAACTTGTTTGAAATTTGCAATCGTCCATGTGTGAAAGCACAGGCATTACGCAATTATGCGGGTGCGCCTATAAGCGTTAGCTCGTTAGTTTGGCTAACGAAGTGTGGCGCTTGCCAGTTTTTCGAATTTCTGATAAGTGACAAGCAATGTGATAAACTTGTTTCGTATATTCGGCTCCGTTTCCGTTCTGCTTCGAATGTTGATCCTGCGATAAGCCTAAGTTGCGTGTAGATACAAGAATTCAAGAATGTAGACAAGATGTAGACGAAATTCCTTTCTTAAGACCGAAACTGAACCAGGATATTTCAGAGATAAGCTATCTGCTTTCCACGATTTATTGATTCACTTCCCGCTTGTTATAATCGAGACCATTTCTGGCAGAACTTTATGTTACATCTATAGTTGCTCACTAATAGGAAGTAGGCTATAGTATCGATGCTCTTCCTTTTTTATTCTCATATGATACACAAGTGTCAATTATCTCAGCTAACAGTTATTCACCTACTTAAGAGAGCATCGTCTGTCTAACGGAAAAAGTCTTAGAAACAAGCAATGCATGGTATGTGTAAGACCATCGCAAAGTTACAACGTGACCCTTTCTGGGTCCATAGCGGTGATTGTTTTGACAGCGGTTCAACCTATTACATCTTCTATTCGACAGTGGGCATTCCTTCTCAAACTCTACGTATAATATATGGAAATTCTTTGTGTGCCAAGTCTTCCCACGAACCGACCTGTTAAAGGTCATTGCAACCGCCTGAAGCACTATCTGACTACTTCTTTGCATGAGCAATCAATTGATGTCCTTAAAAACTTCTCTTAATAATATATTTATCAAATTACACAATTTGTAGGATATAGAAGGCAATTGACATACGCAAGGAAGCTTAAGTTAAGTGCCTGACCAAATTCAATTACGTTGATAAAATATCGCTTGTTTGACGATATTTTATCAATGCTCGCAGATTGGAAAGTTGGTGCATGGACAAATGGGTGACAGCTTGACACACAGGGGATAAAATGATGACACGGGTGTTCCGTTTGATTTACTTCACAATATAGTTAGGGTTCATCGGCTATTTACTCTTTAAATTGCAAGCGGACGTAGACTCGCCCCTCTTCGTTGCTAATCTTAGCCCTGTCATTGTAGGCTTGACCAATAAAGAAAATATAATATACATTTTTAACCAGAGGACAAGAATTATCAATTTATTTTACGAGGAAATATATTATTATCTATTCTTATCTTGTCACGCAGCATTATTACAATCTTTCTTCAAGTTTCACATATTTTTTCTAAAATTTAGAATTTTCGATAGTAAAAATTCTTAATATGACACGTTTGTCCCTAAATTGCATCGCAGTTTAGGAAAAAAATTATTATTATTATAGGTTTCTCTGTGTATAATCAATTACGGTTCTAGCATCGGTGGATTAAAGGATACTGTTCGAAAATGATTTTAGCGACGTGACCATTAAAATCTTTAAGTTTGTCAGGTTTAACACTACACAGACTCACTTCTGTAATTTAACGTAGTAAAATACCGATTCCTAGGTCCATTACTCACAATTTAATACTTGAAACCAGACAGTTAAAAAAATTGATGATGAGTAGTCGGAACCAGGATCATAAACGTGACTCTGTTTCGCGGATCATCTGAAGTCCAAAGTGTCTGGTGCCATCAGTCATACAGAAAACCACCCGCATAGTGTGGTTTTTAACCACAACCTTCAATCGCTGAAAGCAGAAACGTTATGACCATTAGTTATCACATTTTCCCTTTTATTATTTCGACCACCAGCAAGAGATCAAAGAAGGCTAGACAACAAAGGCATGAGAATGTGCGACATGTAAAAATTATACAGAGGACGCTATTATTGTATTGCGCAAGATCAGAATTGCAAGTCAGTGTTCAAATCAATTTTGAAAAAAATTATACCTGATAATGTACAAGTAGACATATTGAACAATTTTTTGCAGTAGGTTACAAGCACAAGCTGTATTTTTTAAAAATGTTCGATTATACGATGTAATCAGCACCTGTAGTCGTGGTTGTTGTATAGTTACGATGATGATCGCACCTGTAACGTTCCGGTACATCATTATGTGATTGGTATGTCTCATAAGACACGTGGCATCATTCATGGCGTACCGTACGTGCAGCGCTTTTTGAAAGGACGTGAGGCGCGGGTCGACAATGAGCTTTATCGACACATGTTCAAGTTGTTGAGAATAAATGGAAAAGATAGGTACCTAGATTGCATATTCGCATTCATTTCTCGACGAAGTCGCGTCCTCACCTTCACCTTTTTCATTTCTGCGCGAGTCGCATTTATAACGGCTTACATATAGTTGGAAACAGTCCTATGAAAAAAACTTTTTTCTGGTATATTCATAACTTTGGCAGAGCGACCAAGAAGAGGCCGCTCTGTAATAATTTGCATCGCAAATGTGTGTCGATTGCATCGAGAATTCGAAATCGCGACTAGAGTTTACATTATCAAAAATTACTTCTAAAAATATAAAGGTTGAAAATAAACTTGCCACTGTTCAATATTATAAAAACATGGCTATATTTGTAATGGTGTTAAACTGGCGGATAAGAACGGTTTCCGCAAATTGGGCTGATGACGGAAGTATTACTCTACAAATAGAATTTGCATAGGTTTATAGGTGCCACCGACGCATATGCAAATGAACATGATAATGAAATCGAGGTAGAATCAACAAATTGAAAAGTAGTCAAATGAAGCCAGGAAACATAAATTTATACGCAAACTATGCGTATGTAC
Source organism: Synergus japonicus (assembly GCA_900474275.1). NCBI lineage: Eukaryota > Metazoa > Arthropoda > Insecta > Hymenoptera > Cynipidae > Synergus > Synergus japonicus. The sequence goes on from UCOH01005972.1 coordinate 192,597, forward strand.
AATTATTCTGTATTTACGTATACTCGTTGCAATAATTTGAATAAATAAAAACTAAGAATTTTAATGAATGAAGGAATTTATGACAATTGATTCTATGCAAACGGTTCATGACATGCACGTTTATGAGATATTATGAGATGTTGCTCCAGTTACATCAGCAGTAGGCTGACTAAAAAATAGAATGATGATTTATTTCGTAACATGAGAGCATCCATTACATACTATCTGCGGCAATCCCGCAAAAGAATCAATGGGAGTTTGTTCGTTCCATTCATACCAGCATTCGTGTAACATACGATATAGAAATATCTGATTCCACTCTTATAACTTACGAATTGTCTATGAGATCCATGAAAGAATATAAACTGAAAGACGTAAATCTCTGTCATCGTAAATGTAATAGCGGGGACAAAATATAGTTTTATTCCAGTAGCATGGACAATATTAGTCAATTGCCACGGGTGTGACAATATTAACCAGCTTAGATTGAATAATAACGTTTATGTACGCAACAAGAAAGCCGTTATTCAACGATTGAACGCAGATTAAGTGTGTTTTGTTAATATCCTGCCTTCTAAACTTGAACTGCGATCCATATCTGCGCACCTCTTCCACTCGTTTACAATTAGTCACACTGCAGGTAATTATAAGCACGTGGAAACCTCTCATGTTTCAACCCAGCAGGAGAATAATATAATAAATCATAATCTATTTTTTTTATATTCTACATTCTAAGATCCGATGCATAAATGTCATACCTTTCAAAGAATAATGATTCTATTTTTCCTCTGCTGAGATACTGAAAAAATAAAAATTGGTGATAAGTCGCTCAGTTTTAACTCTTCATTAGGGTAGGTTACATGTTGGCGGGGTAATCAATCACAGCCTCGACAAATAACAGAGTTCAGAGATCAATTTTGTCGTATCGAGACGATCAGAATTCCTCTTTGTCAATACTGACATATTCAAGAAAAATGTTTAAGTATTCTGTAATGGTAAATATTCTCTTAAGTCCCGCCTATAATGAAGGCTTACTAGCATTAATTTATCTTCCCCTTTTTCGATTAATCTTCACAGCATTCCGAGACTGTTCGACTTGCTTATTGAAGCTTGTGCTCGGCTTGTGCTGCGTCTAAACGACCTTATAGTATGTATTTACATCTTGTGTATGCATACAATATACAAATACATAAGGAAGGGCAGAAAAAAACATAATTGTGTCAAATTGCATTTGATATAGCGTTCCAATGTGACGCGGGGCAATCCACTATCGCGAAATCTGTGAGGCTGTGGATGCTCTATCCAATAAATAATCGCTAATTACAAAACGCATGCCGGACAGAGATCGAGATTCGAAAGCTCTCGGCATCTTTGTCCGCCATGCCAGATACCATCTCCGCATTATTTATGCGCTTATCTCGTTCGCTTACTTGCGGTAATACGCGTTCTCACCTACACCCACGCGACTCAACCCTCGTTATCGAACGACTTTTTCGTTCAAACTCGCTTGTTATCCTCGTTAACCGGCTGTCGTTAATCAAAACGAAAACAAGCACTGAAATTGCAAAAGTACGCCGAATCCAACTATCGGAAACCAAACGAATTCATGTAACATTTTTTGCAATGAAAATGAATGCAGGGTTTAATACCCACTTTTTCTGCGCAGCTCCCATATGAAGACATAATTCTGCAGTTCTCATGATGTTTTTGGTCTTTCTACTTTCCAACTTTCATATAACGCTAGAAAGGAATCTTTAAAAGATTTCGAAAGAGTTATCGAAAGAATTTTCCAAAGATTTTTTTATTAATTTCACACGATTTCAGGACAACGTCAAGGGTGTGGAAGAGCCTTTTTGGAAAACACACAGACTTTCAGTTTTCTGTACATAGATTTCTGACCTTGATTTCATATTTTCTCGAATCACAGCAAGAATAAATTGTATATCGTAAATCGTTTAGCATGCCCGTTATTACAAAATGTCCATGGCAAATCCACGGTCTATTACAGAATAACTATAAACTGCAGCTATTACATATTTTTGTATATTCTACCTTCGAAGAAACTCTCACTCGATTATCTCGAAATTGCCCAGAAACATTTTCCTTGACGTCTTCCGCCAGGTATTCCTGATAGGCGCCCGAAACTGCCAGACGATAAAAGAATCACGATTCAATTAGCGATAAATCATTAAACTCAGAAAACCAGCCTCTGATATGTTTAAACGCCCCAGGCCCCGATCGTGCGTCGAGTTCAGATCAAGGTTATTTTTACGTTCTTTTTTTAAAACGTGGAAAACTAGACCGTTTTCATTAAAATCCGGTTAATGATCTCCACACACTAGGCTCGAACTGAATCAAAAATTCAACAATCTATCGCGTATAAATTCCTTGGTTATAGTAGTTAAGTATAATAGTTAACTATCATATTTAAGTAGTTTCTAAGCATCGGAGAAGATTCATAATGCAAAGGTCGCAACCTCAATTCCACTTTTATAACTGATCCCTATTTTAAGTGTTGATTAAGGCTTTCACATAAAAATTCTGCTGGTTCTGTTTATGAAATAAATTATAATCTACTACGTGAGATAATTTCATTTTTGTGGGAAATTATAATTCTGTATCTTTAGTGGGAATTTTAGTCGTACATTTTACTAGGAAAACTTAGTGTTTCTTTTAACGGATTTTTTTTACATTGGAATATTTTCTTAGTAGGGAACAAGGCGACATTTTGGGGAGCAATGAATGAATGAAAAAATAAATTTCTTTACTTTGTTACATGATAGTTAATTGAATATACATTGGGGTAAGTAAAGCAATGTCGAAAATAACGTACTTCACAAACTGGAAAGAGTCCAAAAACGATAGGGGTAAAATGGAATAAAAGCAACGGGTCTGTGCAAATTAGGGGTAAAGATCCCACCCGGTGTAAAACATCATGCAACAGGAAAAGAGGGATGGATTTCTGAAGTCTACTATCAGAAAAGAACGTTCGGAAAAAGGTTATTCAGAGCTGCATTAAATTCTATATTTTCGTATTTGAATATAGAAAGTTGCAACGTTGAAAGTTAGTACTTGTTAAATTTGTAACCATTCAGTTACTATATTTTTATGCAGAAGAAAATTACACGTTTAGAAGTGACAATAGCGAGAGTTTACATTGGACTCATGTGGATAGCATGCTCGAAACAATTAGTTCCATATAAACGTTCTCATTATTCTGTCGGTCAACAAGCACCAATTAAGCTTGCTCTAGTTAAGATCTCGTTGGTAGCTATACTGTCTAAAAACGTCCAAACTTTATAGATCTATGTACAAGTTGTTCACACACATGCAATTAATACGTGTTATGCATTATAGAAGAGTTAGTATTACCACTCGCAACAATAAGCCACTGTAATTGCGTATGAATTCTACCTGTCTTATTCTTGGGTTTTAGTGGAGAGAGCGAAAAAGGCAAAGGTTATGACCCTCGACTTAAAAATTCTACAGTTTGAGTAATTAAGACATAATCGTTATGCAAATTTGAGCAGCCAAGCTCGTTTCACACAAAATAATTGTTACTACATTCTGCTTGGACATTTGGTAATGGTTACGAGGTTAAAAAGTGTCAATGTCAGCTTTCGCGGAAGCTGAATTAATTAAAAACAATCACATATAAACTGATGTTACAACGACACATCCTCAGTAACAACATTTATTCATGTTCTTGATCTCGGTATAGTTGATCATTGTTACCTAAAAATATTCAGTATGCAAATAATCATGTTGTTTACTAAAATAAAAAAAATAATAATAATAAATTGGTGTTTTTGTGATAATTAGTTTGACTTTAAAGAGGCTAATATCACTTTTTTCGATGTGCATGCTTTTGTGAAGAGCAAACTCTCGAAAAGTTGGGAAGTAGAACGCTCACGCTTCGACAATGAGGCGCAAGTCGACAAGACAAGACTAGCATCGTAAAGTATTCTTTAGTAAAATCGTAAAGAAAAGCTACTCGACAAAAAGCACTGACTGTAACAAAGAGATGAAGAGATTCTTTCGTGTTATATTCGGAGTACCAGAATTATAGAAAAAGAAAGGTGAAAATAAAATAAAATAAGGAAGAAACAAAAATACAGGTAATTGTTTAACATTTCGGTACACAATTACCTGTACCTGTGTTAATGAAAAGAAGTGCACGCAACCGTAGAGAGAAATTGTTTTACCGGAGAATTATGTAAACTTCAGGCGCTTAAAATGTAGTGAAAACATCGATTTCTATTGTATTTACCATATTATCACTAACAAGTTTCTCTCTTTTTATTTGAAGTGAATCATTCCGAGAGATTACGATGTAAGTAATGTATGCATTGCAACCTATATATTGCATTTTTTCTCTTTATGGCGGCAGTCTTCCGACACCAAAAAAAGTAGACGTGGCGTAGCTTCCTGTGAAGATTTAGGAGATTTGAGATCGGAGGTCAGTGGTTTTATGTTTTATCCAGCGAATGTTGTTCAGGATTTCCAGGAGTACGATTGGTTTATTGGACATTCTTTCCATCCAATAAATGGAGCCGCTGTCACGTTATTGCAAGAGTGGGCTTCGATAGCAGTAACAGATGATTCGACATTTTTATTACTTACACAGGTGTGGTCTGTCTCGTATAAATTTTTGGCCCAGGTTAAAGTAATAGATGTAAATTGTAAATTACTAGGTGGTATATTATAGTTCGTTGGGTACACAACAAATTACTTTTAATTTATTATCCTCTTCGTGACGTACGTAAACTCTTCGTCACTTTTGAAGCTTAGACACTTTGCGTTTATTTATCATGCCATGTTGCAATAATTTACTCGAGTTCAGTCAAATAAGCATAAGCAGTTTCACAAGACTATTTAAGATTAGATTTCTCATTTCCTTAATTTATTTATATTTTTTTTCGTGTTTCATAATCGCGGGCGGATTAGCCAGTATATTCAAGACACACCTTAAGCACATCGTAAATTTTTTTTGTAATGTGCATTTACGTATGGATGTACCATAATGTACAATGTACATTATATACATATATCGTAGAGTGAATTGCAAAATTGAAAATGAGGATATCTTAAAATCTAGTTGTATAAATCTAATGCCGTGAAGCTGAGATTAATTCTATTTCAATATTAGAGAACGATTTTGCTTATCATCATTTGACTTTAATGGTTCACGAGTTCTTAGTACAAGTAAACACGGTATTCGCGATGTTAATTAAGCATTAAGGCAGGCATAGTGGTTTACCAAGTGTTACACTACTGGAACCCACAAAGGCAACAACGAACTCTTTGATTACTGATCTTACTCGAGCAGCCCGAATTAGCTTTTCGTGACTCTGTATATGGGAAGATCTTAATCACAATTTATTTTCACCTCATCTGCAACTGAGTGAGATAACAAAAATTCACATCATTAAAAGTTAAGTTTAGGAGATTAGAAATTTAATGACTAATTTATCATAATTAATTATTTATATTGGAAGGAATACCAGTAGTGCTTCCAACTTCTCATTGATGGACAATATAGAGATTGAACAATTGAAATGTTGATAATGAATTATTTTTTAAACATCAATAATGTTACACCTTTTGTACAAATAACTATGTAAATAACTTCGCAATATTTGAATTAGTAAGAAACAAAACTATAGATTAGCATAAGATTTATCTAATTCAGATTGAGAGCGAATACTGAAATAGTTGGTTTGCTTATTGAAAGGAATGGAGGAATTGAAGGGCCCTGGAGGCAGTAAACCCTCATAAATCTACCATGACCGGAATCATAAAAATGCTCATAAATATTTACTGCAGTTGTAAAATATCTCTTTTTTTTGTATAACATGTCTGTTTTTTTACCTACATTTAAATTTAAGAAGAAAAAAATAGAAAATATAATGCGTTACAACTTAAACCCAACTGTGAAGAAATACTTATTATTATTATTATTATTATTATTACTATTATTATTATTACTATTATTATTATTATCTTGATCTTTTTGAACTGTGAATTGACATCAAAATAGAAATGAATTCACTTGGAATATCACGTGTGTAAATCGTCGAGGATTTTTGCCATGTACTATATAGAGACTTTACCTCATCTGAGCCTCGATAGACCGTTTGTTATAGACCCTTATAAACACAAGTACCGATGGAAAGTATTGGGAACAGAGTGACCAGAGTATGCAAATGAATTCCTGGTTTCATTGCATCGAGACTGGACGACTGGTCAACGCTTTACTCTTTCTACTATTGCTGTGTGCAGATCTATTTGATTGCAAAAGATTATTTCGATTTTTCGAGTTATATTTTGAAACGAGAGAATCTTTTGTATTGTTTCCTTCCGCTTGAATTTTTTTTTGACCAAATCTCAACAAGAGTTATTCGACCGGTTCTGGCACCCTTCCGGGAGAATAATAATAATTTAGAGAGCCACCAATTGGCATTCTGAACCTGCAGAGGCGACGTAACATGTTATAAAGAAAAAAGATGGGATGGTCCTGATTGGTAATCCCAAAACTTCTCGTCTCACCTCAACTCTTTCGAGGTAAATCCTAAAAAAAGATAAATCGTAAAAAAAAGATAACTCCTACAAAAAGATAAATCTAAGACAAGAGTCGGCGGCGAATTCTGTCCTGGAACTTGAAGACTTACCACGTGACTTTAGAGTATACATAATATGAAAACGAGACCGGATTCTCGATCGTTTCGGAATAAATTTCCATTTTGGACCTCAGAAGCCGTAAAGACTTTTGAATATTAAACCCTCAGCTTTTTTCTTCGCGGTCAACCGAACTCGCTCATCGCCTCAGAGTTTATAATCATTAATTCAACGAGATTTGTCGATTTACGTGAATTAAATACCTGATGCGAGATATGCTCTTTGGTGGACCGCTGATATTATATAATTGACTTCACGTGAAGAGAGCTCCATAAATTATGTTTGAAAGAAGCCAAAAAATTTAAGCAAACTTAAATTTCCATACTATTTTATTAATCAGAAAATCTTATTCCATATCCTCGTGTCTAGATTGGAAACCAAGACATAAAAATGTAGTAAAAATATTTTTATGGTAAAAGAGAAATAATACGCAGGAATCATTGAAGATATGTTAATGTGGCATCTCATTCTCATGTAAATGACTATCGTTTGAAAAAAGGTCAAGCATGTTTTTAATAGTCCCTGTTGAAGTGTTGCAGCGTTCTATTAAATAGTAATTGTGGAATGAATCGCACGATTCTTTGAAGAATGAGTCTCGAATGTAAAACGCGGAATGGGATAGGTTGAGCGATTTATATATAGGCGCAGAAAACGTGAATGATTTTGATTACAAGCCAGAAAGACTGTTTTATTGGAAGCAGAGAATGACTTGAAAGCCCATTCCTTAGTCTATAAAAGTAGTCTATTAAACTTCTGACAAATTACCTTCGAATCATTAAAATCTCAGTTAGATTTTTATATTCTCTGGTAAGAAATAAAGTAACAATGAAAGTAAAGGACAGATTTATGACAATGTAATGACAATGACATCGTGTTTACTTGAACCGCATGTTCTTGATTTTACTCTTTCACGTCGCTTTCTCCTAATATACGGTCGAGATCACACATAATTCGATCGCCAAGATGTTTTCGCAGAACTGGCAGGATTTTAAGTTTGAAGCATACAAGACTCTCGCTATGTAAAGTTTGTCATGCGAACAGAGATTAGCCTCGATTCCGCGCGTTTTTCCAATGAGTTTTTCGCATGATGGTAGAGAAGGCGATCACGACTGAAAATCTGTGGGAAGGCAACGTTCCGCTCGTGCATATAGGTATTTCTAATATACTTCTAATGTCTGACTCATGTGACATTTTCATGTCCATGTCCCGCAATATTGTCTCTCGATAAAGCAGCAAGCTTGACGGCTTTCCAGATAAAAGCAATGAGACAGCATCTGATGGAGCTTTATAGTAAGAGCAAAACAGAGCATGGAACTCGCGGCTTTATATCTTCGCATTTAATGCAAGTTGAAGTGCTTCAAGCAAACACAATCCCGACAAAGCAAGCTCTGTTCCAGCCCTCCTTCCTCTTCTTCTTTCTCGCGAATGCTTTTACATTACCGCATGCAACACACTTCATTTCATTTAAAAAGTGCTTCGAACCAGTCAACTTGGTTTGGTACACATATAATACATACCACATGCTCGCATAGTGACAGACAACCTTTAATTACACATGTAATACATTTTGGAAGTGTTTCCAATCAACTCAAGCAGGGTTCCGAAACAACATTTTTTTTCTCTTCATGGGACAAGATCCTTTTTAAAATCTAACAAGGCTGAAAGACGAATGAAATACAACTTCTAAAAACGAGACTGTAATTCCATATTGGCATGCGCCGTTGAACTTTGTAAGGAAAAATTCCCAGCTCAAGGTGAGCACGACCTCGAACTTCGATCTTAACTATCTTGCAGAATGAAGTTCAAGTTACAACTCCGAGATCATCGGACGAGAGAATTGCATGAACTACGATTAGGGTGAGGCTGCACCGATCGATCCTGTTCGCTGCGGCAAAAGGATTAAAGATCAATTAGTTGGGGTACTTCGTGTCTTATTTATATATGTACTGGGGACCAGAGACTTTTACATTGACCCCCTGCTGGACAGACTCTCATTTCCGTGAGTCGTGTTGTAACATGTGTGTCATGCCCTTCCAAGAGTGGAAGTTATAGTAGTAGCAACTGACCATGGTCCATGACCGAATGCCGAATGCGACGTTTTGTTCTGGTCCCTCGTCGAGTTTCAGGAATGCTATAAAAACAGGAACCCTTAAGACAAATTGTTAAAAGCTGTTGTATTGTATGTCTTCTGAGAAAAGCTCTTAAGATTTTGACGAGATTTAGGAGCCTGAAAAAATTAGGCATGAGAAGAGACATTCAGAATTATGATTTGTAATACTTTTTTTCTATTCGAAACATTTTTTATGCATGCTTATTCGCTTCTCGAAGGAACTTTTGTGCTCATGTGCATACATATGCTGAATCGGTGCAATTTAAATTTAATGACAATCTGTGGTCGGCAATTTTAGTGATCATAATGTCTACACAATTACTTAACGAAGTACCCAGTAATCAAATCCTTAAATAACTCTAAAATTGTAGTAATCAAGTTACAAAGTACTTAAAAATATTGCAACTTAACCATTACTAGTATGGAAAAAATGTATTTCCTTTTTTAAAATTTTACGCTCGCAAAAATACTTTTTTTCTTCTAAAACTAGGTCATATATATGTACCTTCATTTCTTACAGACGGAGATAATGACCCAGTTTTAAGGGAAATTATTTATTGCAAACATTTAGCGAAACTAAATTAATCTTATGATAAAAATATGACCTACAGATGTATTTAAAAAATAATAATAACATGCACGTGTTTTGTGTTACAGACTGAATTTGAACCTCAGTGTCACGTGTTCAGGACTAAACAATTACGAAAGCCAAGGCCCTGTCAGTTATGCCACCAGCCGGTGATAAAACAAGCTTCCTGCTGCAGAGGTACGTCGGTAATATTGTAATCTATCCGAACACGTTTGATTCGTTAATAATATCTTGCCACAGTCGGTAAGCAAGAAAGCGGAGACTCCAACTGTAGTCTGGTAGAAATCTTTAAAAAAATTCAAAGCTGATAAAGATAAAGATAAAGATAAAGTAGAATAATTAAATTTTTATTTATTGATTTATCTTCTCAAGAGTGTTTTTCGTTTTAAATTATTCTAATTTTCTACTATTCTATTTTTAAATAATTTTTAACTAATTAAATATTTTTATATTATGACAAGAATTAATCAATTTTAATTTTTTACAGCGTGCAAATATATCTGCCACAAAAGTTGCGAGGAAAAGGTGCGTATATTTGAATTTGTTTATAATTGTAGCAAAAAATGGGATGAAGAAAATTGTTCGTCTTATTGAAACATATTTTCTCTTATATATAATACAAATTGATAAGCAAGATAATGAAAAAAAGTCAGGGAAATACTCAACCAATTATTTTTCGTTTAGAAGATCAACAAGCAACAAATCCTAGGAAATCTGTAAATACTTTGATAGATTTCCGAGTAGTAATAAATAATTGGATTAAAAAATGGAAACCATCATCATTTGTAGAGTCAGAACATCTGTTTTACACATTCTGTTACGGTGTTTGCACCGAACGTGCTTCTTTGCATTCGGTAACTCGCAGACCGTGTCGATTTTCGCGATATCAGGCATTCCTAATGCCACTACTGGTAAGCAATTCTTATCATCCCACACGGCGTGAAACGTGAACCATGTTGTTGGCTCAGAACCGTGGAGAGTGATCTCTGAAGAGCAGCCTCTTGATCTTAGAATTACGCTTCTTTATTTTCTCCAGGGAACACTGACCGAAAGGATGTCGAGTTCGCATTTCACGCGAATTTACAATGAAAAAGCAGTTAATAAATTACTAACTAAAATGGTGAGAAAGTCTTACAATAAAAGACTTCATCGTGCATCTTGATTTGAGGTGATCGGATATAATTTTCTGCCAAGCCTTATTTACACGATGATTAAGTTGTTAAGAGGCGTATCTCAATATGAACATTACCAACATTACCAATAACAGTCGATTCCCGCTTCCTTGGCTGATCGTATTGTACACTTTGCTTATAGTATCGTGTGTATGTATTGGGTTCAGTCACCGGTTCTCCGTACCCTGAAGTACCCTCGTGGCACTTACAGACACATTCTCTTGAACATATACAACCCCCACGTCTGCTTGACCACGCTGTTCCAGCGAGAATGAATAAGGCACGTTCTTCAGACATGAAGTAAATTTTGTTCACACCAAGAACCTCCTCCGTTTAAGAACATGTCCAAAATACATTTTGCACCCAATTGGACCAATATCCAACATTTATATAGCAAAATGTAACAGTAACATGTTAATTTTCACGGCGGGTGGCTTCCTAGAGAGCTGCGACATTTTTATCAAACAACTACCTATCATTCAAAAAAGCTTTTCACTCTAATATAAGATAAGTAAATATTTCTGGTTAGAAAGAACGAAGGTATAGAAGAAAAAAGGTAAATGGTTAATGGTTCGCAAGAAGGAAAGGAACGTTGAGTAATAGACTTCTTCAGAATTCCATAATTCTTTATTTACCCTCGGTGCTTTGATCATATACTCCCTTTGATATTTAAATTAACCTGGGATTCGTTTGTAATTTGTTATTATGATGATCATGAAGATGGTAAAGGGAATATCTCATTAGGAAGTTATAATATTCCTTCTTTCTTTGTTTATCATCTTCCACTAATCAATAGATGTTAAAGTCATTCAAGTTCATCAAATGCCAACTCAAAAGATTCACAATGACAGTTGTGCAGCTTCCTGTTTTAACCATGCCGCATACTTCGGTGGTTTTGAAATTCGAGTCAGGCAAGAGTCTTTCGTGAAGCCGCTGACTGGACTCCAAGATCCTCCTTCGTGGTATATGAAACCGAGAAGGAACGAACGATGATGTAATTCGCTACACGCACTATAACGTGCTCGAATAGAGCAGAAGTAGTATATATGAAGTATGAAGAAGATTTACAAGCGAATGTAAGAGATGGGGTGAAGTTTCGCATCTCCTTGAACCCATGGCACAGCATACACACAGGTCACACACGTTTCTACTATAACATATACTTTATACTCTCCGTTCAATAGGTGTACAAAGAACCAAGGTAGATCCATTGGAGTCAGTTGAGAACCCCTTTTCCACGAATCGAGTCGACGGGAATCGGCCCAACTCGAATTTCACGACTAGAGTAGAAGGTTGTGGGTTGTGCAGAATTATTGAAAGATGGTCCACTTCTTCATTTTTAGATCTTGCTTTAGGTATCTACGTTGTGCTACAAACTCTCGATAACGACTTGAACTCTTCGAATGCGATATTGAATCTCAGGTAGTCTTGGCAACATGGAGCTTTATCTACATTCACCTGTAAGCACCTGAAACTACAACAGTTAGCCACACTTGCCAAGCAATAGCGATAAAAGATTGTACATAATTGGCCCGATTTTCTCCACTGCCTCTCTTGAACCTAGAGTGGGATTCAGTATTTTTAATCGCTATGAATTCGACATCAGAGATGGATCTTGACATAAAGGATGTATTTTATCTTCATACAAGTTCCTTTCATGCCTTCAAGATCATGTTTTGAGTAATCTTAAGATCTTGAATGTTTTGTATATCTAACTTGCGTGAGAACGCATATTCAGTCTGATTCCAAGCAGATGTGTTGCTGATGCGATTAACTCGAATGATAACTCAGATGATGATCCAGTGAAGCTAATTTTCTCTTTTGACACATATTGATGAATTGTTCTGATTGAGTGTGTAGAATGTAGGAGATTTAGCAATTGGATCTTTTCCAAATCGCGCAAAGCTTGAGGTACTTTTCACCTAACTTTTACTTAGCAATTTGACTTCCAAGAAAATTTTTAACGACGCTGGACTACTGCTGACTTCCTTCGTAGAGTTTTTACGTAGAAATAGTGAACGAGTCAAGTGTCTCTGTGACGGGATTCACGGAGACTTGGTTTCGAGGCACGAACTTTTCCAGGTAGAGCTCGCATCGACGTCCTTGTTTCGCGAAGATGGTCTTGGTCGCGTGAACTGGATGCCGTCGGTGGATCCTGTAGCGAAAGAGGGAGGAGCCTGCACCTCGTACCACGACCCTTTTAATACCGAAGCCTCCTCTTGGACGGTACCAACTCTCGGTGCAGTGACCGTTCGCCGTGTAAACTGCATCTCGTCCTCGCCAAGTACGAAGTCGCGGCTACCATACCGGGATTCCCTGGTACCTCTTGCTTTCCCGGATAGTAAACAGGGCACAAGAACCGGGGAAACCAGACATTGGTCTCAGTCCAGCTACCCAGGTGTGCTGCCTGATCTTAACCCACGCTTCGACTTGTTCGCCACGACGAGTGTGAGACAGGCATGTAATGGCTATGTGCTTATCAGAAGGAAAGAAAGAAACTCGAATAGAATAGGAGGAGAACAGATGAGCAAGTGGTCTACATAACGCGAGGTCACGAGGAACGTCCAACGGGAGGACGCTGAGAATCTACCTCCTGCATCGCTGGAAAATATAGTAATCTAGTGGCGAGCATTTGCTTATAGCTTATACGATAGGTAGTTAGGTACTTAGGATTTCTATGGACTTGCCAAGTGTGTTCTTAGAACAAGAATGTATATTATCCCTCGTCGAAATTCCAAGCGAGCAAAACGACAAACCTCGCGATCCACTCGTGCCGGTTAATTTTGCTGCATTTCAAGATCAATAGGACGTATCAATTCCTCAATAGCTGTAGGTCAAGGTCGCTTCAATTGAGTATAATTTGCTTTCCAATCAGGGTAGAATTGATGACATGTTGATATGGGAAATATTCAGTTTTCTGCGGAATACAGGGAAATAAATAAAGTCGATAATTTTCTTTTTCTTTTGAAGATGTCATTTGAGCTATACGTATAGCTATAATTCAAGGATAACTTGGTCGATTATTAATAGAAATTTCCATAAATGATGATACGATAAATATCTGAATAATAAGAATATGAATATAAATATTATAACTCATATTTATTTTCTTTCTTGGTATGACAGTTTTAAAGTTGCCCTGAAGAAATCATAGGTTGTAATACCTTGAGTTACTTGTTTTCTCAAAAGTATTTCGCTCCAGTTCCCTTCTCATAATACTATTTACCTTCGCGTTGAAAAAGGGAGTATCCGCACGAACCCCCATATTATCGATTACACCGTTCCTTCGGAGAAAGTTTAATTTCAGAGTATATCTCCACTCGGGTGCAGTCTTTTGCTTTAATTTCTGTTTTCCGAAAGAGAAATTCGAAGGGATCACCAAGTTGTACGTAGCTCGGATACCTGTCTTTAAAATGTAAAAGAGTCATTTTTTTCGCGACGACATCCAACTCATCTTGTCGGCTCTAAGCCAATCGAAGGGAATCTTTCACCATCGGTCTTGGGCAGGTAGAAACAGGAACTAATGAAAAGATATCTTCCCGAACAACGGAAGGAAAATCGATCTTATCGTGTGTCCGGGATATATAACGGCATTCCAAGTGACTCCCTGTCGTCAAAGGAATTGAAAGGGGGAAAGACGAAGAATCGGACGTGACAGGGAAAGAGTTACTTCCTAGTTGGTCGTAATCGACGGGCTTCGTGTCGTGTGACGAAAGAAAAGGAGAGGAAACGGTCAAAGAGGGTTGATTCTACATTGAGGGAAGAAGGAGCGACGGCTCGACTTGCCGAGAAGGGTATTTGTCGGTTCGTACAACCTACCTGGTCGAGATAGCGATGGTGTGTCTGTGCACGCGCTCAGAGAGAGAATCAGTCCGCGAAGAACGCTCCACCGTGGAGGACGTGAAAAAGAGGGACTCAATTTCTCCTTGACCTCTTCATCTTCCTTACCGGCTTTCTTAATTGATCTCCTTTAATTTCATCGAACTTATAAATATCAATATTGACATAACTCGAGGTGACTTAGATCTCGTTGTCATTATTCTTTTATTAGCGGATGTAATATGCGGTCAAGTTCTCGCAAAGCACGTGGAAGAGCGAATCAGTGTAGTGCGTAGGAGTGTGTGGGTGAAATCGAGATGGACTGACAATCAGATTGACAGAGATCGTTGATCTTCCTTTCGATCCATCCGCATTCTCTTATGCGGAAAGAGTGTTTTCTATGACTGTGCGCGGAACCGGCTCAAAGATTCGCAGCACAAGATCCGAAAGATCTTGCAGATCATCCAGATCGTAGAACGCGCGAGTGCCGAAATAGTGTTGCAGTGACCTTGGCCAGAGAAGGCCGACGTCGCGGTGCGTCGAAAGAATTTCTCGCGTGATGTTCGCGGGGAAAGGATGCTGTGCGATTTTTTGAAAGCAGTGAAAAGAGGTGAACGATCTTTGGTGTTCTCCATGTACCGGTAATGGGATACCAGAGGTGACGGCAAGATGAACGGTCACGGCTCCTCCAGTGAGGTACCTCATAGCTTTTCCCTCAGTATTTTTCTTTCTCCAAGCTACTTCTGCTCGTTCCTGCTTGTTACTTAAATCGTAAATTCGCCAAAGTGCGAATAAACTTCTTCGATCCGGAGAGATCGACTATAAAAGGAGGTGATTCGATCCGCTGTGATGGAGAAGACATGCGTTGTGCTCCACACTGAAACCTTGCGATTTCATAGACGTTTATTTAGAAGGCGCGAGAAGGGCGGAACAAGATAAGACCGAAGATTAGATAGCACTCGTTTCAATGTCTCTGCTTCTGTAGGTACTTGCGATTCGGGCCTTTATTGCAAAGGCTTAAAATTGCGGTCGATTCCCGCAGTTTTAAACTATTCCGCGGGAAATATATGCAGATATGTCTCGTGATGTATTTTAATGACTGTAGAGTTCCTGACTTTGTTAGATATTTTTCATTTGTTGGGAATTAATCACAGTGAAATTATATTTTTATTATGTCAGATTCGCATTCCAATTAAATTGCATGAAGCTTGATGTGAGAAGGCAATTTGTGAGGTTTTTTTTTGTTGCAATGCAACAAATGCAAGAATGCAACAAATCGGTAATGAACGGTGTGATGATAATACGGATAACGCATTACGAACTCGTTCAGGAAGCGGTGTAGTAATTTTCCTAAGAAGCAATTTGTGCTTTATTACCCTTTAGTGTGTAAAACAGAGTTTTTCTTGTTTATAAACCAGTAAAGTAGGTTTAGCACTAAAGAGGTTTACAAAACGGTTTTGTAAATCTCTTTACTCACTTCTTAATGTACACTCAAAAATTAGATTGGAAAATTTATTTTGCACGGCACACTCTCCAGCATGAAGAGTAACTTTTGCCATTAGTCAAGAATCAGCAGTGTTTCACTTGCGAAACCATTTTCATTTCTTTACTTTAAAATAAAGTACACGTTCAGAAGGCATTAACGGTTCTGTAAATCTAGATTTATTTCATGGCCTGCAAGTCTAATTACACTACTTTGAAGAAAGCCGCTTTTAGTTTTCTAATTTGGCTGCCTTCGCGAGTTATACAATTACGTGTGATTGATTCTATCAAGAATTTTGACCAGCAGCCAAAGGATGAGTACATGAGGTGAATCTTACTTCTTATCATAGTGTTTAAACCTTTCAATATTTTCATTCAGATAGAAGTAAATGTTATCCAGATATATTGGATAATAATTTATATATTAAAGGTGCTATCAAGGAAAGATTTTTATCTTGTAGTCTGATATTTCCTCGAAGCTATTAACCTCCGGTTTGACCGCGAGACTTATAGGTCAAACAGCAGCAACTCTCGAATATTTTAGTATATCCTTTACAAATTATCGAAGATATTTTCCTTTGAAAAATAATTTCTCTTCCTCTCTTCGTAGAGAAATTTTTTCCAATATATTTTTAAGAAGAAAGGACTGAGAGCTATGACTGAGAGGATGTATGAATTCGGACTTCTTTAGCTAAAGTTAGTCTTGAGATCCCACAGTATTTGTAATATCTCAAAAGTGCAAATAAATCGATAGTCATGTTTCCGGGTCCCAGCGGAAGTTTCACCATGCTGGCCTATCTCCGATACTGGTTCTGGCAAATGGTGCTTCATGGATAAGTCGTGTACTTACCTGGCTTCAACTTTTCACTTATGAAAATTACTACATAGTTGAAGAACCAAGAACATTAAATTAAGTGGTGTTTCTATAATGAAGGAGTTAATTAACGGAAAAATTAAAGCTCGAATCTCATAGAAGAGCAAATTTATTGCTGTACATGTCTGTGCGTTATTTTTCGTTTATAGAAGTTCATATTTCAAAAGGATGCACACATTTTACAAGTAATATGTCATTTGCACTTAAAGTGGAATCTATTTGGATCCCCGGAAGGAGTACACAACACTAAGCGCTATGATAAATCGTTAGTAATTGCGTTCAATTAATCACCATGTAAATGAGGTGAAACTCAAATCACCGGAGATTGTAAGATCCATTCTCGTCCAATCTTTGCCACTCCTTGAGTCCAACCCGTTTGCTATCCAGCGAATGATTAAGAGATATCATCTTTTGCGTAAAACCATCATATATGCCTATGTATAAAACCTCTGAAAAAAGTAGAACGACGTGTGTTTGGATCTTCCAAAAATCCTTGAATTTGGTCGAATACCAGAGCGACCTTTTACGTTAATATATTCTCGCCCGTGAGTGATGGATATTTCTCTTAATCTTCAAATCTCTTTACCTTTGAAAGGAAAGCAAATCTTTGCTTTCTTTTTTTAGAGTTTAAATTCTCACTCGGCATTTTTTTTTTTAAACTCACTTAATGTCAAAAGTTTCGGCTTATCAGATAATAAGTATACAGTAATTGTGGCAGCAAATCCTACTAGACAAAATTGCAATCTCCGTTACTATTCAGGAGGCACGTACTTGGCTCATATCCGCTCATTTCCGGCTGGTAAAACACAAACCTTCCTCAATGAAGGAAAGAAGATCCCGTCGTTTTTGTCGAGTTAACCTCGGATTACTAGCTATAATGTTTTACGACCCCGACTCGGGCGAAATTGCCATTCTGTCCATACGGACGGCTCGTAAGAACCTCGTAAACATAAAATTGATTCGCCCCGCTTGACGTTTTAGCTATGAAGACGATCCGTTTTTGTTCTATTCGATGAATTAACCAGTAATCTCTAATGCTTCACAAAAAAGAGCAATCTTTGATTAATGTTATCTACCTTTCCGGAGATCTTAATATACCTGATATGTTAGCTGATTCTTTTATTTTATTTCGGATAAAAATGGTTATTTAATTAAGGTAGATTTTTCTTTTATAGTGTTTGAAAAGATTGTTACCACTTTCTAAGGAAATGTTAGTTTATATTCTCTTTCTTGGTTGTTTTTGTTATGTGTTTCTCTATGAAACGGCATTTTGTGGGCGTTTGAAAGGCATCTGAGAGAAAAGGAACCTACGAGCTGTTTGTCGAACGAATTAGCTTCTTCGCAGACAAATATCATTTCTTCTTTTCAAGTTTTCATTGAGGTTTGCTGTTTGTTTGTAGCCAACCAACACGCGATTAAAATTGTACTTGACTTTACGTGAAAACTCACTGTTTTTAATGAATTTTCTGCAGAGAATATTTTATATATAATGCCACAACTTATGACATTTAGTTTTCATTGCATCTACCACCTACCAGGATGAGACTGTTTTTTCGTTATTTTTTATCTTGCTTATAATTCATCTACATCAAAGATGGGGAATTTCGAATTTATAGAATTTTTTCATTATACTTCAAGACGAGGTCAATTACCAGTTAAAGCATAGATAAAAAGACTAATAGAGAGTAATAAAAACGTTAATTAGCAAGGCATTCACAAATTTTATGAGCTGCGCAAACAATTTTTTTTAAAGAATTTGTTTCTTATTTAGAAGCATCTATCCTTTCGGTTTCTCTCTAGTAATTGACAATTACGTGAGAAGTTATTTTTTCGACCGCAATTCGTAATTTGCAGTTAATATTTTTGATTTTTCTTTGTGAAGAACGAGCGTTGGAACAAGGGCTCGCAACTCGGCAGTTTTATGGCAGTAATACAAATGCATTCGTGGGTGTGACTTCTACGTAAATCTCATCCTCGTGCAAAGCAAAACCTTTGTCGAAGGTTTACTTTTATGAATATGTGCATGTGTATGACGTAGATCATAAATTTGCGGTAGCGTATAGGTTTCTGGGTTACGGACAGCAAAAGCTAAATATTCGATATATAATGAAGAACTAATGTATATTAACGACTCGATGATGGTATATCGGTCGTTTGAGGTCGATTGATCAGTAGTGAACATCCTTGGGAATATCGAATAACGAGGTGAAGTATTATTTCATGATCACAAGAGAAAGAAACCCACAAGTGAAAAGTTTTTCTTTCAGAAATGAGAACTGTAATATTTTCTTGAAGGATATATCTTCACGGGATATAATAGATCTGATATTTTTATTTGCAATCTAGTATCAAATTTTATTTGACCTTGATATTATTATAGTTTTACTCTTATCTCTAATTAGATAACTCCAAGACTGTAACCTCGTTAGACTCGTGGAAATTGAAAATTGTTGCCACTCCCGGTTTCTTATCTACTGTACACAACATAATTGAAAAACATTTACTGAAAGAATTTATAAGGACTCTATAATAATCCTTATTAGGCTGTACTTATCTTTTTGTGCTACTATCATATTAATTACTTAATTATATAGCTGCAGGTACTTCGTTATAAAATGTATTATAATTCTCATTACACTATACAGTAGACGGTTGATGAATAGTTTTTAAAATCTTTCAAATTGTATCGCGTAAGTCGTTACACACTCAAATATCAATTTAAGGGAATTAAACTCCTTTGATCATATGATAATTGGAATTCATTTTCATGATTATTTTTTTTGCTTCGCTAATTATACACACTTGTTATGTCCGAGGTTATGACAAGAAAGTGCTCACGGTGTTCTTTTAGGATCCAGTTTTCATTTCAATATACGTGGTAGGGCTCACGTGAAATGAGATCATGTTTAAAGAAGAACACATAGGGTCCCATTTTCGAGGAACTCTGCGATATGGTCTGCTCTGCGACAAGATAAAGGGGAGCGGTTCATAGAAGCTTTGTGCGAATAGGTTGAGGCGGCACTAAAGGGTCCTGACTGGCACCATTCTCAAATTGTTATTTGCCTTGATTCGCGGCTCCATTAAGCACCAAATTTGACAGTCAACAGACAGTGCCGCTCCTCAATCGTTTGTGGCCTAATCATATTAAATTGTATCGTTGTCCGTCATCTCATCGAGCTTCAAATTGTCCTCTCCCTTTTCGATATTTATTTTTCCTCTCTGTAGCAAATAATTAGCATATTAATCGCTCAAAGTGCCCCCTGTCTCGTATCACTTTCTCAAACAAAAAGGCTCGTATGCTACGTTACAAATTTCATCACAGATTTAATGTTTATAATAAACATTTGTACACAAGTAGTAAATTACATGCTTCCTAATTATCTCTTCAAGACATCAAAACCCTTGTGATCTTTACGGTTGGAAGCGTTTCGCTTTGTCGATTCTCATGTACCCATGTGTTTCCGCTAATTTAGTTCACGAAGAGAATTGAATTGAACGTAGGAAAGGTCAGTGAAGCAAGGAGAGCAGGCGAAATAGAGGAGGGGTCAATTCTATTTGATTTTTCTGCAGACAATTTTCTATTACCTCAGACTTTTTCAGGATTAGATTCGATGACACGTGTTCTGTAAAAATATGCAAGATTGCAAATATGTTTTTCGCGATTTGAGTATCGTTCAGACAGGAGAGGAGAAAGATTGTGGGGGGGTTTGGTGTGATGCTGTCTGGTAATTGCTAAAGCATTTACGCACACGCATCAATTAGGTGCACCGCCTAAGACACCCACAAAATAGCGTGGGCGTTCCGACAACAACTATACCCAGGTAGCCGTTCTCCAGCCGCCGTTACACTGTATATCCAGTGTGTCCATTTCAGGGGTAATGTTTGCCCCACGTGCACGTGAGAAGAAGTTGATACCTTCATGCATATATGGATACTTGGATACTTTGTTTTGGTCGTCGCGATCGCGCCGCATGGTCACTCTATCGCCACGCGGAAGAGAAAGTTGAAGCACAATTTTTTTAGCACCTTAAACCGCGTCTCCTAATCTCAACACCAATCACTTGACCCTCGAAAACAAGTTAACAAGTGCCCGTTTACCATTATGCTACACTTTAAAGTCGAACGTGATTTAAGAAATAATTGGAGGATCCTGCTATGTACTTTCTGTCACAGTACATTCTGGTTGAATGGTCTCTTGAACTTCATTACTCTACAGCCAATTTTTTGCACTTTTTTATAGTCCGAGCGCTACTACAATTTCATGGCAATCGTTACAAAAGTATCTCCATGCAGTATATTTACGCGAATGCTGGCTATGTGATCGTAAACAATACTTTGGCTATAAACTGCACACGTTACTTGTATTCCATGCCAGCATGCTTTTAGTGCATTAGTATTATACATTAATTAACTACGGTGGTATGACTGCTGAACATTATACATTTTTCTAGTTACTTAATGCACGCCTTCAGCTCCAACGATAAAAGATTATACCCTCAGGGAAATTCAATTTCCCGTTCATTTTATCCAAGGTCACAAAATTGTTTTCAACAGCAATGTATTCAGATTAAAATTAATTCTAATTGAAACCTTATGCTAGGGATTGCTTTAAGTAGCTTTAAGCATTAATTTTATTAATTATTTTAAGCTCTTAATCGCATTATGCCAATATAACTATTATTTAGAGGTCTAAACTAGGAAAAAGTTTTTCTAGAGCGCTATTCTAGCCACAAATATTATGCCAAGTCGAAGCCCGACTGGTACTAGGACACTAATTTGTGGGACTCGTTACATATGTCCTAAGAATTCATTTAATCTTCTAAAATATTGCCAATATATCAAATGGCTCTGTCAAGGCGGAAGACAAAGTGCTCAATTATTTTACAACCTCGTGCATCGAGATAATCTCGGAAAAGATGATTTCCTGTAGCGATGTTTGAACTACATATAGGCAAAAAAAAAGCTAATAGAAAGCAGAACTCTACATTTATTGGCTTTGGACCATGTACAAGGAACACTATGTTATTGCAGATTTGAAACTAACACGTACATATACATACCAACCACGAATTTAAATGATTGTAACGGATCGAGGGCTATTAAGCACCATGAGTGGTGCCCAAGGTGATTCCACCTTGTATTTACCATCTGTGTAATGAGTGGAAGAAAGGACGGTATATCCACATGGGTATAAATCTTCGGCGTATCGGAGACCTCACGCGATGAATAAAGGCGAGAGATTTCGTGTCATTGGAGGGATCTTTATATTGTTCATCCTGCCAATTAAGAAGGGATTTAACTAGAAAGTACCTCGCTGAGTACTCTGCACCGAGTAAGCTCGTTTACGTTGACAAAGTCGGTCGATGAGCTACTCAATCCCTTTCCTTTTCATCAACTTCGCCAGTTATGCTAATTTTGCTCGTCGTTGACGATGAAAGCACGCGCACCACTTTTTCAAAGAACCTTGAAAGATGAGACTTGTGGGATCGTAAGGAATCATTTTCATTAGGAACGATGAAGACATGAGCTCGAGAGAAAGTTAGTTGAATTTTAATTCAGGACGTCAAGTGCAACGTCTCCAATAGTTAATTAGACGTATTTGACGCCTTATTTACTTGAGATTTATTGCAGTGAATGACTTTATTCTCTGCACTCTGCCAGCTATTTTAGTCGTACGGCAATTCCACGTTTCTTTTATATAAGCTTTGCGATAACCGGTAAAGTAATTAAGAATATCAAATGAGCTGAAGGAGTTGGGTTTTATGAGAAACTTAAAAAAATAGTCGAATCTACTTAAGGCTTTTGAAGTATTTTAAAAGATGGATCTATTAAGTCTTAATGACATAGGAGATGTCTTCGAAATAAGTTCTAAGAAATCTGAAAATATTTATTGCAGACTGTTCTACAGTCTATAGAATAAAACGATTATTGCAATAATACTCTGCATCAAAAATAGAATCTCGAGCAAAAAATGCAGACATATATTTTCTTTGACTTGTTAGCTTGTAAACTAATTTAGTAATTTCCTACAATGATTCGCTTCTGGGCAACTCAAACAGCAATTAGAGAGACGTTGCGTATGAAATCAAGAGTCATCAAAAAGTCCGCGAGGCATCGTTCTTCTCGTCAGGGTATCATTCCTCTTGTGTTATTAAATCGCCAATCCGTCCTAGCTCCAGGCGAGAGGCTTTCGCTCAGTAACTAATTACATCTGTCATAGTGCTAATTACATCAATTATATAGTCGTTTACCACGTAGTGGATCATGACAAAGGTGGTACCATCGAGCATTAAATCTGGTAATGATGGGGATGGTGGGAAAAAAAGGAATAGAACCTCTGATATCCGCAGAATTCATCTTCAGGAGACGTTAAACTTCAACATTCATGGTCGCGTAACAATTCAGGAACTTCCAACCTTCTACTGAAAATTATCCTTCTCTCTTCTTGCCACGTCTAGGTCCATGCTCGAGTCATTCTCCCTTTTGAACTTGCTATAAAAACTCCCCGGCATCATAAATCTAGTATGTTGGCCATGTTTTTCAATGGCCGGATGAGGCCGCGACCTTGGAGCCCATGCTACCACAACATTGGCGAACAACCTCACCTGACTTCTCTTCTCGTCTCTTCTCTTCTCTCCTGCAGACTCTCTTTGCACTCACTCGTGATTCTATGCAGCGCATTCACACTGAGAATTCATTGCCAACAAAAAATTCTTTATATTCCAGATAGAGAAACTGGTCTATTGTTCTTTAAATATTAAACTGGCATACCCTTCCAATGACCTAATCGACTTAGTAGTAATCTCTTCTTATCTTCTAAAGACTCTCATCGACAATTGTAAAAATCATACTAGCAGTTGGAAGGTAGTTTACTCAGGCATTGTAGGTCTTATATTGACAATATAGATTTATTATATAGGCCAGGGTCAGTCTTTACGGTCATTGTACAACTCTTAAAGATAATTCATTCAATAACTTCATGTACTTCAGCTTGAACTTGGCCCCGATCACGGTAATATTTTTCGATAATTGGCCTATACATCTAAATCTTATCAATATCACGTTTTTTATTATGATACTCAGGACTGAGAAACGAAAATACAGATCATCTGATACTAAAACACGTCTTACTTAAAGGGAAATTGATTTTTCCCGAAATTGATGACTCTTAATATTATGTATTATCTTATCACTCGATTCACAACATGTACTTCTACATCACGAAGATGGAACGTAAGGTAAACGAAAGTGTAGAAACTGCTTCAGGTAAGCAGAAGTGCACTTCACCAGCTACTTCAGGTATCTTGTCGATCGAGAAGAAGACTATAGCCAGTCATTCACGTGGGTGAAGAATGCAAACAATTGTTCTTGTGTTTACATTCCTTTAAACCGATCCTTACTATTTTGACACTGCTAAAATTATTCTCTGTGAGAAAGAACGGAGAAAGTGAATTTTAATTAAAGTACGCTCTACGTTAAAAAAATCAGCATTAAGATTCAAGTGATTATATAAGTGTCACTTACTTCAGCCTTCAGAAATTTTGAGTGCTATTCGTTATCGGAATCTAATTTAATCTGCGTGCCTTGTTCTTTGCACTCTGGTACTCTGTTTACTATCTACCATCACCTCTTTTCCTTTTATCAGATAACACTCGAAAATAAAAGCAACATTGCTCATAAATTCAGGAGATGGCGTGATGGATATAGGTTTTACATTATTCAAGCGGTCTTCAAAAGCCTTACGAAAACCTTGCTCTCTTCACTGAAATTCTCTTGGCAGTCAATAACTTCTGAGTCTTGCCTACCACGTGACCACTGGAATTACCGATCAGTGTCGTGGCCCGTATTGTGTTATTTGCGAAAGGATCACGTGACACGTAGCTGAATATGACCAGCCGAAGTTTTAATGTCGGACCACAATATTAAAACTCAAGCCATAATAATACTCATGTACCTTGAATGTACGTTGAGCTTATAAGTATGTATTCCAAACAACAGCCACTGCGATAAGGCTCATGGTGCTCATGGAAATTTTGCTGAATATTTTATGACCACCGATAAGTGCCGGAGGACCAGATACATGAGACGAGATCGGTTTTAAAAAACGTTGTTTTCCTAGCTTACAGCGACAGCTATAACACGACGATGATGATGATGATGCGTTGCGTAAAACAGAGGAATAAATTTATGCCATCAGAGGTACAAAGCAGCCTGTTTCCTTGCTTTGCTAAACAATGCATTTTCGTAGAATCTTGTTTCCATTAGATTACAAAGTTCGTAAGCAAAATAAAGTTTGTAGCTGTTGATAAGTACTCATTTGAAAAATGAGTCTTGTCATTCATATCAGCAATAATCAATTAAAGATAATCAGTCGCGAAGACATGTTTGTAATGCTTTGGTATAATTAAACCTGGAATTTAAGAGAGTAAATTCAATAAAATTACCTGTTGAACATTTCGACACATTTCACACGACTCAGTAAAACAGCGTCCTCGACCCATGATTCCGACTGGAATTTTCTTTTACGAATCGTGTACCTACAAGCGTGGGACGACGCGATTTTTTCAAGAGGTCTGAGTCCACTAGAATATTTGCGTAGGCGGAGTTCCAAGACTCCTGAATTTCCTGGACTTCTTAAAATCGTACCTGAAGAACACCTCGAGCAAGATTTACTTTAAACAAACTACACACCTTTCTCAAGCATATGCATCTAGGTTCTTTTATCGCAAATGCAACTTTAATGTATTAAATATATATGCAATAGCTTGTTTTATCTATTGCATTTATTTATAATAGGCGGTTACGTACAGTAGGTGAAGCCTAGAGCTAAAGATTGGTCGCTGATGAAAAACTTAATAACCACCGTTATCTGCGTACTCCGTGTCGTCATACGCTTATTACGTCGAACTATTGACACTATCGGAAAATGAAAATCAATTCAAATTGAATGGATCGATAGTGGAAAGACTTAGATGACCGAATGTCTATAACTAAGGGTTGATATGTAACAAGATATATTCGTGCAGTGAAATCTGCCTCCGGTAGTATCTTAACTTGGGACTGTTTCAATATGAGTCAGGTAACGAGGTCTATGGTTCATACAGTCACAATGTACACTTCTATTCTGGCTATAAATCATTATTGCGCAAATAAGGCGTGGACAGAAAGCGCTGGTAGTATTGAATACCCTGTCGTTCATCATTTTCAGCATATCTATAAAATACAATTATACAAGGAAAGAAACAGTCACTCAGAATTTAAGTAACAATCTTAAACAATTCTGGTGACAAAAATATAAAGAATTGTATGTTGTTTCAACAAATATCCAATGGTTTAAACTTCCTGAATTTTAATTAGTAAGAAATTGATAAAGAAATGCTGATTTGTTTCAAAGTGGCTGGAAATATTGTGAAACGTCTTGAAAATTCTCAGTATTTTAAATTTCTTAAAATCCTTTGAACTCCCTTAAAAGTAGGAAATTGGAAAATTGGGACAGTTTCGTTGATTGACCCTTGGCATGATGAAGGGGATGTTTGAAAATGTTTGCGTATGGGGATGGTAGAAACTTCAGGCAAAGAAGCCTTGCGCTGACTGCGGTCTTTCCTGTCTCTGCCTTACCAGTCTCTTTCTTCTTTGAATCACCTCGACCCCCTGATCCTCGAAGACGACGACTACGCCGCGGCGTGGCTTGTATGGAACGGCACATGCGACATGTACTGTGAACTACGAGTTCTATGAGCAGAGCCAGTATGATTGTGGCCGCGCGTAAGCGTACGTTAGCGCTCGAGTACCGTGAGGCGAGTTCGCTCAAAAATGTAAAAATAATCATGAATTATTATCCCGATCGTTAAATTGTTTTGCAAATTTTTTCAAATGGACTAAAAACGTTCGTTTGCAAAGGCTTATAAAAATATTCAATTGTAGTGTCAGTGCTTCATTCATGCAAACAGTTTAAGATTTTTTTTTGTTTTGTTTGAGAGCCACTGTAATAGTCAAAATAGTGGGGATAGATAAGACGTAGCGAAAATGTTTTAATCTTGTTCTGCTATCATCCTAATCCATATTTCAACATTAGCATTCTATTTGTAATTTTAATCGAAAAAAACATTCTATAAATATTAACAACATTGTTTTTTAACAACGTGGCTTTTAGTTCAATACATACTGGAGATACGTTGAACAAAGTATTTATTACGTAATATTTCTGAGTCGAAACAAATACGAGACTGGCATGAACGATTGGCTGCTAATATCTTGCTTCTATAATGTTTTATCATTTAACACAGATCAGTATTCAATTATTCCAGTTTCACCAATTAATCAAAAGTTTTGGTAGAATTGAATTATCGTTAAATGACGGGTAAAATCGTGTCTAGATTAGGTGGGTGGCAGAACCAGTTATGTTTTAAGGATAAAGCAGATCTGAATGAGAGCCCACCGACGAGGCGTTAAAACTTAAAATTCTTACGCACTTTCCCTAAAAGAAAAGTGTTACAGCTGCATATTATATTGAATGTTTCATTCAACTAAGTCTGATTGTTCGGTTCGTCGATCTTAAGGAGACCAAGAAAGGTCTAATGAAGTTAAGTGTCTTAATCATCAAATGAAATAGTGTGAAATACAGCTGCTCATTAGGTCCTTGTGCAATCTGACCCTAATACTACAGAAAAAGCAACATAGAAGTTCAACAAAAAGAATAACTGTAAAATAAAGCTACATTACAAAACTGATATTAACTTTATAGATCACTTGAAAGAACAGACCAATGTATTTTTAAAGTGTGGCAAGAAGAACATTTAAAAGGATTGATAAGAAAAATTTCTGGTTAGCACTCTCTCATAAAGAAGACTGCTCGCAATTTGAAATTGAAGGTCACAGCTTGAAAAAATTTGACAGATATGGGCGTTTATATATTACCAGACCGATTGTCGCGCCGCCAGTGAAGATCCAGAGACCCAGCACGTGACCTTCGCAACATACTGTGCATATCGCGTCATGGACTATTTGTGTGCCTGAAATAAATAAAAAGAGCTGCAGGTTTCTGGAGATAAAAGGGAGAAACAGATAAAAAAGTGAAGGAGAAAGATTGCGTGACATTTTGAGAGCGCACCTCTTTCATCTGGCAGTTTTATTCCTTTTTACACTGTCCGCTGATCGTACGCGACAAAACTTCGTCCTTTACGAAAGATTGGAAGGAAGGAATGCCACCGGGATGAGGACGAAGATCCCTCGAAAGGAACTGGAAGATCTTTTCAATGAGGTAGGAATCGACAATGATTGATCGCTTTCGGGACTATTAGTTGTCAAATCACATCATTCTACGCCCAGTGTAATTTAAAATATCCATAATCCATTATTGATTTCTGCATTCAACGTGGGGCAACATTCGGCTCTTAATAAAACTAGAGCAAAAGATTTTTCAATGATGTTACATAGCCTCGTTTGCATTGAGTAATTCAGTAATTTATGGATCAAAGTAATAAAACTAGTTACTTAAATCAAAAACTTTTCTCACTTCCTTTAATGAAGAAAGTGAGAAAGTTTTCCTCTTCATTCAAGTACAGTCACATTTATTTCAAGAACTTGAAGTTGGAGTCCTATTCTCTAGATCCCAGAAAATAATGTACTTAAACGAAGAAAGGATATTACTTCCATTAAGAAATTTTTGACTAAGTAAATGCGTTTACTTGATCCAAGTAACTTCCATTTACCGTGACTTTAAAAGCCCAAGTCGATGAAGCTTTAAGCTTTGGGTTAATAAATAAATTCATCGCATAATTTCTAATGCAGACTCTGGAATCAGATCAGATGGAATGCAGCAATATTAGATAGTGGCTGATTTGATTGAGTTATTCCTGAGTATAAGGTGGTTGCTAGGATCATTCAGAATGAATTAGTCGATAAGTGTATATCCACGACGATTATGCAAATATATGGGCATAGTGGATCATGAGTAGGTTTATGTAGAACGAAAAAACAGGAGAGGTGGGAGAAAATAATTTAAATCAGGAATGTCCTGGTGGTTGTGCTCCTCAAAGCATTCCTTGCGAAAGGAAATTGGCATCCGGTTCTCTGCATGCAGATGCAGGCAGTTGATGCTTATAGGAAGCTGGCTAAGATATTCTTTCGATCACGAATCGCGTGGGCCGCGAAAGACAGATCAGGATCAGGCCGTTTGGGTCGCACATGGTTCTTTGCGATCTCAGCTTCAGCTACCGGTTCTCAGTCACTTAAGCATCGACATGTGCACATAGTTACATACATTTGCGACTTTGCCCTATAAATAGATCTTATTTCAACGCATCAATCTACTGATGGCGACATGGGTTTGGTTCGTCTTGCACTGATACGCACAAGGTGTGTGTGTGTTGAATTAAAGAATGTTCCTAGAGTTGTTCAATGAATCTTTGTTGAATTAGAGTGAGAACAGACATTTACGATTCATGATCTAAAAAAGAATAACTTTCGTCGGCGAGAGTAAGGACGAGAGCTGCTAGCAAAAAATGTAATAGAGTAACCTAGTCCCACGTCATTATTCTCACTTGTTGTGCTAATTGTTATTATGGCAGTATATATGTTACGTAACTGCAATTACCGCACTGAGAGCAGCTATATTTCTGAGCATTGCATATGTGCACGTATATTTTCCTTTCAAGAGCCTCTAACTCCCCTCTTCTCCAACTCTCTTCCTCTGGGAGTTGGGACACTTTAATGCATATTCACGGTCAAGGTGAATACAGTCACTTCCAGTGCATAGATTCATCAAAAGGTTAATGCTGGTGCGAGTCAATTTGGATTAGATCTCCTTCAGATCCGAATATTCAGAAGAGATTCTGGATTATTGTTTCTACCTCTTCTGCACGTGTGATCTTATATCTCAAGGACATATATATGTATTAATGACATAGAATAGGAGTAAAACATTATCGTTAAGAGTATTCTCTTACATTAGAGTTTGCTAAATCTAGAATGGAGATGTTTTCTTTTCTTTAGAGATTGGATATTAAAAAGGTTCTAATATTACATAACATCCCCTCGCTTTACACATATATTTTCTTTCAAGGACAACAATAAAAAAAATCATTGTATGTTTTGTTTCAGGGAGCGAGATTCCGGGATACTTCACAGCAGATTCACAAGCAATGGCAAGCTGATCCTGCAAGAGCATTTCCAACGGTCAGCAACATCAGCAGTGTTGACGGTTCGCCAACCAGCAATTCCTCTGTGGCTGTAATTGGCCCACAGGACGTATCGACGCCGAACACGACTCCTAGTCCAAGTCCTAGCCCAACCAATAGTCAACAAGTCACGGTGAGTGTCGAATTAATCCATAGATCTGTTCAGATTGATTCTCCACAATGTTCTCTACACGGATGGCTACCAAGAGAATAGCGAAACGATTTCCAAACCAGTATTATGTACAGTCAGATACTTGGAAGCTATACAATTGACATCTTCTTTTTAAAAACAATATTTTACCGATGATAAACGAAAATATTGAATTTAAAATAATTTAATCAGTACAGCTATTTCTGAGAATTCATTTCTTTTCAAAGTACCTAAATTATACGTCAGGCGCAACCCACCATTCAATGGGAGTTCATATTCAACCTTTCATTCATCATTCATTAATTTTCATTTTTCATTCATCTCATGCTATTACTGTCACCTTTAAACACAATGCTCAATTTAACCTGGTGTGATTTGCTTTCTAGCACTGACTATAATTTTAAAATGAATCTTATGTGGTTTCCCTAGGTATAAATCTCTGCCTGGACAGAAAGTATCATTAGTGATCAATCTCACATATGGAAACTGAGCTACATTTCACAAAACTTGTAAATTACGAGTGAAACTTGCACCATTAGCACAAATGGGAGCATATTTCTTCCCTGATTTTATTATTGTTGATTAGATTCCTCTAATAAGAATTAGTGCTTTTTCATTCGAATCTAAATTTATTTGCCTCTTCTTAGTCAATAAGAAACTATTTTTAAAGCCAAAATTGCTAATCGTTCCTTCCAAGGGAAGAATTCCAAATCAGAAGGGTTATTTTTACTTGTAAGGTCAATACCATCTACGCCATCTAAAGATGTCTTTGAACGGGCCAAATGTATTCTATGAAAAAATGAGAAGCCATTTGAAGGATATACGACAGGTCAGACTCGAAGGTGAAGAATGTTTGACATAAAATATCATGAGACATTCGACAATCCTCTTCCTTGGATATATTTATCTCTGACTTTAAGTACGTTTCAACATTTTGAACTTGAATATTTATTAAACAATTAGTACAAATTTATTCGGCGTTGCTCGGAATTCAAGTGACTTTAAGTTTAATGGAATTTTAAGAGATTTCATAGAAACTTTGAAGGATTGTAGAAGATTTTAGGGAATTTAAACGGAGTTTACAGAATATCAAAGAATTTTAGGAGGTTTCAAGAGATCTTGAAAGATTTTATGAGATAGTAAGTTATGTAACGGTGTATATAGATATTTATTAAAAGTGTACGCTTGTTGGGGTCTTCTTATGGTAAAAATAAAAACAACCAATAACTGTTGCCTTTATCGAGAACTTGTACCTGTATCAGACTGGACAAGCCTCTTTTTCACAATGTAAACGAAAAAAATAAAACGGAACCAGAACGGAAGATCCGCATAGTGCTGGGTATTCTCTGGAGCATTAAACATCGACTGGTGTACATCCTATTGAAAGTTCTGGCCGAGCAGTTCACTGGGGGTGGTATCCACCCTCGGAGCCATTGTCCTCCTTCACTCCGAGAATCCGCTTCTAGGTCAGCGATAGCTTTACTTTCCGAGGGTATCAGCTAGCGTGCTATTCGATCTGTCGTGTTCCCTCACTTTATAACAAAGTTAGGTGAACGGATTTATGTTCCCACCCTTTAATCACGCCCTGAATCAACTTTCCTTATTTTCCTCCACGAACTACGAGACTCGTGCAAAGTTCTTCGTGTCGCGAAACAGTTATCTCAAAGCTTTATGCAACTTACAGTGATAGCAGTAAGTAGAAATTGTGCTTTTTCATTTTAGGATTACGTCAACTTCTCACAACAGACATAAAAGTATCTCTTTTATCTTGAGTTAAAGCCAAGCGGTGTAGAGGTGATAAGTTCAGCGGTCATCTTTGATTACCTTCACTAATTATAGAGATGAATACAAAAATGTAATGTTTAAATCAAGAGACTGGTTTGAATTATTATTTTTCATGTTCTTACGTTCCTAGATATGTATATGTCCACTTGAAAAGATCGTTGAACAGCCTTCAGCTAAAATTTTACTTTGCTGTTCTTGTTTATACATCAAAAGAGGCTTGAAAGTTTTGAGTGCTCTTCTCTGTTTAGACCAGATGTAAAGATCGAGTTCTTATAGCCGATATTGCACTGTAAATCCAGTAAATCCTATGTACTTAGATTCATATTAAACTTTAGGAATACAGGAGAACTCATTTTATGTAAATGATGTAATCTTAATCTGTCTTAATATTCAACAATTTGATTTATGACAAAAACTGCTTCTATAAATTGGAAGTTTAGAAGTGATTGTATGGTATAAGAGAATTTAGGAGATTTAAAAAGATTTAAAGATATTTATGTTTTGAATTACTTTGAAATTCTTTCAAAATTCCTTAAAATCAGCTGAAATCAGTTAGAATCTCTTTAAAGCTGTTCAAACTCCCTATAAAATCTCATGAAATCCTTTAAGATGTCTTCACCGGTAGGTGAAGAGAGAATGTGCCGCTTCAGGTTTCGAAATTGCGAGAATCTACTTTCGATATAATCACAACCTCTTTAGGATAAATTCTTTGAAGAAGTGATTTGTTCTAGAAAAGAATGTAAGCATAACATCTTAGGTCTTAGACTAGCAGATGTGATTTGTCGTTAGTGGCATGCGCACACTATATCTTTCTCCACGTGCTTTAAAGAAATGAGGCTAGAAATAGCAGTAAACAGAAAGGATACGAAAGATTCGATAAGAGGGAGTTAGCTATTGCGGTGTCACAATCGTGCGCGTGTACGTCTGTCATTTGTCAATATTTGTCTCATTGAAACGTGACACGCGACTGGCATAGATGACAATAATTTTTGTCATAGAACGCACCCCGTATCTTCCATGTGGGCGGAGTAGAGTAGGATGAGGTGTTCATATCAGAGATCTATTACTCTAAATTAAAAACCACTCTTCCTTTACCTACTACATTAATTATTTTAATTATGAAATCAAGAAAGAGCGGTTCTTTTATCCATAAAATGCTGAGTAGTAAAGTGATTGAAAAGATTATTGGTTCCTTTTTTTTAAATAATTTAATTCTAAATTATAAAGCACCATGCTCTTTATCAAGCATCTGCTCAGAAAAAGTAAACATGTCCTAGGGATTTGTGGTTTCTGCTTTCTGGTAGTTGGTCTCCACGAGGGGGTTGGCAGGAAAAAGTGAAGTGTTCTGTGGTTCTTTGGCGTCATACATGTTCGTATATTTAGTGGTACGAGAACTTCCGGCTATATTTAAATGCATGGATTCCATCACTCGTTTGCTTCCTCCCTCTCATGGCGTCTTCAAAAAGACAAATTGTCAACACTCCTGACAAATACTAAAACATCCTCAGTCCTTAAGTTGTATTAATAAATCCATGAAGAACAGACAAATATTTCATTTTTGAGACTGTTGGGACAATCTTTTTCAATAAGACATCAATAAATGAAATAACTAGACAGCTAGACTTTATAGTCCTTGAATGGCCCACCCATGACTGACATTTAAAAGTCAATTAGTAAATTATTTATGTTGAAAAGGCGATATCATCTTATTCCTTAAAATGATAGGTTACTCTATTATGGGCTAGTAATGCATGAAATCAATTTTGATTTTTTCTCTCCCTCATCGTGATCAATTGCAGCGATGTGGGAGCTACTTAAAAGGCAGAATGCTCTTTCGCATTTGATCGCCTATTATTAACGGTATCGCCATGGATAATCGAGCAGTATTAATATGCATGTGAAATGGTTTGGAACAGTACGTTGTTATTGTTTTCGATGCACATTTCCGGTACACATGTACCAGGTCTCGTTATATTCAATTTTAAAATGTAAAGACGATTAATTATTTCAAACAATGCTGTATTTAGTAAGTATTATTAAGTGAGCATTATTTCATTAAATTCATACTAATACAGATTCAAAGAATGTACATGCGAGTACTTAAGTCACCTTACTTTTTTCAATACATGATTGAAATATAGATTATGTCAACATTAATTTAGTTTTTTCTTCAACTCGAACGGACGATTGGCATTCTGGAGTCGTTTTTGCTAACACTTCAGGATGAAATATAACTTTAATAAATCATGCGAATGAATTGTGAAAAAAATAACAATTTCGAGTTAATCTTTGATCTCGAACGACCGAATTATAGCCGGTTGCTGTA
Source organism: Synergus japonicus (assembly GCA_900474275.1). Classification (NCBI taxonomy): domain Eukaryota; kingdom Metazoa; phylum Arthropoda; class Insecta; order Hymenoptera; family Cynipidae; genus Synergus; species Synergus japonicus. The sequence goes on from UCOH01005972.1 coordinate 226,761, forward strand.
TATGGAATGAGTTTTGAAAGGTCGACAGTGATATTCCGAAATATTGTCGCCTAGGAGGTGGATTCTGAAAACGGTGATTGAGAGAAATGTTTACTGGTGACGGTTTTGCAAATTAACCAATCGCAACCAATCAAAAAGTCAAGGATCAAGGACGTCTTCATCTGGGCGGATCGAAAGATGCATGTCGGGACAAATGATCTTGACGAACCGGTTTATTCGCTGAAAATTACAGATTCAAAGAGGGATGGGGCGCAAATACATAACAATGCCGACAAGTTATGCAAAAATAGGAAGTATAAAATCCGCCTATCTTACTCAATGTCCTCCTCTTTAATTTATATGCTTGATATCTTAAGAATTGTAATTTTCTATTCATAAAGCGTTAATTTCAGTGTCGAGATTACAACTCTTCTTCGCTCTCTGAAAAAGTATTCTCAATTTATCGAAGTAACATTTTGAAATATGGTTGTTCGTAAATGTTATACAATTAAACTACTTTTTTTCGAAGAGAGAGTATATGAGAGAGAAGCGACCAGTGATAAATATAGATGACAAATGAACAAAGTTCAGTTTTTCTCTAAGACCGCGATATCATATAATTGCTGGATTGAACTCCTTCTCAGATTAATTGTAGACTTATTTAGCAGGATGTTGCTATTTAAATCTATTATCGATATTTTGCACTCCTCAGTGCATTTTGCTTATTACTCATTTCCATAATAAGCAGCTATCTTTGAACTTTAGAAATTTGTAACTAATTACTGCTCGACAAACCGCATATTTTTTCTATCTACATTGCTGAAGCTGATTAACTATCTATCTGTCAGCGGATTAGAAAAAGAGATGCTCGATATCGGAGAACGAAAAAAATGATCGCGGGGGCGACGTTCGGGGCACGGCACATGCGCATCCGAGTTCTCCTGGATCCTCGTGCACTCTCCTAAATGCGAGTTCCGTCGGCGGCCTTTGGGATCGACACACGTTCCACGCTTTCAGCTCTTTCATTAACCATCAGGGATGAAAGTGATAAATTCAATCTTACAAGGCTCAGTTCGCGAATATTAAAAACACGTTACCCTCGTCAGAAGTTTGTTCAAGTTGTCATCGATTGGTTCCACCTCGAGAATGCGCTTTGCATCTAACTAGATGCAAAATCTAGTTTACTCGAGTTTCACAGTGTCAAGGTATCAAATTGATAAATATCTTACGGTGTGAATTTCTTTATAAGTAGCTTTTCAATATGTGAGCGCTTTAAAAGAATCAGTGGTATTTATAATTTCAATGACTGTCCAATAGTTGATCATGCTGTCAACTTTTCACCGTGACAGTGACCTTCATCGGAATTATCATGTTAGATTCTTGGTGAGTTTGTTTTTGCTAATCAGTATTGATTCCAATCTACTCATATATTATACACATTAATAACTTAATTAGCATATATTTTCAGAAGTTAATTTTAAAAAACTATTCCCTCACCAATTCATTAATATTCAGTTTGTCTCTCAGATAAATCCCCAAATTACTTCCGTGATTTTATCTATCTAGAAGGAATATCTTGAACCGGAAGCGAAGGAATTTACTCTCGGGGAATTCCCTTTTTCATTGATCCAATATATGTGTGTGTGTGTGTGTGTGTGTGTATGTGATAAATGAAATTTCTCTCACCTACTAGACACTTTTATCTTACTTTAATAAAGTGTTTATTGATTTATCAATTATCACCTTAATGGAGGTAGACGGTAGAACAATTTTATTTGTACTAAAGCAATTCCCATGAATTTTCATTTGAAAAAGATTTGTTAAATTGTGTGGAACGAGCTTCTATTCAGGTGTTATTGTTCGTCTCATGATACGATGTATGTAGGAAATTTACTACCAGAATTTATGAATCATTCATTTATATAGTACCGTCACGAAATCGAATTAATTCTCAATCTTGAAATTCTTAATCAAACTGTTTTAAATGCGAAACTGAGAGTTTAATTTCTTAATAACGCAAAATTTTCCCTAATAGAAAGTACCATAAACGTAGGAATGGCGACCTACTGGCGCCTTGCGTCATTGGCTATTCTTGTTCGTTTTATCGTTTTAACGATAGGTGCTGGTATTCAAATGCAAAGAGTCTAGTCGAAGAACCGGTTCCGAATCCCTAATATTTCGAATTTTTCACTGTGAAAAACCACAGAAATGCCGAAAATTTCATTGCAAACTTCCTGCAGATTAAGAAGCTCTTTGCTCAGCAAATCGAATCCTATACTAAGCCAATAGAGATCTTATATAGTAGGTGGTAAAATCTATTAAGTAAACTTTTATGAAAACTCTGACCTACTTTAATATCTCCTTATAAGCCTACATTATTACATTCTTAAAAGTTAGCATTCCATAACTTTTCCTTGAAACACAATCTGCGTTTAATTACCTTTTGAGAGCCTCTCAAAAACTTCTCATAAAATTTTTTGCATTCCTTCAAAATTTCCATGCAACTCTTTGCGGTGCATCCCGACGTGTTCATCCAACAGATTTTATCATCATCGTGATGTCGACGCCCCAACTACAAAGTATCCAAATTTGTTAGTGGCATTTTTTCGTCCAGTGTATTATTTATTCACAAAAGGTTGGGATGCCAATTTCATGGCGATAGCATCCAAAATTTGAAAATTTGATAGAAAATACCATCAAATAACTCTACTAAGCAAAATTTGGATATTCTGTAGTTGGGGGATCAACTTCACGGTGGTGCATTTACTCGTGGAGCATATCCGTTAGGGATTAGAAAATGTGGATCTGATATCTGAGAACAGAAAGAGCCATCTGGAGTATCTGGAGACATTAGCACAAAAATAAATCCTGAAGAACGTGACAGTGTTATGTGATATGGGAAATGCGATACACCATCGCACCCAGTCACCGTAAAGTCTCGTTGTCGTGACACTTTGTCACGTGGATCTAAACGCTGCGGTTTATTAACGCCCTGAGTCTTCAATGTTCTCCAATTCGCACCTCAGTTCAACTTTGTTGGGATATCGGTCTCAGCATAATTTGTCACATAGTTTTATACACTTGACTTGCTTGTGATTTATGCGACCTTCCACCCTCCAATCCGGAAATAATTCTTTGGAGGGTGACTCTCCAGATAAGAAGTATGAGTTTTTTTTTCGTGTGAATACTGACCTTTTGTCTTTGCCATAACGAAATGCATCATATATTTGAGCGTGGAATTCTCTTTTAAAAATACGTCGCAACATTTTCTGTGGATCTACCAGAAGTTTCGAACGTTCAAATAAACGAAATACTTTTTCTCAATCCTATTTTACCCAGAAATATTCTCCCAGATAAAAATAAAAATAGACATTACAAGTTTATTTCATTACTATATTCTAATATTTATTTCTAGTTTAAAATAGAATGAATTCAAGAATTCGTGCATTTGAACGTTCAGAACTTCAAAATGCACATTTCTGTGGTCTATTTTAAAATCATTTGCATTTTAGTTTGAGTCCAACTTGAGAATCTCGGACGTTATTCAATCTTAAAATGATGAGAATGTGAATTTAATCAGAAATAGATGGGCTATAAATAAGCATCTCGTACTTTCGCTTAGAATTTCTTGGGAGTCATTTCTTTTGCAATGTGTAAACATTTACATAGGGATGTTATTTCTATCGTGCAAACAGCATTTCTGAAAGATCTTAGGCAAGCCAAAAAAAATTTATTTTTGAACTAAAGCGTAGCACGATTCGTATTTGAATATTGATGCACTGACATAATTTACTGTTATTTGCTTTTTAACGTGTGCTTCACGAAGACATTTTCCTTTGAAGTACTTTTTCGTTGCGAGTGGAATCATTCAGGATTCATTTAACATTCTCTTCTCGTCTTCCTTAATTCAGATTCAGCAACACAGGCTACCGATCTTGCATTTACTTGGTTCCACTCAAGTATTAGTCTGAGGTTGACCTTGAATTCCTATCGTTCCGTTGTAACCGTGCATTTTGCGTCGACCCAATAGTTCTTGGCAATTAATCTGCCCCTTCCGCCTTCGTCTTCATTCCAGAACATTTATTTACGCTTTCGTTGCAAGGAGGAGTCGCTGTCGACGCTAATTGACGCCACAAGACTGAGAAACGAGACCATGTCGTATGCGATTTGTCCCTTTTCGTACCACAGAATGTTCATCCGTTACCACGTCGGGGCCAATTTGCGTCAAATCGACGATTGGTATATGCTGGAAATAACCTGTTCTGTTACTATTGCTTACCACTGGCAGAATCGTTCAATTTTTTATTAATTAATAATCTTTGCAGAAGCGAATATTTTGTATAAATCTCATATTTCTTCAAAAATTTTATTTGTGGTACTAAATCTGAGAAAAACTGAAAGATTGTCTCTGAAATCAGAACCGTTACACGTTCGAAAAAGAGGTACTAACATAAGGTCGTCTAACGTCTTCTAAGAACCATTCGCTGAACGACAAGGACCATCAGGTCATAGAAACGTGCGCCAAATACAAATGTCACTCGTAAACAGCTCTTTCTACAACATACGTATATACCTTCACTTTGATACTGAAAACCGATAAACGTTAATTCACAGTTTCAACCCCTTCCTACATTCTTTGATTTTCCACTGATTGCACTGTAGATTCGCAAAACTAAAAAATCTGATGTGTGAATCTGCATATGTATTTAGAGACTTAGATTACGTGTTCAACCTTAGCTGATTAGACTTTAATTCTCGTGACTATTACGTTCACTTGGTTCTCATAGAAGCTATTATTCGTTATTTTTTCTTGAAAACTACTTCACCACTACTATGCAGGAAGTCATTAGCAATTCACATATGCAATTCTGCGTTGATGAAGATGGATTATTTGAAAAATACTTATTGAAAGCTTTGAATGTATTCAGGGTTGAGAATAAAAATTAATATTTCATGGGCAAATTACGCCAGATTGAAGATTGAAGTTTCCAACTTTATCATACTTTCTTGAATCTTACTTGCCTTCCATAAATTATTTTCGTCTGCATAAATGGAGGATCAATTAGCATATCTTCGCTATCGCTAACCAAATGATTAAACAATTTCAGCAAAAAAAAGTACGATGTACCGTTTTCGGCTCTTTTAATGTACGTAAGAGTTTCGAAAGGATTAATTAGCACGTAATATTAAGGTCAATAGAAACTTGATAAACTGAATCGCTGTTATTCCAGTGTATGAGATAAGTCAGACATTAAGCTTTCAGCTCTTTGCACCGTGAATCCTTCTACTGTCTGGCTAGTGTTACGTTATGTTTCTCCTAACAATTTATACATAGCATAATTAGACTGAGATTTCGCTTAAACCCCTCTAGCTATTTGTGTCATGTCTATATACGCTATAGTTTGCGATCGAAAGTCTATGCATCATGACATTTATTGCTTTATTTTATTGTCTTATTGTAGTCATTAAATTGTTCTAAGACAAGACGTGGGTCGATATTTATATCGATGAATGAAAAGGACGTTACTTCCTGTGAGATCACGAAGACGATGTCTCATTATTTATACATTTTCACAAACCTTGCGTCCTTATGTAACAAAACCAGCTTATTAATTCGTGCAAGAAATGAATGCAAGGCTTTGCGTCGAAGAAGTCAAGGCTATATATATATATATATATATATATATATCAATGTTCATATACCATTGATACAAATGACGGCTTCTTCTTTACTCACCAGACAAGCTGTATAAAAAAAATTAATAACATTTCAGCTTAAAAAAAACAGCTTTGAATTTTATTATATAAATATCCCATTAGAACTAAGTTGTAAAATATTTTCTTTAAACGAACGCAGTTAAACTTTCCTCGAGGAAAGTGTTTCTTTTTTGAACGACTCTAAACGACTTTTAGTGCTATAATTACGCTATTATGATAATTATAGACGGCTATCTTGGATACTGTAAATGGTTGATGCGATACCCAATTTGATGGTTTTAGCAATAAAAGTTTGAGTTAAATTTTGCTATAATGCAAACAACTTCTCTTCTAAAACCAAGATTATACATTTTAAAAGTTACTGCGTAGGGAATATAAATATCAAGCGAATATTTACGACTTCTTAAATAAACGAGGCTAAGAATTAATGTGTTTAAGGAGAAACAGTGATAATCAAACACGTTTTATGCATTTATATGCATCTTTTCTTAATACCTTTCTAACTTTTTGAAACGTTGGTTACTTATTGAATAGTTGTGCTAAAAACTATTTAAAGAAACATTTTTTTATTATATACACATCATGTTTCTAATCGAGTACTTAGACATTACGGCAAATATACTTTTCATCTTTTTACTTGCATAATAAAGAATCTAAAATATGAAATTTAAATTTAAAATCCTATCAGAGTTTTGCTGTAATTGGTGAACTATGATGCATTATTATAAATGATCATTTAAAATCAAGTGTTAAAAATTACACTATATTTGCAGTGCCCACTAGTTCCAGAAATTATGTATCATGGCACTGATAAGACAGTTCATTTTAAAAGGTTCCATTCATCTTGTATAGGCTGAAATAGTTTTCTTTGGACGTTTACAAATCGCCAGTATGCGGTTTACCGCCTACTTAAAGTTGCTTGCAGACACTCGCCACGTGGCAATAACCGATACAGGCGCAAATAATCGCGAATCACTCTGTAAAGTAGAGACAAGTGCGTGGTGTTCACAAGTGAATGTCTATTGCGAAAATTATTCCGTTGACTCAATCACAAATGTATCAATTATATTTAATAATGCAACAGATGGTGAGGTCAGCTTTAAAAACTCACCTCCCGTTTTCTCGTGCATCGCAGTTCAGCTTTAAAATTAAAGAGTTGATAAACAAAATCATTCTCACGAATAGAAAAAAAGCTTAGAGGTAATAAATTTCTTTGACTGTGCCTTTGCGTGCAGGTTTTTAATATTTTTTGAATTTATAAGTAGCCGGTTTTGTAGTTTTGTCTCTAATTGGCAAACGCTTCGGTCCAATTAGAGGCTAAGAGAAAAAAATAATATTTAAATTATAATAAAATGGCAAAACCTTCTTTTTTATTTATCAAGTAGTAGTAGAAGCTAATTAGCATAAGAATATTTTTAAAGAATATGTGTATGTATATTAAATGTCACGGTCGCCTTTGTCCATAATTTATTGTTATGATAATTCCTTGAAATACTTCATATTTTTTACTAGTTTGAAAATCTTGAAACTATTTTGCACCTTTTTTTTTTAATCTCTTGAAATCCTTTGTGGCTATGGATACAAATCCAAACAGATTTCGAAATTTTTTTTTAATTCTAAGGAATTTTCGGTTAAAGTTTCTGTTTTTTACGTTCCTTTATTTGTTTCTTGTACAAGATCTTTGTTTTGAAGTATCTGAAATGAAGATTCTTAAGTAAAATACCACTTAAATGATCTTAAAGTCGTTTGGACTCCAATGAGGCGCGGTTCATGGGCGCAAGCTCAAGCCTGCGTGTTGCTCTCGAAAAGGAGACACCAGTATCCATGGCTACCAGGAGATTTTGTCGTACACTTTCGGCCTGGATGCGGGTTTCATCCCTCTATATTCGCCGCAGAGCCAGGGCGGCTCCCAGTTGACCTGGGTCGTGGATTAAGACCGTGAAAAATCTCTCCGAGGACTGCAAGTGCATTCGCACCCAATGAACACCCACATCCTTGTCATCAACAATTTTCAAAATAACGAGCTCCTTCTAAATTCTAATTGTCATTCGAGGAGTGTCTTAGCTTCAGCAAAATACAAGATAATTGTCGAGTTTCAAGCAATGAAAAAACTAGAGGGAGAGAGAGAGAGAGAAAGAGAGGAGAAATTAAAGAGAGAAAAGTGCCACTGAAAAGGGGTAAAGGCGGAAGAAGATGAAACACAAGGGGCTAGCATCTCAACCTCGTGTTTTCATTTTGTGACCCGGTTTTTCCGGTTTTTGTTGTTTTTCCTTGAAGAGGGAGGAATAACCGCTTCTTGGGGCAAATACAACAAGCGTGCCACCCACAGTGTCGACGTGGACACGTGCTACCCGATACCTGAAGCCCTGAATAACGTGCGATTAAGATACGGAAGATTAATGAGTGGCTAGTCGGATCGAGCAACTTCAGCGATTTAAGTGTTCCTGGCGAACTGCTACGTGAAGGAGTTAGCCTCTTACTTTTCATCCGACAATGAACATTATTACTTCTAATCTGAGCAGGTGAAAGAAACTGGAAAACATATTAAATTCCATGAGACATTGAATACACTTGCAAGTATTATCTTCTTTTGTGCTTACATCCATTAGATATTAACTAATCCTCTTTACTTATCGTGGAGAGGAACATTTTTGATAGATTTTTAATACCGGGTCCGTGGAATCTATATGAGAATAAGATTACCATGTTACAACAGTGTGGCTTATGAGGTTTGGATTGGAAAGAAAAATGATGTATTCCAACAAGAACTCCCTGTCGCGTGCCTGGTTCAAAGGTGACACGCGACGAGACAACGTGAACAATAATAATCCCAAGACTTACCCGACTCGGGGGACTGAAAACAAAATACCGTTTAGAGAAGAAACCGAGACAATCTTGCATCGAATAGCTTTCACAGTCTGGCATACGGCACTTCACATAGAAAGTGAGGTGTGCATTTATAAATTCAGAACTTTTTTACCTGATTTATCTTCATTCAAAAACAATCGATAATTTAATCGTCAACTAAGCGAACGATTCTTTAAAAGATGAATAAGAAGATTGCCCAAAAACGATCTTAGTCATTAATTTATTGTTTATTTGTACTGGAAAGTTATTCTACCAGTTTAATAATTTGAGATTGCTTTTATGTTTCAGCACAATGGCACATATGATCCACAGCCAAAGAATTTCAATGCGAGCAAGCATAACCATGTGAGTATCACAAATATTGTCATTTTAAATTATTTTCCTTGTTTTGTTATTTTAGTTGCTCAGAACACTCGGTTTCGCATACTTATCCGAATTGATAAGGTCCTATTTATAGGTTTTTTGCCTTTTGTTTCTTGTTGCAAATAATTATCTTATAGTAAAAAAGAGGTTGCTACTTTTGTATATTTTTAAATCTGTTAAGTCTCTTGAATTCTTTAGAAGTAACTAAAAATCTTTTTGAATTAGATGGATCAGATGAAGTTATCGATAACTTGATTCGTCTTATTTTGATTACTTCTTGAGAAATTTTTAGCTCGATTACTCTGTAAATTGAAAGTTAATTTCAAAACAACGAAGAAGTATGTACATAAGAAGATAAGCAATGTTTTTGTTCTCAAGGTAACATATAATTGGAAGAAAATGAATTTGATTGTAATCAGAGATAGTAGCTCGTTCATTCAAGCGCCACGGATCCCGGGGACGTTTTTATCGGCTAACCTGGTTTTTGCACTTAAGAATAGAGAAAATATTTCTTGAAACGAGAAAAAGGCGGACCAATTACAGCGAAGAGCACAGTCCTGCGTTTGAGGGCTATCGATTGTAGGATCTTCTGTTCTATTATTTCACAAGAAAAGTCTAGGACGTTCTGGTTCCAATTAGAAATTAACCATCGACAATTACGATGATTAACGCTAATTGACATTAGTGGCGCCATTTGTCGCTCGCACGAACTTAGCGCCCTCGAACAATTGCACTCGATTGGACATCGCGTAGGTACCATTTTTGCATCGTCTACTGCAGTGAAGCAATTATTTATTTCCACCTTAAGAGACGTGACGAATTGTTTCCCATTACGTAGTCTTATTCAAAGGTCATCATAAATCTTGCTCGACGAGTTAGACGGAAAACCGTGATTTAGTATTTAAAATGTAGATTGTTGTGTCATTGGATTAGATAAGATGACTTTTTTTCAATGATTACGTCGTGGTCGAGTTAATGGTTTACAAAATGCGTTGTAATTTCATTGTAAATTCAATATTCTTTCAATCAATTTTATTTTAACTCTATTTTCCGCTTATTAATTAAATAATTCATGTGAGAAACGTTTTTCTCACACGTTAAGTAATTTCATCGTCCTAATCTGATTCAGTGCACTGAGCCAGCGAATAAATGGACGTGGGTGGAGGTCAACAGATTTACAGTAAAATTTCACGAGAGACTTACGGCTTAAGAAAGGATTTAATATTTGTTAATTATAGCTTTTCAAATTATACCCACTGGTACGCAATTCATTCAAGTGCTTTGTGAAGTCGATTTATTTTCTGCTTCCTTCTCAACTGCAGAGCTTTTCTATAAGTTCCCATTCCTACTCTTGAGTCGGACAAACCTGCTTGGAGGCCACTGCAAATTGAAAATTTAACGATTTCCGAGCAACAAAAAAGCTTCGGTTCAGTTGAACTCGCCTCTAAAAATACGTTTATGGGATCATAACGCGCGCCCCTACCTCCGGTTGGTGCAGTCGTAAGGGCGACGTGGTTTTAAAACCATAAATCCGTTACATAGCCGTTACAGTTTCGTGTGTGAAATTGCTATTACACGTTGTGCTGTTCTATTATACAACTGTCGTATGAACACTTGACTGTACGCATATGAAACCTAGAAAGGTGTATGGTTAGGCCCTGTCGTGTGCTCTTTGACGTACTCACTTTGTCATATTTGCAACCTACAAATTACGAGTTCCCCATCATTATCTTGTAATGACGTACCTCCTACAATCTAAAGCACCTTCATACAAGAGCAATCTCTTTTTACTCGTGAAAAGAGAGACGCTGAACGTGTGTGGTGTTACTTTGAACGAAGAACACTGTAATCAGTGATCAGTGAGAATATTCATGAACCTGGCAAAGCAATGTGTATCATGCTGCCTTTGGGCCATCGATCGCTACTTTTTCTGCGTCTAATAACAATAATTACTAATTGACTCCGAGTTACTCTTCAAGTCCAGATTGCCTACATCTCCTATTAAATTATCCTGTTACACTAAATATTTTCTCTGCAATCAGAATAAGATATTTATTAAAGAAAATCTGGAATTCTAACGGTGCTTAATCATCACACTCTTAGATATCCATGCCGCAAGTTTACATCTCGAAATTCTCGATGCATGCTTGTAATTCTACACTCTCAGTCGCTCACTCTGCGACTGCTCACTCACTCTGTTCTTCCATCTCAAATTCTTCTTCCGAAATTTCGCAATATGATTCCACCAATCTTCAAAGGATTAGTTTTGCTGCAAAAGCACGTACAACAGTCAAAAACACGATTCAAGCTCAAAGTAAAACCCTACGCAAATTGGCAAACTACGAAACTAATGAATCTAAATAGGAACTCATATTTTGCAATGACGGAGGAAGTTAATCTTAACTTAAGATGGCCTTCCGGTTTGTTTAGCGAAAACATCACGCGCATGTAAACCGATCTTGTGAACTGAAATTAACAATCATGTGGATTTTCGCGTGGCATTGAAGGCACAGTACGTCATTTAAATATTGTTGAGCCAGTTTGCTGGGAATACTTGGAACAATGTGCACGCATCATGGCAGAAGGGAATGTAGAGAAGAAGTAACGTAAGTTTGAAGTCAGAGTTGTAGAACTAGGGGAAGTCATTCTGCCCGCACGAATTCGTTACATCACGCTTATTTGTACGTGCAGATCTAATGCTATATGTACCTGTGCACCTGTGTATTATTGTAGCAATGAGAGCCTTAAGACGACCGGCCACTGGATATTCTCCCCAGTCGCGGAGCCGGCCGAAACACAATACCCGCAGTGTCATTCGGTACCAGCAACACGAGGCTTGTATCCTCTTATAACGTGGTGCTCGTTAGCTGTTGCAGGATTACATGCCGATTTATCGTGATATTATATACTCTTGGCCAACCAAGCCATGCCGGAGACCTTTATCATCAGGATTTTTTATGCACCAAAAAAGTCGCAGGTGAACATGCGAAATCCGAAATTAAAGAATCTATGATTGTAATATAAATGATAAGAAAAAGATACATCCGTATCAAATAATCTAAATGTTTTTAAGTGAAAAAGGTTTCGTAATCGACTTCCTGGGTGTTCGGAGCTCATGTTTAATTTAGATGTACTGAGTTATTGGAGTTAATAAAAGTTTGACAGAGTTAAGACCCATTTTCTTAATGTTACAGGTACAGTCGTCAACGCCGTCGACGACGACATCTTCTCCGCGGACGCCTGGTGTCGGAGCTGATTCGGTGACAATAGCATCTGGGAAAGGTGGCCGAGTACGTGAAGTGATGGAATTATGTTACGTCACAGAAAGGATCATTGCACTTTGGTATCGGGAAGATGAACAAGGGGCCCTCGAGCATGCCACGTCTCTTCTTCGTGGAAAGCACGCCAACAATTACCTGGTGCGTTGAGTTTCATGTAAATTGTGCCCACAGAGAGGGAAATTGGGAGAGAGGGAAAAACTACGTCATAACTTGATATTGCATTTTCCCCAAGCGAATGGTTGCCTATGATAAAGTTTATAGGGCCATAAAGAGGAAAATCATTTCCGTCAGCTGCAGCATTTTTATTTTTCCTAGAATCATATAATAAGAAGTGTTAGCTTCACACAGAAACTGGCGTACCGAAATCATAAATCTAATCTTTTTTTCTTCTTGATTCCAGCAAAGAAATCTATAATCTACAATCTAACTGCTATAAACATTGTAATTAGAATTATTAATAAAAGAAGGATTTGCCCAATTAAATTTTTTTCTATGAATATGGGATAAATGTTGCAGATATTTAATTTATCTTCGCCTTGTCGAACGGGAGAGTCGAACACGCGGGAAGTAGGATGGCCGCAAGGATTAGCCCCGAGTTTGGAAAGACTTTGTGCACTTTGCAAGGAGCTGGACTCCTGGTTAAATGGTGCACCAAATAGAGTCGTAGTTTTACATGCTAGGTATGTTTCTCCTAAATAATTATTTGTTAGAGGTATATTATAATATCTTCGTGAAACGATTACTTTATATTTATATTTTAGAGGGAGCAAAGAACGACTGGGAGTAGCTGTTTCCGCCTACATGAATTACAGCAGTATTTGCGGGACACACGATCAAGCTCTCGATAGGTTTTCAATGAGAAAGTTCCTGGATGACAAAATCGGCCCACTCAAAGTACCATCGCATCGAAGGTAAACTTTCACAACAATTTGCAATAACGAATCAGTTTTTGTCGCTCAGTTTTGGCCAACTCTACTCTTTGAATCTAAATTATTATTTTTCATCTGAATGAATCCCAAGGCAAATACCAAGGCAATGAATCCAAAGGCAATCAGAACAGTCAACCACATTCCAAATCAGAATTGATGAAAAAAAAAATCCACACTGCAATCCCATCAAGTCAAGCCACTATCGATATCAGTCTCTTTGATACTCGTTTTAATAACCCAATCTTCAGAATAGCACAAAAAGTAATTTTATTAACTGTGCACTAATTGGACTTAACTAGCATCTTAATGATCAGAAATGGTATGCCATAATAACTCAATTACACATAATATTCCAAGTAATTAAAAAGGGATATACGCTTCATTCGATATTCACGTTAAGTGCGCGAATTTAAAGGGAAATGTCATTTTTCCAGCACAGTAATTTAATGATCCTTTATTTTTGCGAAGCTTCCACTTAGCATTCCACTTATCAGTGCAAAATGTAAATATACGAGAATCCTACCTTATAGTTATCCTAACGAGCGTCGCAGCCATTTAGCTAATTTTCCCATTTTCAAGAGCTTGAGGCTCATGCCCTTCGGGTTAGCGGGTGTTTCCCTGTTAGAACTGATCGGGTTAAACGGAGAACGCGGTAAATCGTTCGGTTCGCATGAAAGTTACATGCCGTAGGTAAATCCAAGAGACTCGTGGAACGAAAGTAGCCAATCGACGACAGACATCGTCCAATTTATTTCTCGTAGAACGGCCAACCCGTTCCCACGGTCATCCTTATTAGAGAAAAGTACAGAACCTTAAGAAGTTCGAAATACGGAACTTACCCTTGAATCTTTTCATGTATCACATGTATGGATTATCATACCTACGATAATCACAGGGAGTCGTCAGGATGACAACAAACAGGCTTTCTCATTAGACTTTGTGTGTTTATCTCCCTTGTCCTCCTCCATTAGCATGCTCTTAATGTTTCCGAACATGCTCATGAATTTACTACCTCTGATTTAGACACGAAATCTGTGACATCGTATCAGGTAGACTGAAGTTTAAGACTTCAGTGGGCGGATTCGTCTCTTCATGTTGAACGTTTTCGCAATTACATGCTCCACACGGTTTTCTTTCGACTATTTATGACATCAGTAAATAATAATTAACGACACTCGAGTCTAATGTGGAAGGCAAAAGAAAGTCATGAGCAGATTGAAGTATTGGCTGGAGGTAATAAAAATAACCAGTTCTTCCTCTCATCTTCCTGGTATTTGCTCTCACTTGTCATTTGAACAACGAGTACGTTCTTACCCTTCCAATCTTGTTCATCGTGATTACCGTCATTTTTCGTCTCCCAACAAACTGGTAAACGAACATTCATTGAACACGTATAAAGTATTCGTAGGAACAGATGTACAGAGAATAATAGTCTAACGGTAAAACTAGACTGCTCTGAAAGACCTTGATGACGTGCATAATAATAACGTAAGCACTGCAATATTGTTACAGGCACCACATTGCATATAATGTTAATTTGGATAGGATTGAAGATAACACTTTTAACGAGCGCTATTCAATTTTTTTCATGGTCAAGTATACGATAAATCTTTCTCTTAAACCTTGAATTAAATCATAATCACAATCAGGAAACTCATATTCACTTATTGAGGATTTAAACTTAATTCTCATAATGTGCTTATTTATTGCTAAAATTTAAATAAAAAAATATTAAAAACCTGTGCAAGTTATGATTGAAAGAGGAAAATAGCCGATAGAAACAGTCTGTAAAATGTTCATGCTCGACGTCATATAGTTCTAGGCAAAGCAGATAAGAATTACGAAATGAGTACACGTTTTTGTTCGTGCTGTGGAATACGTTATTGTTTTTCTATTTTTAACTTTTGTTATCAGTGCCATAATAGATGGTCTAGAATGGTACACTCCTAGCAAAATAAAAAAGTTTACCAATAAGTCAAAGAAAACAAATAGGATTTTTCTATAAATTAGAAATAATTGATTTTTCACTTCCAGGTATGTTGAGTACTTCAGTGGATTACTCGCAGGATCCTTGCGCATCAGTCCATCGCCACTATATTTAACCCATCTGACGGTTTTGGGTGTACCTCTCTTCGAACCTACAGGATGTCGAGCTTTCCTGAAGGTATACGAGGGTCTGACGCCAGTTTACACCTCAGACCTTTATTCCGTAACGAACGCACGTGAATTTACTGTGAATCTCGGCGGTCTTCGCCTAAGAGGAGACATTCTTGTCAAGTGCTACCACAGAGTATACTCCAAGCAGAGCCGGGAAGTTATGTTCTCTCTTCAGGTAAAAAATTTGTATTGTGTGCTCATTCACAGAGACAAATGGATTTTAAACTTTAATATCTAGATACTGAACAATCTGACAGCCATGTAAGATATTCAACCTAAATATCTAAATTTCTAGGATGAATATATTTATAGTTTAATTATTTAACTGAATACTTAGTTTGAATATCCATTGTTCTCTGTGTTATATCAGAAAAAGGAATTGAGAGAGGACATCTATTACTTTTAACTTTAGATCATTTTACAGCAGACCATAATCTTTGATAAAACTATTAAAATCTCATTTCCTACTTCTTCGTGTTTATTATTCCAAATCCAATTATGAAAAGGTTGCAGTTTCTCATACTTACGTCAGCATCAGATTTGTTGGTTCCAAACGGTTTCCTTAATTGCTCCACGCTTGAATTCATTTTACGATTTCGACTGGAGCGATTAATAGGACTATAAGAATCGATTATAATTTTTTTTGAAAGGTCTAAACATGAATTTTATTCTAGATTTATGGAGTATGATATCCATAAAAGGATATTGAGCAACAGAATTTTAATCAGTCTATTGATTTTCAATGAAGGAGATTTTTTATCTAATCAATGCATGTTATTTCCAGTTCCACACGTGTGTTATCACAGAAAATGTCGTCTCATTTCCCCGTTCGGAATTAGACGTTGCCTGTGAAGATCCAAGATGTCCATCAGACAGCGTAGTGACCCTCTATTTTGCGACCGACGCCAGGCGTCTCTATGGCCCAATACCGGCTCCAACTCCTGCTGTGCCTCACGCCTCGGCGCATCACGACCCCATATTGCATTGGGATAGTTATACGAATCTTGAAATTAACGATGATGGTGAGTACCAGTTTTAATTTATTTGACATTTCTACTGAACCAACCCAGATAACTGGGTATAAAAGAAAAACTACTGCGCAGCATTCAGTGCTGTAGAAAACTACTGCGCCAGTTGGCAAACCTCAGAAAATTGATCGCCAATTATAAGAGAAAAGTCGCCAGAATAGCAATAAATCGCGAAGGTTGGCAACCTTGCATCAAATTAAGCTATATTTGCATTTTAATCTTGCCGGAATCTCGTTTTGTAATATTCCCAAACTTGCACTCCGAGTTTCAGAATATATTCAGGAAATTTTTTGCGCTATCTGGGAATAAATCTAAAATGTATTCATGTCATTTAGTTGAATCGATTTTGATTGCTCTCCTCGGCGACATTACCCTCAAGTAATGTCGTCTGAAATACGTCCTAAAAAGATAGAAGGAAAAATGACGAGTTTGAATCTATCGTGTCGAGCCAATGCTGAAAATAGATCAAAGTTCAAAGCCCGCTGAGTAGGGTCAAGAAAATGCTTACAAACTTGCACCCCGTATAGTCTTCAGAAGACATGGAAGATTCTAGGAAGATGTTCGCTAATAAAACAAATTAATAGATTTTCGCATACATTGTGTATCACGGTAAATTCCCTAATATCGGGGGCGTTCTAAAAGTTTCAGTAGATACCAGTAGGAGGATTAATCGGAGAGCTGTCAACATAATCTCATCTAGTGTTCTCGCTCTTGCCGCAGATGGCAGCAGTCGCCACATAATCAGATCTTAAAAAACAATTTAATTTTTTGCATCTAATTTAGTGCTGCACAACGAGACGAGAAGATTGTAAAATACACTCAATTTTGCTAAATTGAGTGCATTTTATCTCGTCAAACGAGACGTCAAAATTTAATTATCCAATTTAAATTGTGTTCCCCGTTTCTCGCTCATCCCGTTCAAATGCAACACTAATCCGATTAAGGAGACGAGAGCTGCTTGGAGATTTAACTATTATCGAAGAAACCACTAAGCAATCAATGGATTGTCTTACCGAGTACGATAGGGAATCAAATTGACATAAGGGTCATGCTAGGAAGCCGATGCGACTCGTTAGCGGCCAGCTGGCTGATTCCAATAAAGCTTTGACCTAAATTGGTTTCGATGCTAAATCGACATTGTTCGATATGGTTGAAACGTAGCGGACAGAATAGGGCGAAAAAGAGATAGAAGAGGAGGGATGAAATAGGTTGGGCCAATTGGATGAGAAAGGTACACATATAACCGTGCAATATAGTTTAACTCGGCCCGATTTAACGATTAGGGGTGATATCAGGTCGAACTCAATTCCACTTTTCGATTTTATTGCTTAACCCCTTCTCTCTGGGTCACGCTTCTTGAAAGTATTTTTTTTTTAACAAAATCTCTGGGAGTTTTCATAACTAAATTGTGATATTACTCACTGTAATTAATCTCATACTGATTACGAGATTTATTATCGATACTAGTTATCGATAATAAACTACATAATATAATATGTTACTGTAATCAAGTGGAACGCTTTAATTACATTGATTGCAATTTAAAACCTATTTATTATGGAATTATTTCCCGTGAGATTCGTGTAGATAATTGGTTGGGGTTTAGTATATAATTGTAAATCCAGTATCATGCAATGTTATGTTGTGTACTTAAGACTTAAATGTTATGTACCTGATGAATTTTATATGATATTAAACACAGGTCGTGAAGTAATAGACTACTTATCCAAACATCGCCTAACACAATGTGATATCAGTTAAATATACTTATGTCTAGGGTTCACAGAATAAGAATGAATCTACAGCTCAATGACGGAACTCTTAGTGATTTGTCACTATCCAAATTTTTATGGAGTGAAGTAGATAAGTTTCAAAAGACACCGACTGAAGAGCGTTAATTCATCCCAGACTATAGTTTTATCTTGGAAAAAATCATTCACTATCACTGATATGTGCTTTGCTGGAAAGGCAAGAAGTTGTTGAGTAATGTCATAATTGCGCCTTGTCTCCTCAGTGGAAAAGTCGTGAATAATGGTAAAAGTAAACTTCCGAAGAGTGAAATACTTGCATTAAATCAAAACTATTGACTATATTTTGAGGAAGAAAAATATTAGATAGTAAGAGAAATAATTCATCGAAGTAGTTTTACAAAATATAAGAACAGTTACGATGTGAAACTTGAGTTATTTCACTAACGAGGTAATTGTTCACTGGCCGAATTGTATGAATGACAGGCTAACAATTATAAAGAGTTCTAAAAATATAACGGTTTAAAAATGAAATAAAATTTGGAACGCGCGTTATTTGTGTTCTACATGTATATATATATATATATATATATATATATTTGGAAGACTGTTGTTCATCGCAAAGTGTAACGAACTCTGAGAGAGAAGTATGGTGCAATCCCACATCCGAGCACCCACGCTGAAGCAAATGCAAAAGAGCCAAAGCCCTCTAGTCTGCATGTAAAAAGAAGATGAATCTTTGTGTACAGTAAATTACACCACCGTGGAAAATGCGACTGTAAGACGAGAATTTGCTAGGAAACTTGTCGCAGGTGTCACTAGGATAACAAAGGAAAAAAAAGGAGAAAAGAATGAAAGAAAGGGGAAGAGTAAATTGTGAAAGTTGAAGAAGTCGCGCGTGGCGAAAGGAAGCTTTCAGGATGCATAGAGGAGAAACTATGATTTTTAACATGAGTGAAAATGTTGACTTGCATTGTCATGGCTACTTAGAGAGAAAAGAGAAAAGTAAGTTGTAATTGATTTATCAGATTGAAAAGCGGTCTCTTGTTGGGTCACAATGCACATTAATTACATCCTTCTAAAATATTTAAAAGTGCAATCCCACAAGAATTTGATTATTATTACTGCCGAAGAGAGCACAAGATTATCCTTTCTGCGTTTGCTAAAATTTAAATTGTAAAGTACTAAATTAAAATGAGATGAAATCTCTTTGAGCTAAGATATGGCTACTTAAGCTTCCGTCCCTTGGTCATATTACTATTCAAGAAACCCGCCGCGGAGGGAATGGAAACCTTGAGAGTGAAACGGGAGGGAGCATTACCTCTGCAGAATATTCAACATGTCCAAGTTCTCTGCAGGATCCTCGGTTTACTCCAATGGTCATGAGTGTTGGAATCTAAAATTAAGAGCATGGTACTGAAGTCATGGCATTGCGACCACAGTAACGTGTGCCTTACTCTGGTCCAAAGTTCGCACCAGAGTCGCTCATTACGACCCTCTTGCACCCTTCTTTTCTCTTCTTTTACTTCCCTCACATTTTTTTAACTTCTTCTTTTTTTTTTCTTCTTCATCACTGCCCGCCTACCAGGGTCACGCTTTCATGATGCACTTAAACTTCTCTTCTCCACTGGCGTAAGTAGAGCGCTATAAAAAGATGAGAATTTTTAATAGCCCCTAACTTAAATTGTTCAACCTATCATTTTATAGTTTAATATAAATAATTAGAACTCGAATCTTAGATTCTCATAAATTACTATGAGTGAATTATTCTTGTCGCGTTGAACCTCTTCAAAAATGGCATTTTCGAGTCTCGTGCAAAAACTCTCTTGGTAATCCGCATGCGAAAATCGGAATGCGTTGAAGAACACGGACAGCAATGTCCAGGCAGGTTTCTCAAATAAAGCTCTTGTTCAGACAGGGGGAATGCCACAATGGATTCCTTGTCATATTTTTCTTTTTCTACTCGCGCACCTCCCACGTGCTCGACACACTCTCCAGTATACACCGTTTCGTAATGCGAAGCCGCTTAAGAAGTCTGTTCCATCAGTGTCTAATCAAGGAACAGAAATCGACATCGATAAATGACAACCGATCTTCAATGAATGGATCAAAGCATTCTCGTTATGCACCGTCTCGAATAGCTTAAATAGGAATTTTGCCATTTTATGGAGTGAATTGCTGGAGGAAGTATATCATAAATAATCGGTAAGATATGCGCGGATAAGAGCGCAAACGTGCGCAGGATTTTAATGCAGGTTCGGATGATTATTGCAATTTATGCTATGGCATGGTAACGCGCAGTGATTGATAAGATTATTGCATTAACATTGCGCGAAATTTCACCATTTTATTTATTTTATATTCTGAATATATTGGTGTCTTCAAAGATACTCTCATAAGTAATAAATTGCAAGCAATTCGGGCAGGTAAAAGACGATAAATTTATACCCCGGAGAGCTTTCTCCTTGAACTTGCATTTGTAAAGATCAAGTGCTACGTGATTAGATGATTTCCGAATGCCACAAATCGCTTGCTAAAACACAAGTCGCCTATTCGATTAATTCTCGAACTTAAATCCGTGGAAATGTGTAGTGGGGCGCGCTCAGGTTATTCTCGGAGTCTAGACGCCACAGAGATGGGGATTGGACGTAAGGTTTCGCGCGTTTCTGTGCCTCCAATCCAACCAGACGAAACTCAGTTCGATACGTGATCTTCTCGTGGACGGCCTTGTAAAAAAGTTTCTAAACTCTCGGTCTGTTCGTGTGTGATTATCTGATTTCAGTGATCACGAGAAAAGATCCTCGATTGGATCTCGATCGTCATCGTAAACATTTCTGTGAACGAAGATCTGTTGGAGATCAAAGTGAGTCTTCACTTGTTTCAAATTGTCATGTCAATATTGAAAATCTCACTTGTGTATTACAGATCAAAGTACCATCAAACAATTTTTTAAATCTAGATAAGTTAGACTGTTGTTAAGTCGATTAAAAGGACCGGGGAACCTGCTGATATCTAATGCAGCTTTTCGTTATTTTCGCAATTTGGTCCCAGAAGCAATCTCTAGAAGTTAGCTTTTTGAAATTTCTAGAGGCCAGAAGCAACAAAGAAAAGTTTATACCGAAATACAAGAGGAAATTATTCTAAAACAAACTTTAGAGAGAAGGAACTTTCTACCTCTTCGTTGATTTTACAGAGGGCGGATCAGGTTTACAATTGAGGTCGAAGTGACGAAATGAACCCACAGAGAATCAAGAAGAAAGCCCAAGGCATGAGTAAACAATGGTGACGCAACTGCAGGAAGACGTATGATCAACCGACAAGACAATAGGAGACCTCAGCATCTCTCTTCCGTAAACCTTCTTTCTATTCCACGCTCTCTGTCATTTCCCTTCCCTTCTTTCTTTTCCTGTCCATAATCCTTCCTCCTTCCCCATTCCTCTTGTCTCTTTCCTTTTAACTGGTTCGCTTTACTGGCTGTAAAAAACCATTCGCGTAATGACTAAGTTAGCAGATTTGAAAACCACACGCACTAGACAGGTTCCACTTTTGTTCAAAAACGCTTTCGGTGATTTTCACGAGTGTATCCTTAATATGAGATGGCAGACAAACGCTGAAAATAGGCTGTCTGGAACCATTCGGTGTATTTATAATGTTGCACGAGCGGACGTAACTCTACGAAAAGCGAGGGGAATTTTGTTCTTCATCTCTGGAGATTATGTCTTATGCAACTTGATTTGCAACTTTTGTTTTCCCTTAAGGAGATGTAGCCAGGGGGTCATGTGAAGAAATATATGCACTAAACTTATTCACAAAGTAATATTGCCGGGATGATCCGCAAAAAATAAAATAATGAAACTTCTCAGTATTTTTCAAAATCTTCCCCAAGTTTGCACTCGCACAGAAATCTTTGTTAGTTTGGTTTGCAATTACAAGTCTGATTCGCAATATAAAGTTAACGACTAATTTTGTGTTTCTGTTGTTTGTGAAACATAAAGTGGCAATTAAGCGAAACGACGCGACACTTTACGCACGAATCATATGCGTCCTTGTCCCAGATCAGTGGAGTTGCTAGGAATACAACTTATACTACTTGCCAGTGGCTTGACCAACTTTGAGTGCTACCCTCGTTACGCACCGGCAGTGGAAATAGAAGTTACGGTTGGATGATTATCCCTACAGTAATCTACCATCGCGAGGTAATACTTATGCTCGGACCTGATACTTCGTGCTTCCACTTTATAAAATAGCTGTCATGTAAGGAACAAACATATTATCGTTTGCAGATTATGATATCACGGCGGTCTCCAAAGTATAGACCGTTAAGTATTAAACATTCCGGTATTTAGGCCGAATTACACCACCTTTTCCTGAACTAGGAAAAAAGGTTTAAAAAACATGAAAAAACGAAGATAATTGTCTACTCAACTCTAAGTGGACTTTAGCCTTAATTAAATTATTTCAACATGTGGATGATTAATTATTTTAGAAAAAATATGAATCGTAAAAAAATGAAATAGATTCTTAGAGAATCACCGGTGTAATCACGTGTCCGATCTGCACGCACGTGAACATGTGCTCGAATCGATAAGTTGATTAGTATGTATGACAAGAGTTAATGCGCACGAGCGTAGTTGTCACACCTGTTCGTATTGTATTTTGTAGCCTCTTTGCTGACTGCAATATTTCGCGGCGCATCAATAATTATTCTGAAAGCAGTAGAAACAACCTTATGTAGTCAGACTGATAAAAGGCGCAGGATTATCATTTGATCTCTACATTCTTTATCTATTAGAGAATTAAATTTAATTTACAATTTCCTTTTCGCATAACCTATTATAAAGCGAATTCCTCGCCTTGCATCGTTTCTTTGAAGATAAGCGGCAGAAATAAAATCGGATGTGGCACTAAAGAACTGAACCTTAGGGCGTAGGATTTCTTTGTCTGAGATCCGGATGTAGCAATCGATTAATGATTGACCATAGTCATTGGTTGGCACCGCTCGAAATCGATAGTCTCAATATCTCTCGATCGTGATCCGCAAATCTCGATTGGAGACGTGGGTAGACACTGGTCTTCACTTGGAGAACGTGTGGCACGAAGAACACGACGTATACAGATCGTGACCGTGGAAGGGCACTTCCCTTCTACGGACATTACCTCCAGTGATTCTACATCACCTGGAAAAATTCTTTGTCAAGAGAAATTTTTGCAATTCTTATTCGTGAAGTTTATTGCTTTATCAAGAACCTAAACTATAAGATATTTTGTACAGAGGGTGCATATTTGTAAATAAGCTGATGCTTTTTTTTGTCGTATGGATCCTTGAAGTCATCCAGTAGCGATTTCTGCTCTCAGCCAAACGGGCTCAGTCTAAATAGCTTGTCTCTCTCTCTCTCTCTCTCTCTTTGGAATAAATCGGTGGGTTACGAAGCAAAGAGTTGCCGTAGAAGGACTGTCTCCGCAACTCAAGACAGTCTTGTCGACATAAACGCATGTACACGTTCTGAGACTTAAATACACTCTCGAGAACCGAGAAGCCCTCCGGTACTGTTGCATAGATGTAACGGATATGTCTGTGTATGGTGTTCATACAACTGAGACAGTTGAGACAGACCGAAACTTGGTATCGTTCTTTGCGTAGGATGTATACTGTCGCTGTGTGCCTTACACGCAACACACAGTGTCGATTCTGCACTCTTACTGAACGGAACTCAAGTGCCGCTGTGGTGTCTTGTATTTCTGCGGGGCAGATTCGCGATACGAGAAACGAGCCTCGACACTACTACCGTGAGGTACACATGCATATTTTTAATTCAAGAAGCGAGAAGGCCCTAAACGACCTTCCATTTTCCAAGCACACGTGACAATCTCCATCACCTCCTTTTTCGAAGATTTAAGTGTTTTTCATATTTTATCATTGAGTGTCCTTCAGTGATAAAGTTTTTAAGTGTGAAATTGCTTATTTTAATCAGTTTCTCAAGGAAATACACCTTCAGAAAACAAAAAGGAAATACGCGATCAAGCAAATGGCTATAAGTACTACCTGGTGTAAATAATCTATCACTTTACAGCCAGAACCAGTCGTTCCGAGTCTATTAGCATCGATTCAAAGGGGATCTTGTTCAACTTGGAGAATGGATTTCATTGGTTCAGAGTCACAGGCTAATAGACAACCGCGTTTTCTCTATTGGCGCCTCTTTCCATTGCTTTTATATCCTCGCAGTATCGTCTTGGAAAAATTCAGATGCAATTCTCGATGGTTACCACGCCCTGGATTGCACTTTTGTCGTTACCCAGGTACTCGAGGAGATATCTCGGTCCGATTGGCGCCCGCCTCCTCATTCGTGTCTCATGAATCTCTATAAGGCCGTCAAACTGGTAATTCGTCCGCAAAGTTCTCTTCCCTGCACACCTCCGCACTTAAGGCACCCCAAGTGTTTCACGTTTTTCTTGTTTTCTTTCTCCTGCGCCCACCCTCAGGGACCCGGCACAGCTCGTGATACCAATGAATAACCAATTTTACTATTGACTAGTTGTGACATGTGAGAGGAAGGGGAAATACTAGTTCGCGATGACGTTTGGACGCGAGAATCCAATTACCATATATACCTTGACAGGTAACACCGGTTGTCTGACCAGCTGTGCATTTGCGGTTCGACGGAAAGGAGCAAGGAGGGAGATGCAATTCAGACAGACGGGAGGACGACATACGAAGGAGATGAAAGATATCGACATAGGCGAGAAAACATCATGTCTATAGAGAATAAGATGAGTTGCGTTTTTTGGCAGCTCTAGAGAAGCCGTTTGTCATCGGATTTGATTGATTAATCCGAAAAACGTAATGTTACGAGCAAGCCTTTAAAGGTTGTGCTCCAGAAAGCTAGTATCACCCGTGACATTTCGCACGACATTTTCTTCATTGAAAAATCTAGGTCTGAAATAAAAAGTCTTTGGGTGACAGACATGATATGACCTGCTTTATTTGTGATTTATTATATAATAATCGTGAAGTGTTTACATCCATAAGTTCCAATTCCTGGCCACCTTTAAAATTGTACGACTCAGTCTTTACAGTCATTTTAATTGATCTGACTCAAAAGTAATTTACACTCAAAACACTATAAAAAAAGTTATAATGTTTGATTGTTTGATTATAATATATCGCGCCATGGAAGAAACTTTTTTGGGATTCAACTCAGTTCTCAAGCATTATTCTGAGTACCAATGAGATGATAAAAAAATACATTAGGGTCTTCTTCGGTCTTATTGTATAGGAGTTGAATTAGACTCTCAGTTCCATACGCAATTAGAATTACTTTGACCACCCGTGATGATCCCTCATCTTTCAGATGATAGATGACGACGGTAAATCAGACTTCATGCGCCAATTGATTTTGTTGATGACGCAGATCGGTGTTTCATGATGAAAATAAAAGAACAGTGTAAGAGAGAAGGCGAGGATGGCGAGTCATCATCGAAAAAGACGTATCATTTGTAGCAATAAATTTGCGATTCGTGCATAAGCACTGGCTTCTGGCGCCGAAATTATTTTTAAATCAATTCGACGCACGTGCAGGGCATATTTATTTAATTTGAAAAATTCCAAGTGCCTTTTTGGTGAGAAAGAAAATTAAAATATAAAAAACCACCCTCCGACTTAAAAAATGTTTCGTCTCCAGAATTTTAAAATATAGATACACTGGCGGGAGATAGACATGAACCTCTTTAGTGAATCATCATTTTTTCGTTCTCCATCCTGCCCCAGGATACAGATGTTTTCATTAGAAGCGGTATTTTCGCGTCTCGCGTGTTTACGTGATACGTCTTCAGCTTCACATCAGCCAAGGGCGTTTCAAATTTATAGCACTTACAGCTTTTCCTAGACTCATTCTCGACAATCGAGAACATTGTATATTATACAACCGTTAACTTAAACGTTTATGAGAATATACCTCCGAGGTGTATTTGGCTCCAGGGCAGAGAGGGACGAGTATTTTCAAACACGCGATTTGATTACACGCGAATCGCACGATTATATGCATGTGTGCGGTTGGGCTAACGTAGGAATCTGCGGAAACTCGTCCCATTATGCGAACGCGAAAACGTGCACGCATCTTCCACCTGATTTTCTGCATTCGAGGTATTATTCTGGGTGGTCTATAAAGTATAATTCATATGAAAAACTAGGTCGCTGCTAGACTAATCAACGAACTTAAGTGCAGTACTTTTCATTGAAATTACATTGATCTCAGAGTTCTAGATTTTCCTCCACTCTAAAAGCATGTTCTTCTTGTTTTTGTCAAGTCAGTGCTTGGCATGAATTAAGCCAGCCATATTTAACTGTTTCTGATCATTACTACATGTTTCGCTTATTTTCTTCGTCAGTGATTAAAGACTCTTGTGTAAGAGTTAAGATTTTGAATAATTCAAAAGCAGAATTTCGTAATGCAGAATTCGTTCTCCTGATTACAGTATCACGCATAAAGGGTAGTAAATAAATAGTTTATGCAAGTGACTGACACCTTGTTAAGTCATTTAAAAAATGCATTCTAATTTTCTACTCTAGATTAAATCCAAAGCTTCCGCCTGCCAATCCGTAAATCATTTAATCCTGTGCAGGATTATAAACATACTTGTTAGAGACTATCTCGATGAAAGATTCTCCTGAGAACGTTATTACAGTGTCAGCGTCGATTAATCATGCAGGCACTGTTAAATTCGCATGATTCGTTGCGACGAGGCGGAAAGGTGTGGTATATTCTCGATATCTTGGCTTCGAACAGATTCGTCGACCAGGAGAAGTCTAAGAAAAAAGAGTATGTGTCCACGATATTGTATAAGGCAAAAGAACGCCACAGTCAGGTCCGCATAAGGCAAACTTCTCCCACCATCTTCGTCCTCAATTCGAACGAGACGAATTAAACTTCACCTAATGTATGGGACAGTTAACTTATTGAACTGTGTTTTAAACAATTTACAATCACTATCTTTTTCTCTATTTCTTTGGAATAACGAGACAGTATTAGTACACTTTCGTATGTTTATATATGATGAAACGAATAAGCTATATAAGAGTATCTTGAACCTTGCTTGATTACACTGGAGCTCATTCAAGAGTCTCTGAAGTTAATCCATGACACACGTCAACCCGTTTCTTTGCATTAATGTAGATACTAATTTCTTTTATCCTAATCTGATATCGATCTCGCAATATGCATGACACTAATAAATTGTCGGATCTTTCACTTTTCATTTGTCGGCATTGAGGATTTGGTAAGCTTTCGAACTAATTTATAACACTGTCGTTTTTAATTGAAGTGGATCGTCTTTGAAGAGAGCAATAAAATAAGAGTAAATTGAAGATCCTAAATTAAAACCGGATTGTCTAGTGGAGCAACCTAGAGGCGTTAAATGCAATGCATTCCGTCTATAAAACTCATATATAAAAATAATACATACAGAACACGATGTGTGGATGAGATAGTGAAGACGTGAATTGAATTCAGATGAGCTTCTGGGCTCATCTGAAGACCAGCGCAAAATTCAAGTTTATCTGCTCTCTTTACATGCAGTTAATATTCGTACACGAAAAGAAATAAAGCAAAACGTGGAAGGAAATTCATGATACCGATTATTATCTCATGTAAAAAATATGTGAATATTAGCGCTTAATATTGAGTATCTTAAAACGTAATTGGCAGATATTAAAAGGAAAATGTATGACAGTTAGACAGTCCTACATTATGTAAAATGTATGATATAATGAAAGATTTTTAACTTCATTATCTTTAAGATGAATAATAATATTCTTTATATCAGAATTATACTGCAGATTTGTCACACTTGCAAGTGTCAGATTAGGTTTCATACTAGATAATAGTGAATTTTCATGTTACACCCACCAGGAAATAATCGGATTTTATGATGACGATAACATAGCTTGCATAGTAATTGAAACCGTAGGACGATCAATGTTAGAAGTCAGCGTCTGTCGCACATTTTCAATGGATTGCGTTTTGCGGTTGCGTTTGAACCGCGAGTTTCTTACGTCTTACGTCTTAGCAGCCACATCACACAAGTGTTTCAGTCATAAAATGTTCACTCCATGTGCACGTTTCAACCTCAGGCCTTAGTACAAAAGTACAATCTATAACTGAGCCTAATGGTGAGTTCGCAAATGCCGCCGAGAATGCATTTTACAGCCACTTGCCGCAGCACTTTGCCCCTCGAACTCTCAAGACCCTCAAGAGTTTTTCCGTCTTTTTTTCACTGAAGTTTCATTGACGCCCCGGCAGTAAAAACTACACATCGTTATTTGCGATTGTGTCAGACGGCGGTGGATACTTTAAAAGCTTTTAAAGTTATAATAATGAAAAAAATGATGGAATGCTATTGAATTATTGCGGAAAAGCAATTTTCCATTGACTTTGCTTTTCGTTGTCTTAGGCTTGGCGCCACTTTGACTTCTTTCTATAATCTACATTAATACTTGGCAAGGTGCGTGCGAGCATGAGTTATTTTAGTTTCCGGCTAGCAAAGTTGAGACGATATTTTAGTCACATTTACATACAAATATATTTTAGGACAGTTCAGTTAACTCCGAGACCTTCACTTCCTTCGGCAAGAGTTTATCGACTCGCAATTATTTGAGTCACAAAGCCCAGAAAAGTTCGATGTCAAGGATAATAAATACAAGTTGAATGTTTTGTCTTCCTACACAAACATGTTTCATGTTTCGTATTTTTAAATAATCGACGTTTGAATTATGGTCCCTAGAATAATTTTAAATTCAATATGATCTTGCATATTGCCTTTAATATTTTCTAAAACGTATAAATAATCTAGGTTGACGTAAGAAGTTGCATAAATTTGATATTTCACAGACGAGAAGAATCGCATAACCGTAAACGAGGTTTACTCTTACTATAAGTACGTGCGGTTTTCGTTAAACAAGAGTCATGAAAACGCAGTTTCCGAGAACATGTCGACGTGACATCGTAACTGTCTCGCCTTGGACGTTCTTTTCTCTTATGAACCTTCACCTCGGCTTTAAGGAAATAGATGCAAAAGATAGGTGAAAATATTTCCTCAGAAAGTTACGAATACTATTGTTTATATTCCAATAAATATTTGAAACGTGTATTGAAACTATTTTGCGATGACTCCACCAAGCTCTTCTCAAAGTCTTTATAACTCTAGTTCTTTCTAAAAAAAAAATATACATACTAGTCGTAGATTTATCGTCTTCACCTCATCTTTATTTTTTCTGAAAATTATTGTGTAAATAAAATTCTGAAAATTGCAAGAACACCTCACTTATCTAAAATAGACTTATTCACGTGATATTTCGACTGAATCATCGATGTGGGATAACCTACCACAAAGATTAGGTCATAGACATGTCAAGCTCAAATGCGGTGCTAAATTGGTGTCCAAGGCAAAAAGAGGGGAGATTCACGAGAAAATGTTTGCGAGTTCCCGTCATATTGTCGAGCTTGACATAAACGTCTGTTTGCAACTAACATTGAAAACATTTTCCCAAGATGACTCGATGCTTACACAGCACACAAGCACACACGTTCTATGTATTTTAGGACATCAAGCTTTTCTTCTTCGTCCTCGCTATTAAAGTTACATGTCTCCGTTTTCAGTTTATAACTTGTACAAAATTCTAGAAATAAATCGTCCAATGAAACATGTGGCTTGTGTGTATAATACAAGACAATTTGAAATAATCTAGGAATGACTTACCCTCCTCTAAAAAGAGAAAGCAATCTCATTAGGAAATTTATTAAAAATTGAATACTGTTTCCTGTCTGAACTGATAAAAACAACTTTTTCAGTATTCACTGTCACATGCAACTTGATTCAGTTAGTAAATGAGAGCGATATATGGCACCTATGTCGCAGTTTTATCGTCTCTAGATAGCGTCAGTTAGACTTGAATACTTAATATTCAATGACGCGAGCTTATCTCTAGAAACTTATACATACGCTCAGAATAATTACACTATTTACGTTCTCAAAGAAGGAACGTATATGATAAAGATTTGCATTTTGACTAAGCAAAGGATGTTGCAATTGTAAGCAAAAATAGCACTTTTAACAAGTTTTTCATGTTAAATCGAGTATTGCAAGATGTGTTCTCTAACTAAGAATCAATAATAAATGACTTCCTTTACAATCTTGTTCCAGAAGGTCGAGAAACACCATTGTCACCACCTCCACATTCTAGTTCTTCCTTACAAACTTCTCCACGTGGATTAGGATATACTTGTGGGCCTATCGATGGATCACTTTATGCCGTGGTCAACCAAGGCACCGGAGGTGGACCTCGAGGTTCTCCACTGACGGTTTCCATGGACAGTGGGATCAGCAGTGCTCCGCCACAACGACCAAGTCCTCCGGAAATTGAAACCGAGAATCAAGCTCATGGTGACCTTGATAAACTGCTACATGATATGATGCTTACTGTTGAGGTGAGTGGTTAAGATACGCTTCTGATGTCCTTTTTCTTAATAAACCTACCTGATTATTGATAATTTTCTATTAAAATTTACTATTTGTAGTCAATCATAAAGCTACTTATACAATTACACAAATTTTTATAAATTCATATTGAGAAACTATATTCTATTCTGCAACCATTAAAGAAGATACATAAATCAGAGGATAATTCAAAACCAATTACTGTGTTCTGCAATGTTGAAGGAAATATCGCTTTATTGTTGACTCGCGAGCAATAGAAGCTTGTTAGATCGTGTCGTGGATTTGTTGTGCTAATGCGCCCGAAAGAGAACATATATAACTCCCACTTATTTCACATTTATGGGACAGTCAAGGATCTCATAGTTTCTCACTTGAAACTCACACTAAAATCTATAGGACCGTCAGGGCTCTATGTCTTCCTGTACCTCCCACATGGAGTCAACATGTAACTGGTCAATTTTTACAACATCCGACTTATTATAATAAAAATCGAATCAATCCTTATTTACTGTTCTAATTTTAACTAATACTAGTCTAAATTATTTCGAAAATGTAAAATAACTTCTACAACTTCTTCAGTACCTTGAATTATTAGGCAAGTGTCGAAGGCCAATCACTAGTCAGTGATAAATTGTGGGAGTAGATTTAAAGGCAAGTTCATTTAACAGAATTTTACGGGACACATTATGTGGAAACTTAATAACAGAGAAGGCGAATGAATACTCATAGTTTCAAAAGAGATTACGAAACTAAATCTGACTGAGACGCGATACTGTTCCGCGTTACGCACCTGTTTGAGATGTCAAAAGTACTTAGTCATTATATAGTCTCCCTCCTCTCAAGCTCCCTCTTTTTTTATGTCCCTCTCCTCTAATATTGTTACTTTATTTTTATGTGCAGTCAATGCCAGATCCACCAACGGATGAATATCATCGATCGGATAGAAACGAGAAGGCCTATGCTCAAGAGTCTCGCAGCTATAGCAGCCACGGTAGTCATCCCACTTCCTCGAATTATTCGACCTTGAAGGACTCGTATAGAAGTTACAGTGCAGCAAAGGAGTCGAGCCCTCCTTACAATTCCAACAGTAGTTACAGCACTTTGAAGAACGACTACAGAGAATCACCTTCCATCCGCAAAGAAATTTTAGTTGGTAGAGAGGACGGAAGGGCTTACGACGTAATCGACTTCCGAGGTTCTCCAGATCGAAAGATCTCAGAGTCGATGAACGACTCGTACCGAAAGCACACGGATTCTTTTTCGCCTCCTGGGAATATCGACTTCATTGATGATGACATTCCTTACCACGCGAGGCAAACTAGTCAACCCTTCTCTTATGGTGCCACTTCGGATATGATCAAACATCAGAAACTTTCCTCGCCTTCTTTGGTCAGGAAGGCCTCGGTACGAGGAACTGCGCCTGTGGTTGATTTAGATGATATTCTTGGGGAAAATAGCAGAAGACCCAACAGCCCTCTCAACTCTAATACGCCAGATCCACCACCGGAATTCGCTAATGGTTCAAGCAAGCTGAATTCAGAGCACATCGATGGGTGTGTATTCCTTTTTCTCAATACATACTAATTTTAAGACTAATATTTTAAGACTACTCTTGAAACTCTTTCGAGAGTATAGTTCTTACTTTAGATTTATTTTCTTTTTCTCGTATTTCTGTCAACTAGGAAATTATATAACTCGGTACAAAATTTAATTAGCAAAAGTGTGGAGAGAAACATCGGTAAGGCTAACTGCCAAGAAAAAAGATTGATGTCCATATTTATAGTAATTCTGTAGAAAATTGCCGGATAATTCAATTCTCAACGTGACTAATATAATTACAGAGTTCGCCCACACTGAAAGACGATTAATTCTTGAAAAATATTTTCGGCATCGCTAGCTGCGTTTTAAATAATCTTAAAGAGTATTTGTGACGCTCTGCGTAACTATTGTTTATATTATATAATAGTCAGATTACTTTTGTTAAACGTCAAAACGCTTATTTATCAGCCTTGGACTTTCGACCCACCATTAAAACTTTCATACATTTCGGTTAACGAGCCGGGTTTTGCATTCCTAAGCTTTCATAATCCTTTATGTACATGTCAGGCTCGTTATTATGGTTGCAATTATAAGCAGCCCATTTGGTGGAGTGGCCTCACGAAAATAGGGTGTTCTCGGCTGGTTTTGCAAAGCCGCCAGAGGTACGACGTGAAAAGCATCGTGTCGCAACGCGGCGTCCAAATTGGGCACCGCAAAAGGACGAAAAGAGACGGCCTCGGTCTCGGAAAGAGACAATTAATAAATTGTCTTCCCATGCGCGACCCAACTTGTGAATATTACACTGCATTTGCCAAGAATGGTAAATGCGGTCATAATGTGACTCATTATTCATTTTAATGACAGAAAAATAATAAAAAATATCGCTGGATCAAAGCGGAAGCAATTTTACGAGAATTGAATTGGAAATTCACATTAATCAGAATATCTTTCACTCAGTCTTACTTGAATTCATTTACACGCTTAATGAAAATATTGATTGCGCATAAACATTTGAATTATTGCTAATACCGCTATTAAAATTTTACATTTTTAATTTAAAATTTAAGATATGTAAGCTTACTAAAAAGTGAGAAGCAAGTGCAGGACGAATTAACAGCATTTCAATTTTATAGCTCCTAAAATGTGTAATCTAGAGGAGTTAAGCTTGAAATCATTCGGTTAACTGTACACTCGGGTAGTTGTTACAGAGGTAGTTTATTTTGATTGGATGAAGATATTTATGATGTGCCCGGATTTTTGATTCCTCCTGATTTTATCGGTTTTATTGCGGCTAATGAACCTGCATTTGTCAAATGATCTCACCGAGAAACTCACTCAAATGATGTAGAATGCTTTGATCGATTAGAATTCAATAACTTGATAATGACAACGGATCGAGTTCTATTATGTCGCGAGGAACAATGATAGAGTGAAAGGAGAAAGTACGGAATGCGTTTTTGAAGGAGTTTGATAAATGCTGGATTGTCTCAATTCTCATGTATAATAAAATTAATTCATCGTGTAGCTTTCGCTTCAAAAATATGAAAATAAATGTCTCTCAGGTCGTTTCTAACTTCACGCGAATTCTAGCACGCTAGCAAACGCTACAAGGGGGGGGGGGATTGACTTTTACGGTCAAGGAATTCGACTGACTGTTGACAAGTCTTTTCTGCGAGACTTATCGCTCGATCGCGATTTCTTCTGTACTTTTTGTACACAACTATGTTGGGGATGACATTTCGCTTTTTTGGAAAATTAAATTTTTAAGAACAGGTTTTAATGTATACATATATATATATTCAGTTAAGAAATACTAGTTTCCGCTTTCTCCAGTCTCGACAAAAGAGATTCTTAGACTTCTTAGTTCTTACATTTTTACATTCCAGTTTGGACTAATTACACGTGACCCGAGAGATCTCAGCACGCCTGCCTCTTTATCTATGACAGCATAATAACTGCAATTAGAAGCACAATTTTTTATTGGCGTCCTTCTTTGAAGATAACTTAATATAACGAACTCTGAATCAAATTGAATATTATGACATTACAAGCAGAAATTTACCCGGCGTTGTTCGTGCCTTTTAGGAATTTTAATTAATTATTTTTAAGAGTTGAAAGAGATTTTAAGGGATTCAAAAATGTCTTGGAATTGTTTAAAATATTTTGAAATCCGTTAAAATGGTTTTAAATGTTTCGAAATATATAAGCAAAAAAAGTGAAACAAATTTAAAAAGTTCGAAAACAGTTTCCAAATATCTTTAAAAAGTCCAATGGACAAATTGATGACTTTATTCTGTTATAGTTTCAAATTGTGGAACCTATTCAAAACAAACACACGGTTTCAGTTTTATATATGTAGATTGTTGATAGATTTTTCACAGGAAATTACTAGATTTTTACATTCAAACGAATGTTTATAGGTCCGTAGTAAAGGGTGTGAAAAATGGGTCAAAAAAAAAGTAGCTTTGAGTATTTTGAGAATCCGGTCGCCCTCTGACATAATTATAAATATAGATTGGTCCAGACGCGCTAAATCGGCTGTGGTAGAATCTCTCTTTTCGTATTTCGCTTTCTTTCTCCACCAATGTAGCCGTACAAAACGGAACCAGGAAGCGGAAGTCGTTGCAAGTCTGCAGCTTAGATATACGTCGTCGCATGAATGAGCTTAGAAGCTCCTCTAATTTACTCCGCAAGCTCCGGGTAATTTGTATCTTTTTCTAAAGTGCACTTCTCATAAAACCTCTCGGTATATTTATATTCTCTTTAGCTTCCGGCAATATATATTATATATTCTTAAACTATCGATAAAACTGGCGTATCAATAACATATTTACATCAAGAATTTTCTCATAAAATTTGTTAAGTAATATTTGTAAATGTTTGAAAGGATCGAAGAATATTTGCTGCCATAAATTACTATTCTACCTTCCCTATCATAAACTCATGTTGGCGCTACATTCATTACAATAAACATTGAGCCTTCAGAAATGCATTTCTATGTAAGTAAGTGGATCCATTGACGCTTGCAAACTTGTTAATAATCTAGATTATATACGGTTATAGAGAACGATAAAATAATGAAACGCTAGCTGCCTGAAGTACTTCGGTTATACGAAAAGCAGGTCTACAGATTGCTACAGAAACACAGCAATACGCTTGGGGCAATAAGTCGCATAAATAATCGTGGAGATAGTAAAACTGATCACACACGCAAAAGTGTCTTTAGATTATTGCGAAGTTTAAAAGTTTAAAGAAAAATTTGTAATTATACTTAAATCTATTTTCAATTTCTTAAAAATTCCTTAGAATAATTTACAATATCTTGATATCCTTTAAAATGTACAATCAGCGAATACAATTCTAACCAGTAGGTGAAGAGAGAATGTGGCTTCAGATTTTAAAATAGCGAGAATCTATTTTCGATATAATCGCTACCTCTTTTTTATGATAGGATAAAATAAAAGTTTACGTGGTTGATGAACTCATCTCTCTCGGCAAGGATTTTTCTTCTTTTTTTTCACAAACGTAAACCGATGAGCAAGTACGCAAGAAAGGATTGATTTGTGGATCGTACATTACTCCGGTTTAGCTGAAACAGCAAGAACTTCTAGTGCCTCGTAGATCTGCATTTATTTATTGACGATACTCTTTTAGAGGCAAGGTGGCTTAACTAGCTGAACAGACATAAAATAGTGATGTGGGGTAAAACTCATCTATCAAGATATAACGGCGAACTCCTTGTCGACTAATTTAACGATGTGTAGCTTTTTCAGATTTCCTTCAATGTAGTGTATAATAATAAATCTGGTGTAAGCTTACGAAACTTGTTTTACAATTAAGTTGTTTTTTACGCAAGAATTTCAAGTAGTACAAGAATTTTAAGTGTAGGAAGTATTTGATTCCTATTTTGATACATGACGTAATTATTGTATGTTGTAGTTTGTCATGGCTGAGGCAACAACAGTTAAAACTTGCTGCCAGGAGGGACGAGAGAAATCCAGCAAGGATATGGAGACAAGAAGCGGGAAATCGAATGCTTGGCGAATTGAAAAGCGTGCAGAAATCACGCTTAAGGCACGATGGATATGCTAGTGACTCGGCGGTTCTAGATGATGAAGATGATATCTGGACGACCAGCCCAGTTTCTGGTCAGGTGAGATAGATGATTAACCTTTTTGCTTTTAATCTTCATGCTACCCAAGGCCGTTTAGCATCTAGCCAATGTGATATAATCTATCATATTTTTCAAAGGGGTCGAATAAGATGAAAATTTCTGAAATCAGAAACACAAAGCGTACATAAAAAATTTGTTATCTTGGTAGAAAATGGCAATTCTAATCGGACCACAAATTTTCCCGCAGAATTCAGTTAGAACTGCCGTATACACATCCGCTCCAGCAAGTCCTTTACTTCCGCAGAGGTCGGCTAGTAAAAAATACAATGGCACTGGAAACTCAACACTCGGAAGACCAAGGGCGGAAAGCGTGAACGAGAGACCCTTTGTTGCTGTTAAGAGAGCGTACGATTTCCGAAAGTACAATGACAACCAGGTACTTAAGAAAATTCAATTTAAACTAATGATTTTATGATTTCTTTTACCATTTTTGGATTGATAACCTGCTTCAACAATAATCTACGTCTAAAACCTGCTGTAAATATTTAATTTTATAAACTCACAGTCGTGACAAGTTATTTACAAATTAAACCATCAACATTTGAAATTAAAATCAGCACAACCTATGGTTAGATACAGAATAGTTATACTGCCAATTTCAAGTGTTAAATAATTTTTAGAAGTAGTAGTAGCAAGTGCACGAACGCTGTTTTATTTTTCTGAAAGCGATCGGCTAATTAGAGGGTTTACAGCGATTTGTACCTTGTATAATGTTTAACTAGCCATAATAGATTAGATACGCATGTAGCCTGAGAAAAAGCGCTTGGCTTGCATTGCAGAGCCCTCCGTCATCCCCGCGTGCAGCATTAATCGCAGCACCGCCCTTAGGCCTAGTAAACCATTACCAAAACTCAAATCGCCCGGATAAGCAGCCCCAACAACCCCCTCGACCAGAATCTCGTAGCGACAGCTTCGCACGAGCGGAAACATTGTTGAGGGAGTACCGACAGGCCAACAACAACAACAACCACATAGATTCTGCAAAAGTGCAGGACAACTTTGAGAAGTCAGGACAATCAGAATCAGGAAATGGAGAACATTATCAGAATGGTTATACGACGAATTACGAATCGGTTATCAGTAATGGTGTAAAGGACCCAGTGGATGCAGGTCTACTGGCAGTTGTGGATCAGCAACAAGCCAGGCAGAATTCGGCTGACCCTCTCGTGAGCCTAATTCAGTCATTGGCCAATATCTCGCCAATTCATGGATCATCCACTAACAAAAATGCCCAAGTGAATTCAGTCACAACCACCTCAACAGCAATCACCACCACGACCAATACCACTAACAGTTCCCCTAATCAGTCACCAAAAGCATGGCAGAGTAGTACCCAGGTTTGTCGCAACGCCTTGCACTTATTCACTACCTAGCCGTAGCTTCAATAATCAACTTGAAGATCATTTTTTTTTTCGCACGAATGCTTTTACGAGTATAACTATCATTTTATTTCATTTGCTTGAACATAGCATCTTATATTTTAATAATCAAACACATATAGTCATCAAAAGTTATCACATAATTGAATATATCTGTATCATATGTAAAATATGAAATGGTACTGGTTCCTTTTGTACAGATTATTATCATGAATTCAAGAATTAGAATTATAGAAGTACCTTTCAATTTTTAAGTAATCATTTTACTCAAAGTTGTTTCTTCCATGTTGTGTTGGTTTGCAATGAAAATTAATACTTCCTGATATCGATTTCCAGTCCCACAATGATTCCTCATCATCGTGGACAGAGAGAAGCATAAGTCCCGGAAGCGTGGGTGTTGGGGGCGCCTCTCGACCGCAGACTCCAGCATTTCCGGTTCATCCACGCACTCCTTATGTGAACAATTCTTCTCCTACGGTCACCTTTGCATCAGATCGAACCTACATCACGTCAAATAATATCAACAATTCAGGATATAATATTAACAACAACCACATTGATTCAGGAAACATGAACAACAACTACGTCGATCGTGCAATTTATATTGAGGAACGCAGAGAAATTTCCAGGGAGGCGGGACTTCCCCCCAAGAGTCCGACAACTCAGCGGTAAGATACTTGAATTTATTTGATTTATTTTGAATTTCTACGACAATTGAAAGAAGTCCATTTTCTAAATTGTGCTGTGACCCATATTTTTACTGTCTTCCATTTTTGATTTCTTAAATAACTAAATGATTTGCTAATCCTGTAATCCGCATCCTTGGAGACAATAATTGGCACGACGAACAATTAAATATTTAAAACTTTCCAAATTTCTCGCGTATCAGTTTCAAGTGTTTCCACGAACAATTGGAGAAATACCAATGATGACAGATTAATGTTCGTGATTCTAGACACTTGAGTTTTCCGGAAAGCGGCTCGTTTAAAGAATCGCGTAACAAGCGATGGCCGCAAACTAACCACTCGACGTTGTACGATCCTAGGTAATATACTGTGAAGCAATCATCAAGAGATTGAGCGTGAAATCGCAGCCATGCACTATGAATGTTATATGTCGTTTTATTAACAGTGTGTGATTGCACTTTTCCTGTACATGAATCATGATGGAGTGGGCAATGTCACTTAAGATTTTATATTTTTTCCAAGTCTTCCACTAACAATGAGTCTCAAGAACTTTAATATTCAATATCCTATGATTTAAACAAGTCTTGTCCCACTCGTTCTTTCAAGTGCAGAACTTTGGAATAACTACTTTCATAGAAAAAAGAATCAAACGAAATATGTCTGAATTTTTTTAACGAATTTACCACATTTCTACTACTAACAAAGGCTTGTATATTACGCGTTCAAAAAAGAATCAACTAATAAAAATCAGTTTTGTATTAATATTTTTAGATTAGTTGCATGAAGGATTAAGAAAAACTTGTTATAAATCTATACCATACTTTCTATTTCGATAGACTATCTGCTTCTATCAATTTGAAATTTTGCATTTTTATTTTTTCTGTTTAAAACTTTTAAAAGGAAAAACTTTTCCTCAAAGTCCGAACAGATGAAGTATTACGTTTTGGATAATAAATGGGCCTAAGGAATGAAAGGGTACCATTTTTTATTGAAAGGGAAATTCGTTGCGCGTTGATGCTTTCTATTTCGTGATCTTTTACGTGATTGTATAATTATCCATAAATGTATACGTAAACGCACTTGCAGTATTTCTTCAAAAGTCGCACCGCTGCACGATTTTCGTGTCACTGTATGCATATTCGCTTCATTCGCTTCTAGATTCTCATTTGATATGAATATTTCATGTACTTGTAGCAAGGACCGTCCAGTCTCTCCACTAGGCGAATCGACAGGATCTCAGTCACATACTATGGGCCGTAGTCCTGGTACTCCAACGCATATCGAATTTGCCCAAAGCCCTAAGGTGGGTTGAAATAAATCTTTATATAAATCTGAATGTCTTGTGATTTTTTTCATCTTGTATAGTTTTCTAAAATATTTTTATAATTAATTTCCAGTCTGCAACGTCTTACAACTCCATTAACAGCGGAGGTCACACATCTCCCATGGTTCAGTATTACGGATCGAGACGTTCTAGTATTCATTCAAACACAGAGCCTCAAGAAGTAGCAGATATCAATGTTAAATTTGTTCGCGATACCAGCAAGATTTGGTATAAACCAAATATATCTCGAGAGCAAGGTGAGTTTTATACCATAAACTCTAGTAGACTTCGCTTGTTTTTTAAAACCTTTTTTTTTAAATTCAGTATCTTTCTTTCAGTGCTGTATTTAATTAATATTGTAAAATATTTAATATTGTTGCAGCAATATCAATGCTAAAAGATGCAACCCCGGGAACGTTTGTGGTCCGAGATAGTAATTCGTTTCCTGGAGCCTTTGGTCTTGCCCTCAAAGTGGCAACCCCACCACCTGGAGCACCAAGTAGTCCAAGAGACCCATCTAGTGAACTCGTTAGGCATTTCCTAATTGAGCCAACATCCCGCGGAGTTAGACTCAAGGGATGTGCCAATGAGCCTGTCTTCAGCTCTCTTTCCGCTTTGGTTTATCAGCACAGCTTGATGGCAATGGCTTTACCCTGCCAGTTGTTACTGCCGGAACCGGATGCAGCAGCCAGAGCACTCGACTCACCAGGAACAAATAGTGCACAACAGCTTTTGGCGCAAGGAGCTGGTGAGTAACTCTTAAACTCAATCAAGTGGACAGATAGACATATATGTTAGTATTAGGGTCTTGATAAAGCAAGAATCAACTTCATAAAAGGAAATAGCTGAATTATCTAATTAGTTTTGTGATTTGATAAAAGAGAGATTTTTGTTTCCAATTTAATTACTCGAATACGATTTAGAGATACATTTATGAATTCTACAATATTTATAAGATATATTTTTTTGTTTTAGCCTGCAACGTATTGTATCTCTTCACGCTGGATACCGAGTCACTAACCGGACCTCAAGCTATCAAAAAAACAATCGCAATGCTGTTCGATCACAAGCCTCTACCGATTGCAACCATCGTGCACTTCAAGGTCTCCACACAGGGCATCACGTTGACTGATAACGCCCGCAAACTTTTCTTCCGTAGACATTATCCTACGAATAATATTAGCTACTGTGGCCTTGATCCCGACGAGCGTACTTGGAACTTTGTCAGTGAGGAGACTGGACGAGCTCTTAGTGCACAGTAAGTATCTCTTAAATAAGAGGTAATATTCAAAATTTTGAATATATTAAATAATTTCTGTAATGAATTATTTTATAAATTATTTAATTTTATTTCAGTCGTTGTTTTGGATTTGTGGCAAGAAAACCAGCGCATAAATCCGACAACCAGTGTCACATCTTTGCGGAATTGGAACCAGAACAACCGGCAATGGCTATTGTAAATTTCGTGAATAAGGTAATGATGGGCAATGCTCATGTGAAAGCAAACATTGTCTAAGAAAGAACGTGAAGTCATCAATTCCGTCAAGATAAATAATTGGAATCTAAAATTTCGAGGGTGTCCCTCTTTTTGATCTACCGTAGCTGTGAACTTGGGCCGAACCAAGCTACAACCACTACCATAGCCATAAAATAAATTAATCTGATAAAATCATATATCTAAAGTATCCAAAACTAGCTGAACATGAAAAT
Organism: Synergus japonicus; assembly: GCA_900474275.1. Taxonomy (NCBI): domain Eukaryota; kingdom Metazoa; phylum Arthropoda; class Insecta; order Hymenoptera; family Cynipidae; genus Synergus; species Synergus japonicus. Next base: position 268,133 of record UCOH01005972.1, read on the forward strand.
AATCTAGACAAAATGAGGCATTACTGTAAACGATTTACATACACTGAAGTTCCAATTAATTTCATTTCGATTGATGTCCTTAGTATTCTCCTTGCTCCTCTAACACCGGGAGCGTGAAAGCTCTATAAGTGCAGTATGAGAATTCTAGGAAGCATATCACGCCAATTTTAGATCATACCCGAAAAGTGACATCAATAGAAACTTAAGTGTATATTTAAATAATAAATATCATCGAGATTTCATAGTTGCACAACAACCAGGATTAATTCGATGATACTATTCACATTGGTGGGTGGACAAAACTTTTTCCTCGGAAAAGAATCTCTTATAAGTTAATGACAGTTGGAAAATTGTATAATTTTATTCCGCATAGAGAACATTGCAAAAGATACACACATGCGAATGTAGACAGACTCTTTAAGTAATTCAAAGCAATTCTGTATTAAAATCTACTACATTACGAATGAAACTATTCGAGTATATCAAGAATGTTAATTGTTGCAAACCAATATTGTTATTATATTATTATCGTCGTAAATGTCGATACGAGAACGACGTTTATAACTTGTACATAACACTAAAGCCTTAAGAAAAATAGTATTAAGTTTCCATTAATCGGAAAAGCCCGAGGACTGAGATGGACGGGAAAAGGGGAATGAAGGAAAGAAAATAAGAGATAATTTACGAGTAGAACAGTAGATTAAAATAATTAGGATAGTGGAACTCCTTTAAGAAGCATCACAGAATTGAGTTTATGAGTTCTTGCCATTCAAGATCACTCTCGCGAAAGCCGAGAGGCTCGCTTAATCAATCGAAACCGGGAGTGATTGTCAGCAGTCAATTAATAATCTAATAAGTACGACAATATCAATTTCCTTTTTCTTCTTCTTCCTTTTCTCTCACAGGAAATTGGACTTAGAATGTTAGAAAACCAAAATTCACTTTTTAAGAGATGCTCGGTAACTCTGTCGATTGTACGTGCTAGTCAAAATTGAAAATATTTAATATTTGGAGAATAAATTACGGGGTTAATTAAGAATCACGATTTGAGTTAACTGTCAATTATTGTCGAATCGATGTGACTTACTTTGTGTATGTCTTGTTTTCGCCAGTCTTGATTGAATAACAGATTAATATGTAACTTCAGTCAGTATACCTGTAATTATTATACCTTCTATACGCCTAAGCATTGAATGTATTGTTGTATACCTTTTTGGGTATATTATAGTACACAATATATAACAAAGGAATATTATATATGTATTCACTGCGTGCATATATTTTCTTTTATTTCACCTACCCATTTTTACATTCTCATCATATGAGAAGGCAGTGGTTTTATGTGAAAACTCACTTTCCCAACTTCATAAATATGTGAACATAAATAAAGTATAATAATATTAATAAAATTATATCTGTGTTGGTATATTCACTGTCACCTCAAGTAAATTTTTGCTTCAAGCCAAAATTTATGCCTGGAACCTGGCTACGGATTAATTCACTGTTAAAGCAGAGTTTTTTGTTAATTATTTGAAATTATTTGATCTATAAAAAAATTCAGTTGAAAAATATAGATTAGAGAAAGATCTTCAAAAGATTCCTTCAAAATCGCTTCTTTTTAAATATTCAATTATTTGCAATAATTGAGCAGCAATTTTATCCATGCACATATGTCTAAATTGGCCTCGAATGAGTAATTTCAGAAGTTATTGTATGTATAAGTTAAAATGAAAAAACATTAAATCAAATTTTATAGGAAACTGGAGTAATATGGCAGCGACAAGTAAAGTGCAAGGAATTGAGGATTTATTCATCAACTTAGAAACACTAGGTATTTCTTTTGTAGAATAACATCAGCGAAGAAGTGTCTTGAAACTAACGGGATCTACCAACGCGTGATCTTTGGCCCAAACTACCCAATGTGGCAAATGCATAGTCAGGATAAAATTTAAAATATGTTAAACTGTCCGAAAATCTAGAACTGAATTAATGAAGTCAGGAAACGTTCTTCTAATTATTCTTATAATACCGTTCTAAGGTCACCTACGTCTTGAAAACTGTTTATGCTCTAATTTTATCATTTTAAGAATCAACAAACATCTGAGAGAAAAATATTGATAGACGTAAATTATATCTACCAATTTTCTATTATATAAGCACAATTTTTATCAATTAGTTAATAACACTGAAAATTCTGAGAAGATCTTTTTAAAGGTGAAAGTCACCATCAATGCAATGAAACGTTATTTTTCGCCTACCACCAGTTCCAGAACTGGTTGAGCTCAGTCAGGAAAGAACCTTCCTCGAAGTTGTTTCTTCGGCTTGAGATCATGAAAAGTGGATGGTCGATTCCGTGCATTAATATTGCCTCCTTCGGGCCATTAGTGATTTTCTCGGCAATTCTTGTCAGTGGAAATCCGCTTCTGGAAATATCTATGAATCAAGGACAAGTTATTACTCCAGATGTATACAATATAAACATTTCGGATCCACATGGGTTAGTTCAACAGTTAATATACATTTTTTAAAATTACAATTTTACACAATTTTCGAAATTTTTTGATAATATTTCTTCTTTCGCATTTTTCGTAGTACATCATTTTCCATTTGTTGATAGATCCATTTTTGACCTTCAAAAAAATGTTAAAAATAAATTGATGTATTATGCACCTTTTTTCGATTCTGATGATCTTAAAGTTTTGTTTACTTATTGTGCATAATACGGTATAAAATATCCTTCTAAATAACTGTAAGTCGATGTTGCTGTCGTCTTCAGAGTTCCTTATTCAGCAAAGATAGTAATTATTAATGAGCAGCACTTTCTTAGTCGAAATTAAAGTATTTATGTCCCGTATACGGCACAGTAGATGTCAGAAAATAGTAAAATAGCATAAATCATCAGTATTCTCTGAATCTTTCCATGTCTGATGATGCGTGAGGAGAAGCTATTATGAATGCATCATTATATGTTTATTATTATTTTGAATTTTTCTTGCGAAGTAGAGTATCAGAATAGAAATAATAATTTTAAGTTTAAGTATAGAAGTATGTAATTATAACTCAAATTACAATATATTTATATAGATCTGAATTCAGAAATGTTTCCAATACAATAATGAATGAATCTGATACAAAAAATACAATTATGAGAGACCCAGAAGGAGAATCTGCAACAAAATCGTCAAACCGGAAATTATTTCCATGGAGTTCTCGGAATCGAGAGTTTTCTTTCATGGATACACTTGAAACAGTATTCGCCACGGTGGCTAACGGAGTCAGCATGGTGTTTAACAATATTATTAGTGGCGAGTCAAAAAATTCAAAATCGATTAGCAATAAAGTTAGCTACAAGGACTTCCAACTTCTAAGAATCCTTCCGACTAGAAATTCCCATGTAGAAGATCTTCGTTCCATGTATGAAACTGAACCAGACGACATAAAGTTTTGGACGCTTCCTGAAAAAAACAAGTATGTAAAATTAATTTTTGTACAAATCTGTGCACTAACGATTTTAATTTTCAGGTCAACGGATGTTTTAGTTTCACCGAATATAATTGTAGACGTGCTGAAATTTCTCAAGGAACAGCAGATGGAATTTTCTGTACTTATATCAGATCTTCAGGTATGAATGCACATGATCTAATATTATTGTAGAATAGATAATATTAAGATTCAGAATAAGATTTAGATTTATATTTAATTTTAGAAAACTCATAAATTTTAAACATATATTTGTACAGAAAACTATATCGAACCAAAATCCTAAAATGTCGAAGGAACAAAGACACGATCTACTTAACACTCAAGGGCACTCAATGACCTGGAAAAGATATCATCGATATGGAGGTCAGGATACATTGAACATAAAATTAAAATCAAAGTTAATCAAAATTTTTATTTTGAATTTAGAAGCTTATAGATTTCATGTTTTAGAAATAATGAAGTATTTGGAACACCTGGCTTCAAGATATCCAACACTTGTTGAACTCGTGACAATTGGAAACAGTTATGAAGGGCAACCTTTAAAGGTCGTCAAAATCTCGAGTGGACCTACTAAGAATGGAGAAACGAAACCAGCAATTTGGATTGATGCTGGTAAGCATCCCACATTTAAAAAAAAATTAATTTAAAAAATATTCTTCTGCAATGAACTTTAACATCCAACAAATGAGTTCATGAACTTAATTTCGAACATGAAAGGTTATCAAACTGGAACAAGTAACTTTATCTTGTCAGTCATGCCAAGCGGCATCTTATTTGCTATTCACGTAGTGACATTTACGGTTTTCATGACAGAACATGTGCATAGTAGAATTTAGAATAAGAACCTGTTTCCATTAAAGACATATCATCATGCGAACTCATTTAGTCAATTTTATGCAAAAGTTAGTAGCACTAGGAATTTATTAATGTCATATAAAATATACTAAACTATTGTCTCGTGTAAATATAGTCACAATGTATTGCAATTTAGAACAACATTTATATTTTTATTCACAATTTAAATTAAAAGAATCAGGTGCTCTTTCTTTTACTTTTAATCCTGAATCTGAAAACTGTACCTTGTTTATAGGTATTCACGCACGAGAGTGGATAAGCATAGCAGTGGCTACCTATATTTTGAGTCAGTTGGTCGAGAAAAATTCAACATACACAAGACTCCTTGAGAATTCGGATTGGATGATTTTGCCTGTTGCAAATCCTGATGGTTATGAGTACAGTCACACGACTGACCGACTTTGGCGAAAAACCCGAAGTTCTCAGGCTGATGGCGAAAATGAAGCAAGGTAAATAGAATCACCATATAAAGAATTAGATTTTCATTTTAATGCATAGTAAAAATTTTCCTCATACATACAATCTTGATTTGGATGATAAGTAAATACGATAAAAATATTATCCTATATGATGGTAGAATAATGAAGATAAGTTACACATTTCCGGCCAATATTATTTCAAACTTGCGATTAGGGTAATTGATATTGATTTGATATACCTATATCTATCTATATAGAAAGCTGAATTTTAAATTTCTTTAGTCTTTTTAACTCTCCTATAAAATCCCTTCAAATTCCTTTGAGTCAAGTAAATTTTTGCTAGTTTTTAATAAATTTCAAATTAAATATAGCCTGATGTTTATCATTTGTTTGATGAATTTGATATGTTCAATGAAATTTATAGATATACACCTTCAGGACTACTCCATCTCGTTTCGCATATAGCTAGATGGTTCTTTTCCGATTGCGAAGGTGTTGACCTTAATCGAAATTTTGGTTACCACTGGGGAGATGCAAAAATCGAAGGAACAAGTTCAGATCCATGTCGAGACACATATGCAGGACCTAAGGAATTTTCAGAGCCAGAATCTAGAGCAATATCTGACTACATAATGGCAAACAAAAAAACTATACGGTACTACAAGATTTTATAAGCCTGATAAATTTAAACCTAATGTTTGCTCTAATTGGAAATTGGTTTCAGAGCTTATTTAACTTTACATTCTTATTCTCAAATGTGGCTAATTCCTTGGGGTTATACTTATTCCAAGCCATCTGATTATACGGATTTGATGAATGTTGCCAAGAAAGGATCCAAGGCTATGGCTAAAATTCATGGCACTGATTACAAGGTTGGACCTTCCTCAGAGTTGTTGTATCTGACAACAGGTTCGTTTTTTTTATAATAATTTTCGAAATGCTTGTATTGGATTATTATATTGGAAATTAAAAATATTTTTAATTACAGGAGCATCTGATGATTGGGCCAAAGGAGCGGCTGGAATTAAGTATGCATACACATTAGAGCTGAGGGATCGTGGAACGTATGGTTTTCTATTACCAGCTTCGAAAATTGTTCCTACAGCTCGAGAAACTTGGGCAGGAATTCGGGCGATAGCACGTCTCGTTACTTCCAAGACTGACTAAAGTAACTTTATAATTGGAAAAGAGAATGAAATGTGTGCTGTGATCTCAAGCCCTAAAACTGATATCTTGCATAATTATATCGATGGCAAAATATTTATTTTTCATATTTATCATTTTTATTTAGAAGTTTGTGTTCAAATTTTAATTTTAATTGACCCAATTAAATTATTTATTTATTGATATTCAACAGCTTTTTAGTATGTGAAGATTGTAGATAATTTTTAGATATTTGAAACTAATTGATTACGTAAAATAGTTCTTAGAAAAATAAATGTAAGATTGCTATAAAATTACAAAACATTTCTTCTCGATCACTGTTGTAAGGATAAAAGTTGTGCGCAAAATGTAGAGTATTGTTACACAACTTGCTATTAATGATAACATGAATTATCTCAGTGTCTGAAAGATATTTGAAATTATGTCGATGATCTATGTTATCACATATTATATCAAGACGATGACGACTATATATTCATAGGTGGCAATTTTTAATTGGGCCTTTTACCTTTGTCTCTTTCGTATCGATAAATTAATTAGAATTATTTAGCAGTTAAAGTTAGAAATGCGTCACATTTGTTTGAAATATCAGGGTTTTGATATCTTATCTGTGGATGATTTCTAAATTGATTCGTTAACTGATATCATATATATAAATTTATTCATTCATTAACCTTAATTGCTTTTCAATTTCTAGACTGAAAAAATTAGCGAAATTTTCTTTGTTTCGTGCATGCTTTGAAATGGTAGATAAATTTTAAATAAAGTTAACAATGAGATAACTACAAACGGAGATACAACAGTTACACATCATGATAAGGGAAGGAAATTCGCATTAGGAAAAAAAGGAATTAGAGGAAAGACAACATCGACAAGTAAATACGAAGATCTTGAACAGGAAAGTTTCCTGCTTCTCTTCGTTCTTTTATAAACTTTGATTTCGCACTTTCATTTGTTACTAAGTACAATTAGTTGGAGCATATATTGTCTGCTATAGCAACTAACTTTCAATTTAGCCATCTTATCGTAATCGGGAAATGCAATCTGATCGAAAAATTAGAGTATTACGGTTTCTATTAAAATAGATTTTCAAATGTACACAACGTGAGTACAAAAGTCGATGATTTGACACAACAGTTATGATGGTAACAATTGAAAGACTTATCTATTGAATCATTCATTGATAGGTAATTCATATATAAAGAGCGGTAAAAGAAATTATTATTACGTTGAAAGTCGAACTGCCGCAACATGTTGCTAAAGTCTGTTATTCTTGTTTGCATGTGCTATGGTAAGTGTATAATGAAAATCATGAAATTAAAAAAAAAAAAAAACTATTCATATTGAGACCTCAGTATGTAGAAACTAATATTTAAACAATTTTCAGCAGGTCTCAGTGAGGCTATGCATCTCGGTTTGAGTGCATTCAATGGTCTCTCACCCCGGATTACCGATGGTGAAGCTGCGGTTCCTGGACAGTTTCCATACCAAATTTCATTGGAATGGTCAATCTTGCCTCCATTTGTGCCATACTCGCATGTTTGTGGTGGCTCTGTTTTAAACGAAAATTGGGTTCTGACTGCTGGGCATTGCATAACTGAGCTGCCTAAGATTGGAAAGTTCCCTCTTGGAAAAATCAGAGTGAACGCTGGAAAGTACCAAATTTTGGAGGCTGGAGAAGAACAACAAATCATTAAAGTTTCTCAAAAGATAGTCCATGAAAAATACGTCGGGTAAGCACTGTTGAAAAGTCGATACAGAATTTGTTTAGTCATCTTTGTCCATTTTCAATAATTTAGAACGTTTAAAATATACTTTTGGCATTTTAAAAATATATATATAAATTTTTCTCTACAGCGGAGTAGCACCATATGATATCGCTCTTCTGAAATTGGCAACTCCTCTAGTGTTTAACGAACGCGTAGGTCCAGTGTCTTTACCGAAACAAGATGAGGAATTCTCAGGAAACGTAGTTCTTTCCGGATGGGGATCAGTTTCTAAAGATCTTTTACCAGTTTTGCCAAGTGTTTTGCAATTCACTGAAATTCCTCTCGTTGAGTATGACACTTGCAATAAAGCACTTCAAGATATCGAAGTCGGCGCCGAACTCTTTGAAACTCAAGTCTGCACAGGACCTCTTGGAGAATCTAAATCCGCTTGTTCCGTAAGTAATTTTCAATATTTAATCAGATCATAAAAGGAATAGTTATATCCAAAATTTGTTAATTATTTATGATTTCTTAAGATAATCTTGTTTATCTTATCGACTCCTTAGAGAGAAATTCTTAGTCTACATATTTTGACATTTTCTCTTATGTAATGATACTAATTAGATATTTTTCTGATTATAGGGTGACTCTGGCGGTCCACTCGTGAAGGAAGTTGGTGAAACTAAAGTTCAAGTTGGAATTGTCTCCTGGGGAGTTCTTCCTTGTGGACAAGGTGCACCATCTGTTTATACTCGAGTTGCATCGTACGTGGACTGGATTAATGAAAAAATCGAAGCATAATGAGTACAACTGGATCTATGTTTAATGCAACGGTTACTCGTTATTCGTAAAAAATCAACTTTTCATCAATCTACCAGATTCAGAGAAATCTATCTTTATAGATAAAGAATTTTATCTTTGATAAAAATCAATTGTATATATATATATATAGAAACAATAGAAAGAATTTACACGTAAACTAGGGACGATATGACTGTTCTTTGCGAGGCTAGCCTTTGTATGTAAATATAGGAGACATTATTTGAAAATAAAAAATAAATCCTGTTTATTAATCTTCTCTTTTTTTATTGGAAAAAGACCTCCCCATCCCACAGTCGAGCAAAGAAAGTGCCTGTGGACAAATCAAATACTCACCCAATTTGGAAGCTTTTTTTAAAATTAAATTTGTCTTTTCAAGACTGGAATTTAGTCAAAAAACTTTTATTTAAACGAAAATGACCCACATCGGGGCAAAAAGTCATTAACAATAATGTCCAGCAGATTAAAATAGAATTAAAGTAGAATTAAATAAAAATGTAAATTGCTATGAACAAAAAATTTATTTGACATATTTAAGTACACTTACCAATAAAATACACAACCAATATTTTCAAAAGAAACTGCAAATAAAATAATGTTAACTTAAAGTTGGAATATATTAAACATCAATTCCTCATTGTATATAACAATTTAATAAAGAATTACGTAATTAAGACAGTTTTAAATAGATAGATTTAACTTTTTCTGCAGAATTAGCTTTAAATATCTCATCCTTCATTAAAATTTAAATTTCTCATCTCAACCTTCTGCTTTTAGAGTTTACACTGCAACAACAATCGTTTTTTATTTAAACAAAATTTTTCCCTACAACGTAAAAAATTATGTAATAAGAGACATTGTCGATTCGATCGAGTCTTGATAACGCTGTATGCTTGAATCGACTATATTTACAATATCACTAATATACACTGAGAAAAATGTTTGGTGCGGACAACAAAACTTTTTATTGCTATAGAAGTAACAAAAATTGTTTGATTGTACCAACCAAATCTTGGTTCTTTCAACAAACCTTTTGCTGAACCAAGAAAATTCATTTAAACCAACAATATCTCAGTCAGCCTCAGTTTTCGTTGAATTAACAAAACTTTGGTTGACACAACCAACAATTTTTGTTGCTTCTATAGCAATACAAAATTTTGTTGTCCGCACCAAACATTTTTCTCAGAGTTTTAAACGAAAAGACTTTGGGGTATGCAAGGGAGTTTTGGAAGCTTATACAAGAGGAAGGATTATTTATTATCCAATAGACGTGATTAATATTCTTTTCTTACCACCAACACACCAAAGCACGATAACAATAAGTAAATTTTGATGAAATAATAATAAATAATACGCAGCGTTGTAGATGATGCAAGACGGATCTTCAATTTCTGTTATCGTAGAAGTGTTCGTTGAGGAAGACATAATATAGTTGTGTTTAATCGGATCAATCTTAAGATAATGACAATATCCATCACGAAAATTCTCCTGAGATAAGATGTAAATAAACATGCAATTAAAGAAGACCTGTTAATATTGAACTCATCGATCATTTCCGTCTCAAGAGAATTCGGAACCACAAAGTAATAAGTATCTTTCATGTACGTGATTTTTTATTAGTAGTGTTATGATAAAAATTAGCAGACATCGATCATTCACTGAATGTACTTGAAATCTTTCATTCGAACATATCCTTCGTTATCTTATGAGTGTCTTGCATGGATTACAGAGATTTTATTTTGATGGAATGTAATTTTTCTGATAAAATGACAGGATATAAATGAGCACTGTCAAGTGAATCTTCACAATTATCAAAATGACTCTAAAGTTTGTACTCATCGGTCTCCTCGTTGCCTCCGTTAATGCGGGTAAGTTTACATACAATAATTACTCTTACATACAATATTACTATGGAAAGCTGTTTCGACAAAATAAAAATTATTAAGGTGCTTTTATATATTTTTCGATTAAAATATTGAAAAACTTTATTGCAGGTACTCTCCGCTTAGGCTTCAATTTACCACCTTTATCTGGTCGTATTGTGGGAGGCGAAGAGGCTGCCCAGGGTCAATTTCCCCATCAAGTATCATTGCAATGGGGTTTCCCTCCTCTAACTAAACTTAGACATTTTTGCGGTGGAAGTATCATTTCGGAGACATGGGTACTCACTGCTGGACATTGTATTCTGGCAATTCCATCTTATGGTAGTTTTGTTGTGAAAGCTGGAAAGCACAGCATCAGTAAAACTGAAGATAGTGAGCAGACTATTGAAGTTCTTAAATCCATCACTCATGAGAGTTACCCAGGGTAAGCCAGCTTTTTATATACCGAGTCTGCTAATTATTCATGTAAATACTATAGCTATTTAATAAACTCAATTTCTCATTTTGTGTCTTTCAGTGGTGTAAACCCATACGATATTGCTTTGATCAAACTAAAAGCACCTTTGAAGTTAAATAAGAGGGTCGCAATTATCAGTCTTCCCAAACCTAACGCTGAACACTCTGGTGATGTAATTTTGTCTGGATGGGGATCCACATCAAGTGTCAACAATGCTATCATGCCTGATGTTTTGCAAACTGTTAAGTTGCCAGTTGTTGAATTGGCAGAGTGTAAAGAAGCCATCGAATCTCTTACCGGACCATCTCCTTTACATGAAACAAACATTTGTACTGGTCCATTGACTGGTGGAACTTCTGCCTGCAGTGTAAGTATTTCTTTCCTAAATTGCAAGCTTTGATTGAAGTTTTAGTTAATAAATTATCATTTTAAATTATGTTGCGATATTCATAATAAGGTTTTTCATTTTGCAGGGCGACTCTGGTGGTCCACTCATAGCTGAGACTGAAGAAGGATCAGAAGTTGTTGGAGTCGTTTCTTGGGGAATCGTTCCTTGTGGAAGTGTTGGTGCTCCATCAGTTTATACAAAGGTGTCGTCCTACATTGATTGGATACAATCCACAATTAAGAGAAACGCATAATTTTAAGGCTCTATGTAATAAATTGTATCATAAAACGACTGACGAAAATCTTTCGTCTTACATTAATGATTTAATTTGTAAATTGTGTACATTATCAATACTTGACGAAAATCTTATGATTTTTAAATTAATTAATAAATATTATTTTAAAAAAACTTGCTCTCAGATTGTTATTACTTTTAAAACACACTTCCATTTTATTGTACGTTGAATTCATTTCGTTAAGTGAAGAAATACTTCCAATAAATATTTTACATTAAAAGATAAGAATTTCTTGGAAAGATAGTTTGTCGCAAAACTAGTTACGGATAGCAAAATCAACTTATCATGCACACATGACAAGTATCTCTCTCATTATTTTAAATATTGTTATTATTTCTTGGTAAATATTATTTTCAATGAGTAAATAAAATAATTATCTATAATAAGTAAATGCGGATATGGATTTAGGTATTCAAAGTCGTATAGACTAAGATCAACCTAATTTATTTTAGATCTGGAACAATGATTATGTACTTATCTAAAAGAGATATTCAGAAAAATGATTTGTTACAATTATGATTCTAATCAATCTAAAATGATAAAATGATATATTGTCGTATTATAAATGCGTTATAAAAACGCATGTAAAAAATTATTTTAACCATTGCTTTATCATCGGAAATTATTTATTAAATTAAAAATATATAAATACAATCACTCTTAAATATCACCTATATGTACTTATTACAAAGTTCGCAACAAAGTTCTACAACCTGCAACATTATGTGTTGGATAAGTCCAAGGCAATGTATAAAACAGTCTTTTATTATCATTATATAGATAGTTAACGTATTTCAGGATTGTAACATAGAAGGCAAGCTGTAACATGGAGCGAAAATATATGATAATTTCTTGCTAAGCTTTTTTACTTGCTTCTGTAATTACGGTTACGGCAGCGAGCGCTTCCTTGGCAGTAGGGATGATGTACCGGGCGGGTAAAACAAATCCATATCTTCCCTTGTCGCGCAATTCAATTGTGTAGGTATATTTGATCTTGTGAATTGCCTTGGCCCAATCATCAGAGCCACCAGAAGCTGCGTAAAGGGTGCTTGCACTGTTTCCTACAGTATAATCGCTTCCAGCACCACCTGCAGATTTCATTGCAGCTGCTGCTTGTTGTCCAACTCTCTCAAGATCAGAATAATCTGGTGGCACACGACGGTCGTAGCCCCAAGGATACAAAATATATTGACCATAACTGTGGAATGACAAGAAAGCCTGTGGAAGAAAAAATTAATTTATTAATAAAAACTGGTAATATACCTGTAACATCTACATAATTATAGATTAAGATCAAATTTTACCTTAAAGTTTGCGGCACTAGCTTCGAAGAAGTTTTTGATAGCATTTGTTTCTGGTTCCGAGAAAGGTCCAGTTCCAGCAAAGATTTCTCGACAAGGTTGCTTACTTGTTCCAAGCCCACCCCATCTGTAACCGTAGTTTCTGTTAAGATCTACTCCGATACAAACACCTCCTTTTTCTGGACTGCTCCTGTTTTTTCGCCAAAGTCTGTCGCCTCTGAATGTGTACTCGTATCTAAAAAAAAAAAGAATAATAAATATTAAAAATATATCATTTCTTTGCCTTTAAATCCATATAATCTTCATCACACATACCCATCAGGATTTACAACCGGAAGGATGTAATATTCAGCATCGAGAGTTTCGCTATTTTCCACGAGATAATTGATGATATATGTCACCGATGCTGGCGAAATCCATTCACGAGCATGTATTCCACCATCGATCCAAATTGCAGGGGCCCCAGCTTTGTTGTTACTGATGCGAATAACCTGGAAGATTTACAATTTCACTCAAGATACACTTTTTAAGTGAAAAATGTTTCCATGAATAAAAAATCGATCCGGAGGATCTTTACCTTCAGAGGTCTCCCCTCCACTGAAGTTCCAATGGACATAACGGAACATATTTCAGGGAATGTCTGCGCGAGATAATCAAGGTATCCATGAATATCTTCAAGACGATGGTAGGTAGACCATTCCATACGGTGACCTAAAATTTATATCTTCCGAGTCAACGATCGTACCCCCTGCTTAGATCTGTTAACTATTCTTAATTGTAATTGCTTCACTGATTCACACACACTCTATAAATTATTATTAGAGAGGAAATACTAAATGATCTGTTTTGCGAAAATATATTTGATGTAATTTTCATCTTTAAATGATTTTAATTCAGTTTCCATTCTTCTGAGTGTGTTTGAATCAGCGAAGCGATTTCTCAGTAAAGCAAGCTCACCCTTCCAAAGCCAAGAGGTACCTCCACCGTAAACATTAGAATAATGGGGAGGACGAAGTCTTGGAAATTTACTTCGTACCTTGATCGCGAATCCCTTCCACCGAGCATATCGGGCTAAAAAATCACTTCAGCCGTAAATTAAAAATAAATACCCGCGCTAGTTGAAAAAAGAACATGCAAAAATATTAAGCATAAATTTCTTGAAATCCTTGAATAATTCTGAAAATCTTTTGAACTCTTTAGAATCCTTTGAAATTCTGAAATTCCGTAATCATTTGAAATCTCATAAAATCCAGGGCAATGCCAGGTAAATTTCTTCCAGTTATTTATTTATATAAATTGGACTTGTATTAAAATATTTTGTTTATGAGGAAGATCTTAATAAAATATCCCGACTTAAACTGGTACAAACCGACTTGTATCATTTTTCAACGATCTCGAGTGCTGGCAATGATCATTGCTTTAAATCACACTCACATAGCATTATATCAAAGAGGAACCATTCCATTTGAAATGTGCAGATAATTTGACCGGTTCTTAAGTTTCTGAATCGTAAACCCGAAATGGCAAGATAACGGGATAAAGTTGTTTTTCACCGTTATTGAAGCACATCTCGATTTATCAAACTACAGTTAAAATCAATTACTTTTTTTATTGCGTAGTCAAATTAAATTGATAATTTATTTTGATATTGTTATATGTATGTATCTAAATCATTTTTGTAAATTTGTACATATTCAGATATTATTAACTATATTAAAATTATCCATCTTCGAATTATTAATTAATGAAATAAAATACTGATTACTATTATCAGATATAGAAAACGATAGGGAAAAGAAAAGTTTGTACGTGATTCACTTTCACATACATTATTGTATTCACAAGATGTTACTGAGCTACGTGACCTGTGAGATAATATGGTGAATATCTAAGGAACTTATAGAAATTATGTTAGTGGTACAAGTGAAAATGTAATGATAAAAACAAAGGAATAATACTCTCTTTTTAAGTTTCCTACAAATCTATTTCACATAGGAAATATTTTCTCTTTCACTTATGGACCATTTTCTATTCTTTTTTTCAATTTGTGTGATAACTTTTATTTCAAATACCGATTAATTTAATGTTAGTAAAAGCCGGATTATGCAAAAGCAAGCTTGAAATAAAGAATAAATGTAAAAAGTAAATAATCACAAACCTGCTCGTCCTTCTAGCTCATCTATAACTTCCGGTGATAAAGGTGGATTTTCCTGATCAATTGCTTGTTGAACATCGGGAATAATGACATCAAAATTGACGTGTCTTTCTCTTAGGAAACGAGAAACTCGCGAGATCATGTCCGGTCGTACCAGGACATCCACTGCACTTCCATTGCCCATCCAAGTTGATACTTCTGCAATGGAAAATATCAAAATATTGAAATTAACGTTCAAATTAAAAATAGTCAAGAAATAGTAAGAAAAGAAGAATAAGTAATGAAAGAATGGAGAAACAAACCTCCAGTTTCTTGAAGATAGGAAACATATTCCACTTTTTCATCCTTTGCTAACACCCTCCAGACTTGAGATCCTTCGTATGTGATTGTTTCCTCAGGAATATCAACAGCTTTAATAACTACAGAATCAGACGGACTGTCATCTTCAGTGATGGGTATCTCCAGCGCAGGATCTAAAGCTTGCCTGCTTTTCCGATGATGATTCAAACTAGAAGCATTGATAACAATCGATGCTAAAAGTAACAATGTTAATAATCGTTGAAGCGTGTGGCTCAACGGCCTTAAACTCGCCATTCTTTCGAACTGACTTCCAAGTTCAAGTCTCACCTTTTATAATATTCACTGCTCGGGCTTCCTAACGGGACTTCTCGAACTCGATTCGGTCACAACGGCGAATCCCGTGCCAAGAAAAAGCTAAGGTTCGAGAATAAAATACAAATGCTATATATTGACCTCAAGCAACTTTTCGTGAATTTCTTTATGCGATAATTTGAAGGGTAAGTAATTTGAAAAAATTCCACGTATGTGCCCAAAAGAAACGAATATAAATTCTTGTCAGGTAAACTTTAAAATAATAAAAGAAAAAGTAAGTGTGAATGATGAGGGTAAGAATTTTATTTTTAAACCGATGGTGGTTTTAAACAAATTTCAAGGAATTTGAAGAGATTTCAATATATTTTAAACAATTTTAGAGAGATTAAAAAAACTTTAAAGGGTTTTTGTGAATTTTAAGCGAATAAAAACTTTTGAATTCGTACAGAATGTTTTTAATAAATATGTTTAATAAAGAGATATTTGCATTCATATAATTGTATTTAATCTAAATGAATTGTGTATACAAAGAAATTATCTAATAATTGCAATTATGTATATAAAAGATACTGATGTTCTCCATTAAAATTCACATATACTTTAACTGTATTTGTATGTATTTACATATGTATAAATTATACATTACGAGAAGATAACGTTAGTGACTATTGTAAGAAATGTATGTCAAGTATTTATGAGAAAAAAAATTTATAAAAAACAAAATCCATGCGAAAAATTTTCGTGAAATTACATGTAGATTCAGAAACAATATTATTCACGATTTATACAGATTATACATATATTTACAATTGAATTTTAGCTTCATTGAATAAATACTTGATTTTGAGTTAAATTTCTTTTATCTTCTATCATCAAAGACATGGAAAAAATAAATCCCACTTGGTATTCAAGAACTAAATAAAATGGTGGTACCTCCTAAAATCGAGGGATGTCACTACTTTACAGTTTACTTTGTTGAATTATTAATGTAAAATTATATGAAACATTATTTCAAGTGTGCTTGAACTCAAAAATGCTATTTAATTTAACACTAGAAAATTAATGTTTAATTTAGATGGTTAATTTTGATTAAATACTATAATTTTAAGTTCTAATAATCTATTTTTTCAAAAAATATATTAATGGATATCTTGTATTTATTATCCTTTAATACTTGATATACTTTATTATAATTTTTGTATTATGTAATATGTAGATTTCTTTTATAAATTTCGTCTGGCATGTGTTGTTTTCATCAGAGCTCTCCACATCAGCAGACGTGGTGATCTCATTGAAAAGGGTCTCGTACAGCTCGGAGCGGCAAAAAGTCAGTGTTGGTTCTCCTCTGGTCATCGACGCGTTGATATTAATGCGCGTTCTGAGTCTAATAAACAGTAACGCAGGGTTGGGATCATTCCGAAACTGCATCTAAACCATGAAGTACCTACTCGTTGTCGTCTCAATTTTGTGCGCCGTCTCGGCCATCAAGGTACAAATTAGCAAGTATTTTTATTGTGAACTTGTTGGCATACTTGCTTTTACTGGAAGGTGCTCAATTCTTTAAAACTCTAAGAGGCAACAGCCAAAATAAAAAAATCGAGATTTTTAATACATCATCGATATTTAATGTACAATTATAAGATCTTCTAAACTCAGTTAACAGTCGAAGTAAAAAAATCATTTAGTAGTACTACAATTTAGCAGTAGTACAATTTCCAGAAGAAAATTTCGCATAATGTTTCGAATCTGTGTTTATATCGCTAAAAAATATATTTCTAAAAAACATGCGGTCTAATTATAAAAACTTAGTGCTACGTTTAATAAAAAAAAGTTCAAAGTGATTATAATTTTACAACGATTGACAGAAACATTACATTTGGTACATTTTTCCAAATCATTCCTAATATCTGTTGACTGTTCAATAGTGCATCGCAAAAAAAAATCTTTTTAGAGATTGATGACCCCAGTGATTA
Organism: Synergus japonicus; assembly: GCA_900474275.1. Lineage (NCBI taxonomy): Eukaryota > Metazoa > Arthropoda > Insecta > Hymenoptera > Cynipidae > Synergus > Synergus japonicus. Next base: position 285,646 of record UCOH01005972.1, read on the forward strand.
TCCTGATAACCCCGATATTATCTACGTACAATATACAAGTATGAAAATACTTTTTTCAATCTGGATGGGATCCAGTTTTTTCATTGAAGGCATATAAAGATTTGAATGATTCAAAGAGCCTTTCAATGGACAAATAGCCACTTAAATTAAACATTGCCCAGCAAGGAGGCATCTAATTGGTTGATTAGGGCATTATAAATTTTACTTTACACTTTAGTGCGGAGTTTCAATTTTTTATTCTTCTGTGTTATTTTTTTCTGTGACATTTTTTGTCCTATTTAAGATTATCTCTCAGAGATTATAGGTCCATGTCTTCTTCTATCAGTATAAGAACAATTTTTGGATTCAAATTTTAAAGAGATCTAATTTAACGTCAAAGTTTAATCAATAAGACTGATGAAATTCAAAGAAGCTTTATAATTATAATCCGATAAATCAGATTAGGTGATTTCAAAGGAAACAACCACTAGTTTCACGTTTATGCATGTAAGGCTTCCCTCTTACGTATACTCTTACCCTTACATGCAACGGTGTGCTATCTCGTTTAACCATATATGTATGTCCAATTCAAGCTCATGTGTATGGTATGTGCAAGCTCCCTAACAATGTGTCCTTATAGTTAGGTACAACCGTACTCGAGAGAAATTTTAACACATGTGATTGCACATGGTTTAGCTGGCATATTTGCGTGATATGTGTACAATACATTGGTACACCAACACGAAGCGACACAGATTAAGAAAATGCTTCTTATTACGTCGTATCATCCATTTATTACTCGTCCTGCATTCAAGTATTATATATTCTATGAGAAAATAAAATTTAAACTCACAATATCAAATGAGAAACAATAATTAAAAAATAATAAATATAAAAAATATTTTTTCTGATAATTTGTAATAAGGAGGGTCTTTTCCTTGCTTGTGTAACCCGCAAGCACACTGCATCCGGTATATGTAATGAAACTGGAGATAAAAAGTCAAAAATAGACAGACCAGGCGAGGGTGAATTTGTAAACTGTTTCTAAAAGCATTGAAAAGCAAGAATAGTCTGTAAAAAATATTTGTTGTTTGTTAACGTAAATTAATTTTATATAATGTTCCTCTTGATGTTCATTAATTCAAGGATTTTTAGATAAATCCTCATAAATTTTATCAAGCTGAATTGGAAAAGTATGTGCAGACAAACCGGTGAACCTTATGTAAAAATAAACCAAGAAATCTATTTCAATATGAAGGGGTGGTCGACTTTATCTTTAGTACACACTATCGCTTCCTTTCATATATTTTCACTCGTTATCTATTTTCGTCGTGGGGAGACATTCTTTTAGAAACACAGAGTCACTTTTTTCCATGCATTGACTAGAATTATTATAATCAATATTAAATATATACAGCTGAATGTCAGTTTGCATGTGTGCTCCTTAATCACTCTTGAACCTATTTAAAAATCCTTTGAAATACCTGAAACTCCCTTGAAAGCCCTTGAAATTATTTAAAATTCTTAGAAAAGTTTTTAATCTAATGTAAATCTGTTTAAATTTCTTAAAATTTCTTCTAATTGCTTAAGATATTTCAGAATCTCTTGACAACCCATTGACAACATCATCATCATCATCATCATCATTTTCATTCTAATACTAATGTGAACAATTTTTGTTTAAGGCTGCGAGCTACAAAGTGACCGATCAAGTTTACTTTGATATCATGATCGATGATTATCCTGCTGGAAGAATAGTCGTAGGTCTCTTTGGAGAATTAGCCCCAAAAACTGTGAAGAACTTCATTACATTAGCTACAACTGGAATTAATGGAAGGACGTACGCAGGTTCGAAATTTCATCGAGTCATCAAGAAATTCATGATTCAAGGTATGTCAACAACCTAAATGTATAATCCACTATTTGATTAAAATGTAACAATAGAAATAAAGAAAAAATTGTTTGATAGGTGGTGACCTTGAGAAAGGAGATGGCAGTGGATCAATAAGTATTTATGGAAAGTACTTTGATGACGAGACTTTTGAGGTGAAACACACTGGTCCAGGATTCATCAGTATGGCAAATGCAGGAAAAAATACTAATGGTTGTCAATTTTTCATCACAACTATTGCAACACCGTGGTTAGATGGACAACACACAGCCTTTGGAAAGGTAAGAACTTTTCCTATTTCTTAAACGATTGTGTAATAATTATTTACCGAAAATAATCAGATTTGACAATTGTTATAATTTCTTCTTTTTTGACTCTAATTAACAGGTAGTGGAAGGTGTGGATGTAGTTTTCAAAATCGAACAAACCAAAACGGATTCCGATGATAAACCAGTCAGTCCGGTAGTTATTCTTGAAAGTGGAACCATTGACACTAAATCGCCTTTCTACATTTCGGACGATCCTTACGAGTAAACTAAAATTTTTATTCGACTTCACTTGTTGTGATTTATCATTGTATTTCTTATTTCTGTATTTTATTATGATTTCTCTATATTTTGTAAAGTAGAGTAGAGCACAATTCTTGTGTAGATTAATTTGCATCATTCGTAGTATTTGTCACTAGAAAACACAGTCACTAGAAAGACATTTTATAATTTAACAAGTCTTGCTAAATTTGTCTTATCTTGATTATCTCAATCCCCAAGACTATTTCTTAAGTTCCTTAGTATTTAATACTTTTTTATACTTCGCGATCGGTTTCACCAATCGTAGATAAATTTATTCTCTTGTTAAACTTCAAAATATATATTCTGTGATTATTTAGAGTTGAATTAGAAGAGAATGAATTTCAGAAGGCGGTGATGAAGCAGGCGATTAATAAATTTGTAATAATATTTATAAGCATTTTATTTAATTCTTTACTCAAAAATCTGCTGACCTTTTTCACGAAAAATCAATGTCAAGGTTGTATTTATTGTATTCGCTCACCCATGTAATCCAGCCCTTCGTTCATTCTGCAGTTTCATCGTGCTCAATGATTAGACGCTTGATGAATGCTCTCAATTCCAACTTGCTTCTGTTTTGAATTTTTCTTAATTGAAAATTATAATTTATTTATTTATTTCATTATGAATAACAAGATTCACTTATGTAAATTCATTTATGTAAATTTCTATATTTTTCATATAAATATGTAATTGCAAATTAGTTCTCTCTTTTATTATCTAATTTAATCATGTCATATTCAGCGTCAGTAGTATAATTAATTTTTGTACTAATTTATTAAAAGCATATTAAATACAGACGAAAGAATTTATTTCCTTGACAATAATAAAGTTTTGTGAATGACATCCATCTGTTATCATTTCGACCAATTGACGTTGAAAGGACATGATGCTGTGTGTGTGCAAATTAGGTCGACTTCATGTAGCGTCAAATAATTTCCACTAGAATACAACACCCTCATGCAATTTTATACGAATTGTGACTGAGTCATCTTCCATACTGCGAAAACAGTTCTAGATTTAATAATTATCATAATTATTTAGTCAAAGAGATAAATAAACATTATTCAGTCATAGAATAGAGAATTAAAGAGATTTCTCTTATAGTATATATTTTTTTTATCAGAAATTAAGTATATAGTTGCATGACGTATTTAACAAAATATTTAGTTGTAGAATTGATGTAAAATAATCAGGACAAAGTTATTTCCGTAGCGAAAATCTCAGATTGGGAATTCCTTCCGAACTGATTTGACTGATTCCGGAATCTGTTTCCGAAGTCATCAGAGATATTCTGAATGGATCCGGAATCTAAATCAAGCCGAATGAATTCGGTCTATCTAATTCAAACTAAATGTTTCCCAAAAATTCAAATAAATACGGATCCATTCAGATTGACGCTAGCCAATAATAGTAAAAAGTCTAGTGTAGAAAAAAATATTTTCGGTACGCCTAGTTCCAAATTATAAATATGAAATAAATTGCTTGGATTTATATATTAACTGAATTCATTTTTAATCCTAGTATTTGGGCCTGGATCAAAGCAACGGCAATACCGCTGAGTTTCAGTTTCACGATTCTTGGATTTTTTCAATGGATGATCAGAAAACTGGACGTTTGTGATCAATTAGACTACAGCAAACTTGAGTGATTCATTTTTAATTAATTAATTGATTATCTATTGAAATTACGTTCAAAAATTTGTAATTCGAAAAACGAAATTAAAATTTCAAAAAAGAACACAGTGGCGTCATCTGGAACCTTTATTATCAAGCTGAAGAGTTTAAACGTCGACTCTAACGTAAGGTAATGCAATAAGAGCTGACTGAACTGTTTTTAATTTTTTATCAGAAATAGAAGTCTGTTTAAAAAAACAATATATAATTAACAGAAGTCACAAGATTTTGATAGTTATAGTGATGATATAAATCATCACTATGACTTTCAAAATCTTCAATATCTTTAACATCTTCAAAATCCTCAAGATCTTCAAAACGTTCAAAATATTTCAAAATCTTCCACAGCTGTGGAAGATCAATATATTATAAAAAATTGTTTTGTGTATTTTGTGTAAATTTCTGAAGTCCCTTTGATTGAATTTCGTTGTACAAAAACAAATATATATATATATATATTAATATTCAGATCAACTTGATGTATATTAAAACTGTTATTTTTTTTGTACAATAAAATATGTTTGAAATATATAAAAACATGTTTATTATTGCCTGCAGTTATTGCATAGGTTCTTTTAAATTATAATAATTATTAATATCTCAATTTATTCAATATTTCTCAACTTCGGCGCTTCTCATTTAGCGATGCACTTTTAATTCAATATTGTTCAATTGTAAATCTATTTCAATCAATAAATTCGCCTTTTACCATCAGAGTTTAAATGTTAAGGTAGATAAGTAGACTTGCCAAGGTTCAACTTGTTCGATTCCGTTTAGTCGTTCCGCGACTGAGCAGAAGTGAGCAACTGTTCAAGAACAAACGGTGTGTGGTGATAACCTCGTGGGCATTTATATGCCGGTAGCGCCTGAGTTTTCAACACCTTATGTGTCAAAAATGAAGGCTAGTTTTTAAAACGGGTAATAAAGATTCCTTTATGTGAGTGGAAAAGAAAGTGGCCAACGTCAAGTTTAAAATAAAAAACAGACTGTGTTTGTGGAGTAGTTTGTTAGGGTGCAGAAGTCGACCAGAGGCGCATGTCGTTCCTTTTGGATACAACGCATCAAACAGAGCACTGGGAGATATATCAGAAGAAGATATGCTTTGAAAACGCACAATTAACAGAAAAAACGAGGTAGAATATTATTATTATCAAATTGCATTCTATCAAAGCCAATTTGTTTTCCTTATGAGTTGATCTTATCACAATGTTTACATGCACTTATTCTTTAATTACACCAAAAAGATTATATCTCTGCAATTTAACTATTTTTTATAGTATACCTAACGAATGTCCTCTTCAAATAATTTTTGCATTTACATTAATTGGTATTACGAAAAATTAGTGTGATTATCTTAAAACATGATTAGTTGATCATGTATAAGTCACGTGACTTGGCGTTTGTAACTATATTTTTATAGGTTTTCGCAGGCATTACAGGGATTACAGATAAACGTAAAGAAAACAATAAGGAACGTTTATCTACTGGACTTAAAGAATGTTAGAAGTCAGATATGCCTACGTATTATTCAATGTCTGGATAAAAGTAGAAAAACAGGTAGAATTTTGAAAGTATTTTTATTGATACAATGGGGACCGCAGGTAAAATCAAGTTGGATTGGCCTTCTAAATGAGGAGCCGGTTTTCAGAATATATGAGCTTAGGATGTTTGACTTTTTAGGAAGTTAGAGGAAGAATTGTATAGTTATTGTATTGCATGCTCACACAATAGACAATTTACTTATCGTAAAAGTTGTTTATTTAGGAGTAAAAGTCTGCGGGATGGTTAAATATATATATATATATAAAATAGTTTATCACCACTTAATATCATTAGCAGACCCTGCGGACAGCAGTGATGGCTATATAACGTCTCGTTTAAGTGGAAACATTTAACAATTTGACATATTTGAAGCCGCGAATGAGGTCTAATGTTTTAAGATGATCGCAGAAAATTGCATCAAAGGGTGAAATGGGAGTTTGACATTTTACACGTTTATGAATAAGGATGACGGGACTGAGCTACTGGCATAATTCCAAACGGTATCGATCGATCACAGAAAACAATTGCATCGCATCGTATAATACAATATAGTCGCTCAGAACTCGAGGCACTGTCTTCTTCAGTTCATTCATTGCTTGATCAATGCCAATCTTAAATTTACGTTTATATGATCTTGAACTCGTCAGAAGAATGTGATTCACTGGTTACTTTTTTTAAAATATGCATGAATATCTGCATAACCTTGAAGATAGAGCGATAAAGTTGTAACACGAAGACTGGACAATAAAAAAACTCCACGTCCGCTTGCATGATGTTCACACTGCATTTAGCAGAATTATTTAGTATTGTTAACAAATTCAGTTTCTCATTGATACAATTTTGATGCGTCAAGGAGCTATATATATGAAATCGTTAAGCTGAGAGATTATTAAAACTTATCTCCCAAGATATTTTTAGAAATGATCATCAGTCTAAATGCAAATTTTTAATTTAATGGCGAATAAAAAGTTCAGTTCAAAGTTAGATATTATAATAACCAAACAGGAAAGTAAATAGATTATGTTATCATATATAAAAAAACCAGTTTCAACCGTCAATGCTTTTTTTTAAACAATTTCTTCCTTGTTTGTCTATCTTTTAATCCTAATATTAATATTAATCAATTATTTATAAGTATATTTTAATTACGTGCGTAACCTCTTGAAGCCTTTGATTAATTAAACATATATTATAGATGACAGTTCATTGATCTTTCGTTCATTGATTCATGAAGTAACGTGACAGTAACTCGTTTTGCCTTAATAGTATACCATAATGTTCAATTCCTTCTCATTGTATCATTATGTAATTCTTATGCAAATGAGTATAAAAAGAATTATTGCTTTCAAAATTCTTTTCTAAAACTTTTTTTTACAGATTATTTATAGCTGCATTAACTACTGCGGTCATTAACGACTATCTTCTAAATATTTCTTTCTACCAGACTAAAAAATTTAATAACTGCAAAATATATCTTTTATAAAAGTACAAACTGGAGCAATGACCTATATTTTTTGCAAAATAGCGGCAAAGAGTGCTTCCAAGTAAGCTCATATGATATACAATAATTTATGACTTTTCTGACATGAATGAGAAAAAATTTTAGTTTGACGATGGTTCAGCGGACTTAAAACTATCATATAATACCTTAATTAACCCTTCAGTGTCGCGTGCCGCACGCACAGAAATACTATACGTTAAAACGCACCCTACAAGCTCACTATATTGAATAACGTAGGGGTGTGACACTGTGTACTCTGTGCCAATCAAAGCAGCGGAACGACTTTTCCCTGCTTTTATCAATCAACATTTATCGATAGTAAAATTTGTATTTTCCATCCCTAGGTCATAAAAAACCTTTTGGAACAAATGATATGACCGTTTAAATGGGAGGGACGCTTTTTAAATGAAAGAACGAACTTATAATGACAACTGTCACGCATGACATACGTTTAAAGAGACCTTATCTCGTGATGAAATTACGAGAGTACTCTCTCATTCAGTTATTAATACTCATTACGCCTTGATGTATCGTGTGGTAGGTTGGAATGAAAAGGGTTGTATATAATTTAATTACGATAAAATCTACGCGTGCTCATAATATCTCATTTTGTAATTTCACAGTTTATTAATTACGATTTTTATTCAATTTCTGTCCATACACTTTCAATTCTGAAATAAATTTTATTCTTTAACAAAAGAGGATTCTTAATAGTTATAATGCAGCTGCACTGATCGATTTGGTATCTGTAATAGTCTACGATAAAGTTGGAAATATCAGAATTGCGGATACGGAACTACGATAGAACAGACAACGGAAGTAGGCGTATACCGTATGGTAATCAATCATATATTGTTTCTTGAACTCCTATTGTAAGATTACCGTTACATATATTATATGACTTTGATAGGCGAATTTTGAGCGCGATATCGGTTGTAAAAAGACGGTTCAGATTATCGACCTCTGGATAAATCATAAGGGGAAAACAATATGTTATTTGTCGGCGTCTCGTCAAGATCCCAACTTTCAGATTTGGTCTAAATTCTCCGAGTAAACTTGGTTTTCGACAAACGACCTAGTCTAGTTTTTAGCAGTACACTGCACTGTATAAACAAGTCATGAGTCACGAGCCCATCCCACAAGATTTCGACTACAATACAATTTTTTTTTTCATGGTATTCCACTGCATTGATCCAGTAATTTTCTTATGCCGGCACGAAGATAAGAAAAAGAGAACTAGGTGAACAATACTGATAAACCCCAACAAAAACCGCATGAATGACATATATTCGCACGTTTTCACTATCATTTTCAGAATTATAGCACGTTAAATAAGTAATCGATATAGAATGTTTAAGAAAAATCAGAAGTGAGCCGTGCTTCTTAGAAGTCTATTCTTTTCGGAATCTCCATACACATAATATATTCTAAATATATTGCTTACAGTCCTTTGTAAGTGACACGTTTTCACTTATGTATCTCATTTCCCTGCTAGAAATTATGTTACTAGTGAATGGGCTATTCCATCTTGCCAAAGTGTTTGAGCGCATTCTCGGATGTGAAAATAAACTGTGGTAAAGTATTCTGATGACTTAAGAATACTTTCCAAAGATGAAGATACATACGTGTATTAGTGGAGTTACTTCCATTAAGTTGACATCCTCCAGTCGCTTAAAAAAATAAATAATCTGCTTGGTTCAACTGAAAATCCCTTCACGCATGTAACAGACTTTAAAAGAATATATGCAGCGCGTATCACAAATAACAGTTTATATTATTACCCTGAACACTGAGCGCTAACTTAGGAACAAAAGTGTTTAATGAGAAGAACAACATTCGCTTAATTAATGTCTGATACGCCATGACTGCAATAATTAAGCGTGTCGGGTGTGAGTATTCTATGAGTAAGGCAGATCTCTGGTCAAACAGTGGACTTAATTTACTATGCTAGGTGGTGAACCTTGGAACTATATATGCATTCTTTGCTGTACTAATGCATTCTCAGACTCTATAATTAACACCTGCATACTGTATCCAATTATTAGCGATTAATACAATTTGAATATGCGAAAATTTTCCATAGTTTTTTTTTTTTATTTTAAGAAAAGTATATCTTAGAACTTAATCAGTTTGAATATAGAGCCTACCCAATCTCCAAATGTCAACGATCACCTGCTCATGAATTTTAAAACATTCGAGCTGGTCCAAAAATGTATATTACACATAATTGTGTCATCTAAATTCTAAAAGGTCAGTTTGCGGCTTTAGGGTTCAGTGATCACAAGTGTTCGGCTTTTTTGAATGGGGGATCGGTCGATTGAGTTGCCGCTCCTTTTATATATGCATACACAGCCGATATCTGTGACAGTATAATTGGATAGTAATTAAATTGGGAGTGGTAGTAGTAATACTTTTCTCTAAAAAGGGACCATATATTCCTTTAATAGTTGAATATTGATTTATTGTAATGTTTTTAATTTTATCCTATTAGAGAAAAATATTTTTCTGCTACTTATCTTCATAAATACAAATTTTTAAATAATGGATGAACTATATTTTTACATTGATTAACGTTTTTAAAGTTTTTTTTTTATAATCTACAAATTTTATAACCATATTCTGCTCTCTGTGCAAATATACTTCACGAGTATTATTACTTTTCATGTCAATGTATCCATATAAACACTGGTTCTAGCTACATTATCTGACTCACGATTCCCCACCTAAGGCTATCATTATAACGCTCAGAAAAAAAACTTGCTATAACTGTAAAATGAGAATTTTAATGCTGTATAAAGGTCATAGACTAAAAATCAGCTCACTAATTGCTTATATGTAAGAAATATTTTTAAAAAGAGGATGCTTGTTCTTTTATGAAAGTTAAAATTATATTGTATTTATTGGCAATACAGCAATTTATTATATGTGTAATTAATTAAAAACTTCACGGTTTTAATTAACTTTTTTTCTAATTGCGTTCTTTCAACCGCCCTCTTTAAATGATGGTTTTGACATTTCAGGACAGCGAGGGAGTCAGGAATAAAGAATGGGGAAGTATTGGTTGAACGTGGCCCTTGTGAGGATTGTCCTTCCTGTCGTCCTTGCTGGAAGTAAGTTTTGTATTTTACTTTCATAAAATTTGAAATAATCTTAAAATTTTAATCAAAATGAAAGTACAATTTAGTCTGTGTTATATGAATGAATAAAAGCAGCGTAGGTAGTCATATAAATCACCTGATACACTTATTCACTTAACTCATACACGAGAAGTGTTGATTTGATATAACAAAAACTGTAGTTAATATAACTAATTGCTTCAACTCAAATGATAGCGAAAACTTTTCGATGACTTCATCGGATTAAAATATCTGCTGATCATTTAAACCTTGCAATTCAGAGAATATCGCTAAGCGATAAACAGTTGAAAAATGTGTCAGCATATATGCTTTTATAATTATTTAATCGCTCTACTCAAGCTGAGATGAAATTATTCTAGGTAATTTATAGCTATATGCAGAAAACTTATTGGAAAAGGAAATCAAAGGCCTGCAACAATTAATTATGTGAAATATAAGCATTTATGTCGCTCAAGTCTTTCGTCTCGACGTAGCTCGAAATATTGAGTTCTCTCTAAAATTAGACGAGCGACAGTTGTTTGTATCGTGAGAACCCGATTCGTATTTCTGGAAACAAATAATTGTTGGAGAACTCGCCTTCTTTTTGAATTTTGTAATATCTTTAAATTTTTTTCCGCGGATTATATTTAGCCTTTAGAGACGGCAGCTATTATTAATTCAATTTATATAACTTTATTTTCTCCAAATTTTGCAGATGAAAATGTTTCGGCTGATAAGATTTCTAATATATTTCATATTAAATTAAAGAACTGATTGCATTATATAAATATGTAGATATTATAAAAGTTCCAAATATATTATTCTCAGTAAATTATTTAAGAAATTCGAGAGAAAATGTTTTGTTGAAAGAAAACTTGAAAGGAGAGAAAAAAAAACAAATTCAGTTCACTTACCCTTAATTTCGAAATGCCATTCTGTTTATAAATGAATACAATAAATAGCAACAGGTGTTGGCGGTGTACACGTGTTCCAACTACATATGTAGCTCTTTAATTCACGTTTTAAATATGAACAGGAAGCTGGCTGCATAAGTATGAGTGCCAATTTGAATCACGCATAGTTCTTAAATGGGAAGTGAACGAAGCAGTTCGGATTCGGATTAGGCTATTCTGGTTTTAAGCTTCCAAAAATGTAGACAATTTAATAATCGTTGAATTTGAAATCTTTAAAAGAACAAACAATTTTGTTTATATAATTAAAAATTCACTTTATACAAGCATGTCGTCAACAACTTCGAAATTCAACTTGGTTGATATTTAATTATATATGAAATTAACCGAAAGCATTTTATGCATTATATATATCTTGTAAGCATGCCATCTCTTGGAAACGTCCTTGTTGCGATTCCTGAAAAAAATAAATATAAACAAACATTTTCTTAGAAAAGACGATTTTGTAAAATTAACGCAAATATAGACATTATTTACATACACTGAGTAACTCGGACATCTCCTTTAGAATATTATTTAAATTATCATTTACAAGTCGTGCTAACTCTTTGTCACCCACAATCAATGATTGCTTTTTTTCTTGCTGCAACAATACAAGAAGAAATCGGAATTTAGAACCCTTTAATTTGTGATAATAATGAATAAATAAATAAATATAGCATTACTTACCCATGTTTCATGCAAGTCGTTTACTCTATTGTTCATGCTGGGCATACTTGAAGAAACTTTATCCTTCAGATTTTTAATCACAGATTCCACAAGATTTATATGCGTTGTCATTCCCCCAGATATTCGATCTCCGGTTTTTTGCTGACTTTGTTGGCTCATAGGTGCATTCGTCGGTCTTATTACTGGTTTAGGATCTCTTTTTGATTTTGGCTTCTATAAAAGGAACGCATTTAATTAATAATAATTTTATAAATGAATAACAGTACAAAATTGCAAAATATTTGTATACATCTATTTGTTCTTACGGCTTTTATGTTAGAAGGACCGGCTCTAACAACTGTTTTGTTATCTGTAAATCTCTTAGCTTTTAATGGAGCATATCCTTTCATTTTGTCCTGGAACGTTGGACTATAGGCACCTGGCCCTGGCGTATCGCCTGAATAAAATTAGAAATATATAAATATAAATAATTTAAAGAAGGCAAAACTGAAAATGAACTTTAAATCTCAATAGATTTTCAATGAAATATAATTTATTATCTTGACATATTTAATATCTATGTAGTTTTTTAAAATGAGATGTTAAAAATAATAGACATATAATTGGAAATCTTTGAACCATAATAACTACATTATAAACAAAGATTTTACATAAATCATTAATTAAAATTTTACAAGGTAGCTTGAAACGTGGAACGATATAAATATATGTTACATAAGTATAATATAAAACTTACTTTGTATGTCATTGAATCTGCGAATCCTTGCCTTTCCGAAAGACATTTTGAGGAAAAGATCCGCTCAAGAACACAACTGTAATTATCACTTTTTCGACAACAGAAGTTAATTATTTTACGCAATTTCGTACAATTTTATTGTCAAGCCTGCTTACGACGGACCGAAACGAAATAACAAGTAGGAATAAAAGTTAAGGCTAGCGTTGGTTACCTGACTCGATTTGTTTACATCTTTACACAGGGAATGTTACACAAACTACAATCCCTATATGTATATAAAATTAAATATAATAAGCACGCATTTCAATAATCTTAGGAATTAAAGCTTAATTCATAATTCATGAATGAAGAAGCAAATTCTTGTTAATGCTAACAGGTGCAATATGGAGACCAGTCGGATTATCTCTGGTGTATTTGGCACTGATGCTGTGCTCCCCTATGATATCAATTCCCACCCACAAATCTATGAAGGGCCACACAGGAAGATTTCTGAAAGCGTGCTTCGCTCTATCATTCCTCGTCACCTTGACGCAGATTACTTTCCACATAGTTTTGGTAGCACTACCTCCATACGGACATTTTCTTGAAAATTGTAAGTATACAAATCGCGAATTTGAGAAAGCTTCTCACTTTAATAGAAACGAAATTTAGGAAAATTGGGACAAGGCTAGATTAAGAATCTCAGCCAAGTTTTTCAAGGAAATAAAAGTAAAACAAACTCAATCAATACTTTTAGGTGATCTCCTAGAAAAGATCTTCAGGCATTTGGGCTTAGTAAGGCTAGATAGTGCAACGGTTTTCGAAATATTTTTCTGGTTGGCACCAGAAGTAGTAGTTCTACCAACGACACTTCTAGTTTATTACGTTTGCCGCCGACTGACTAATGAACCTGGAACAGAAGATGATGAAAGATCATCAGGGCAGCGTTCTACAAAGAAGACTGAAGATAGATCAGCAAAAGTTAGACCTTTGTTTCTTCTGCATTAGCTGTACAATAATTTCGCATTTTTCTCTATTATCCTAATTTTGATTATAATTTACTTTCAGATAATCAATTTCCTGGGAACTATCGGAACATATGTTGTTCTTGCTTCATTATGCTGGACCGCTTCTTTAAGTCCTTCAGTCGAAGGAGGTTTTTACTTTGTGATCTTTTTAGGTGCAGCAACATGGTGGGCTTGCAACAAAGAATTGCTCAAAGGCTTTGCCATAGTTTGCAGAATCGTTATGTTCGTCGTGATCTTGCATATCATCACTTTACTATCATATCAAAATCAGTGGCCACAGGAATTCGTGCCAATCAACAGTACTTGGTCACGGTATTTTGCTCTCTCTGCCATCTACACGACAGATTGCAAGGATCCCCGTGATGTTGAATTCATCGATGATTCCGATTGGCGAATTTACTCATACGCTTTGAGACTCTTCTGGCTTTATTATGTTTTAGCACTGCAATCACAGTTTCTGGCAAAAAAGCCGGTAAGTTGTTTTTTCTTTGAATTACAGAATTTGATAGTGAAGCGTACGAAAGACTAAAACTATAATTGAGAAAGAAATAACAAAAGTTTATTAAAGCGAGTATTTTTTAAATGATACGCATTTGACTGTTCAAGGTGATCTACTGATCAACGTTATGTCTATTCATTTCTATACTCTTCTATTCATCACTCTTTGATTTCTTGATTTAATTGAATTGTGAAACTAATTAAGTATCTTTTCTTGAATAACGTCAACTTCACGCTCTGCCTTCACTAATGTGCCTGTTCAAACTAAAAAACCAAAACTTGCATGACCAACAGTTTTTCTTTAAGTTATAATAGTTCCGTCATAATTGCCATAGGAAAAATCAAATTAGTTGGTATGAATAATTCGTATATTGAGAACTGACAGAAATTTTGATATGTAATTCCGAAAAGTGATAAACAAAAATCCATTTTTGTGCTCTTTTAGAGACAAATATTGTTGGATTAGCTTTTACTAACAAGGCATTTCAGGCTAAAAAAACTACCCTCTTAAGTGGGAAGTTGGAGAACGTGGACACACCTTTGTCCAGACATGTTTCAATCAGACGAAGAACACCATCCCAAAGATGGCAGTCTGCTCGTCGCAAGGCTCGCGTAAGAATTTTGTCTTGCATGAGATCAGAGATTTTGTATGTTTGTAGGTACTTGAGTAGCTAATCCTATCCTGTGAAATTCTGCGAAAGAAATTAGGATAAAATTCGCATGATGAAAAGCATGACTGATTAAAATTCTAGTGTAAAATAGCTTTGTAAATATCCGCCGCGTATTTAAAAATTGTTTTTATCATCAAAGAAGCATACCTTCTGGCTATATTTTTTTTATTTCTGGTAATGTAATCAATCCCAAAGCTCAACTTTTTCAGAGAAGATGAGTACGTCAACGATGAAATTTAGTAAGGTACATCTTCCTCAGTAAGGAGCTTATCTTAGATGTGATTATTGTTTCTTTCTCATATTCAATGCCTTGCAGTTTAGTTTTTGTGTTTTTTTAGTACGTGTAGCAATATTCTTTTGCATTTGGATCTTGCTATGTTTAGTTTGCCGTGTTTTAGAAGCAGAAAGTTATACAGCAGCCGGCCCCGGCCACGGAGACAACTCCCGTACGTATTAAAGGAAGCTTTTCTAGTTATATCTCACGGTATACATTTTTCCTGACTTGCATGTATCTATTTTCTTATTAGTCAAAATTAAAATCTCATGATTCATCATCTGCATGTTCTCACTTATACGGTAGGAGATAAATTGTTCTTGTAAAATTCATTACTTTTTTTCGGTTATGGTTTCCTATTCTAACATAAGATACCTGCTAATAGAATGAAAAAATCATCTAACAGGTAGATATTTATTACCCGTGAATTATTAATAGCAATTACTTCAGCCTCATAATTTCTAAAAATGTGATTGATAATGTTAAACTATTTATTAATCGCATAGGCAAGAAGTGGTTCATATAATTACTATTATCGATTTTAATATATTACTTATTTTGCATAGCTCTAGAACTGTTTTTCGCTAAAATATGTAGTTTAATGTAATTTAATGTAATTTAATAATTAAACTTTCTCGTATATATACCAATCCGTAAGAATGTACAGTTTATCCAGGTAAAATCTCATGAACATATTTTTTTATTTACTCTTCAATGTTTTTTAGCTGATGCGCTTTGGATCAGGACGTACAGGTCTACTTCAAGATTCTACTGGAAGTGTTACTGTACCAGATGGACAGCAGGACGATAGTATACAGCTACAGTCCCTTAGCGAAGGTTCCTTTCTTCACAATACTTAACTTTTACTCAAATAAAAATAATCTCTTTACTTATTTAATATTATGGTAAAAAATTGTACTTGTTCCTATATAGGAATTCCAGAAGATAAGCCTGGAATCATTGAACATATCATCATGGCAGTTTACTCAGTGTTTCAACTAGTCGTTAATTCATCATATCTAGCCACGAATATTATCATGATGGTAAACATCCACAATAATTGATTTTATTAATTTTTTAATAAATTTGTCTTGTAGATTTGTAAAGATGTTTTTAAAGTGCTTGTGAATTTTCTTCAGTTTTTTTAAAATACTTTTTTATTCGAATTGTTAAAATTATATATTTCAGACGTGGAGCATAATGTATCATAGCTGGACAACTTTTGCCCTGTTAATGTGGGCACTTATACTTTGGATGGTACCCAATAAACGAGCATCGATGATGAAGTGCTCCCCATTCATTGTTTTTTACGCAACCGTACTACTGCTTGTACAATACGTTTATAGTATGGATTTGACCAATGAAGAATTGCCAGATACATTCCATGGAATAACAATGGCAGAAATCGGATTTAGCAAACCCGATCAACTCAGTTGCTGGCATCTTATTGTCAAGGTAAATCATGATAAAAAGATAAATATTAAACAAATGGAAAGAATATTGATTTTATATTGATCTCTTCTTTGTAGTGTCTTTTTATGTCAATGTTCTGGATCACAATGAGACAATATACAGCGGAAAGAAAGAAGCAACGGAGATCTTCTACATTAAGAGATATGGTTGCCCCACTACATATTTCTATGTCAACTGCAACTACGGCTATGAATCAAGATTCTCCAGAAATTAAGAGCAAGTTTATGAAGGACCTCGGAAAATTAGTACAACAGTTCTTGACGAAATTTTGGATAGCTATTGTGGCTATAATGCTTTTTACGAGCGGAATTACAGGAAGTCGAATGACTGTTTTCCGAATTATATACATGTCGCTCTTCCTTCTATTCGTTATTTCTTTCCAAGTAATATTTTGCACATTTCTTTATATATTTATATTTTATTTCATTCATTATTAAAAAATAAATTTTTCTTTGAAGATATCTTGGAGAGCCTGGAGAAGAATGATGTATGGATTTTGGATAACTGTAATTGGTTATTCCATAATCATGTTGATACTTGTCTACACATATCAGTTCAAGAACTTCCCATCGTATTGGGAATATATTTACATCAACAAAGAACTGTAAAAAACTATTCTCATAACAAATAATATATATGTATATAGCAAAACAAAGCGTAATATAGCGAAACAATATTTAATAACAATTTTTCCTTTCCAGACAAAATGATATCGGCCTGGAAACGTACGAAACGAAAGATCTTTTTGTGAGACTCTTAACTCCTACCTTTTTCGTCATAATTACTGTTATTCAAATTCATTATTTCCACTACGACTTTCTTGAAATAACGAATATAGAAAGACAGTAAGTGTTGTTAAATTGAAATTCACTGATGTAAACTCTATTTTCTTTGCTAATTAATCTAATTTAATTTTTAGAAGAGAAAGCAGTTCAAGACGTGTAAGTCTTGGTTATTTGCCTGATGCAATTCCCGTTGTTTCACCAACCGAGGTATTTATTTCCGATAATGATGAAGAATCAACCGCATATACTTTAAAGCAGTTAAAACGTGAGTTTTTAACACTGAAGTATGATCTATATAATCATAAATACATTACGAAGAGATACTAAAGATTTATAATTTTCAGATATGTCCAAAATGGAGAGATTGGCTTTTTTTAGAAAAATAGTTAAACATATGTACAACTTTTACAATCACGTCTGGTTATTTTTTGAGCTTCACATGCAGAAGATAATCTTCATCTCGCTTATGCTCTTATGCACAAATGATGTATGTGCCATAAACTTTTTCTTTGTACTGGTTCTTGTGATAATCATCAATTTCAAAAGAAACGTGCAAATAATGGCGATAAACGTTATAGCCGCTATTATTGCTCTTCTTATGGTCACTAAAATGCTTTATCAGATAGAATACGTCCATCACGAAAACTGGAACGTCAATTGTACGGTAAGTTATTGCATTAGATCAAATCAGAATCAGTAAAATATTGTAGTAAATGAATACTATAATCAACTCTTAATTGTTTAGAGGGATTATGTAGATAATCAAACTGGAATCGCCAGTAATAACACTGTGTATAATATTGCTGAATGGATTGGAATGAAGAAAGCTGCAGCTAGTGCATTGCCAGATTTATTAAAAGGCTACATAGGCATTATTACTGTTACAACATTAAGGGCAATTATCACTGTCCGTCAGTGGTTTTACAGACAAGCAAATGGAGAACCATTAGACCCACCTCAAGTTATGTTCCCCAAGATAACAAGAGCAGATGCTGACAAAGGCCTAGTACCATGCCTTAAATTCCTCTTCAATTTTGGATTCTACAAGTTTGGAGTCGAATTTTGTCTCATGGCGATTGCGGCACTTATTGGCACACGACTCGACTTTTATTCCGTCCTTTATAGCATCTGGTTGATTATATTGTTCTCACTGAAACGTAGAATAACATCCAAGGTGTGGCCACTCTTTAAGGTCTTCGTCATCGTATTACTTCCAATTCAATACGCTCTCGTCGTTGCACCACCAACCTGGCTTTGTATTCGTGAGTATTACAAAGTATTTATTATTACATAATTCATATAAGTTATTTTCATCTTCATGTTCCTTAAAATGTTTACTTATAAAATTGTTTTGTTGTTTTGAAAAGAATACCCCTGGAGCACGTCAGAGATACTTAGACGTTTACAAGAATGGATGTATCTTCCTGATCCAGACTTTCCAC
Organism: Synergus japonicus; assembly: GCA_900474275.1. Taxonomy (NCBI): domain Eukaryota; kingdom Metazoa; phylum Arthropoda; class Insecta; order Hymenoptera; family Cynipidae; genus Synergus; species Synergus japonicus. The sequence continues at coordinate 304,443 of UCOH01005972.1, forward strand.
CGAATCCAAAGAAGCTTATCTGTGATTTTATTCTGTTGCTTATGATCGTTCGCCAAAGTTTGGTTTTCCGAATTGAACAGCGTAGCATATCCACTGGCCAGGAATTTATTGCTGGACACAATTATTCAGTTTATCACGACCTGGACAAACCAAATTTTATCAATCCTGTTAAGGATTACGTCTCTCACATTCACAATTGGCTGGATGTGTTCAAACGAGGATGCCTCATGAGTCTAATGTGGATTACACTATCCATTATGTTTTTGGCAGGAACTAACAGGACCAATCTCTTTTCCTTAGGTTACCTAATTGGAGCCTTTGTCTTTTTATGGCAGGGGAGCGACTTTTATTTGAGACCGGTAAAAACCATTCTTAAATGGTGGAACTTGCTCATTGGTTATAATATTGTCGTGATATTTTCGAAAGCTTTGCTTCAAGGAGTTGGTTGTGTTCTTATAAGAGAGGTAAATAGATTAATCCCGGATGAGTTTTGTAATATTTCAATGCAACTAAGATCAAATCTATATTTTTTAGTTGGAATCTTCGGCCTGTTGGCTAATTCAACTCCTAGGCATCGCGTGTCTGAAAAAATTTCGAAGTTCAGTAACAGGTCAACTCGGTACTTCTGACAAGTGTCAAGTTCAAGACGAAGAGATTGGCATGGTTTGGGATGGCTTGTGCTTTGGATTTCTTCTAATGCAGAAGCGACTCTTCAAAAGTTACTACTTCTTCCACATAGTAGATGAGACCAAAGCTATGAGTATATTAGCTTCCCGTGGAGCAGAACTGCTTGAAGAACTACATAAGAAGCGCATCATTGAGCAAGAGAATTCCGAAAAAGCTGCATTACAAAAACTCAAGTTCAAGATGGACAAAATCAAGGCAAACCAACGCAAAATTCAGGGTCCCAGTTACCAAGAACCTGCCACTCACAAAATAGGTAACACTCATTATAAATTGCATTATTTTTTTTTTCGATACCCTGTTTTAATCTTCCTTGGAATAACATTTTTAATATTTCACCAAGAATGTCATCTTTTAGAGTATGGAGATATTTAATAATCCTTTCCAAAAAGAACTCCAGAATTCCCAAAATTTCTAAACCACTTTATTAGAAACTTAGATATTAACGATCAGCGTTTCTGTATTTAACGCATACGAAAAACAGGAGTGGCACCCTTGGCAAAGTCTTCCAGCATGAGTTCATGCGTTTCATCTGGTCACACGCCACCCCAAGGATACCAAACGCCAATAGATGAAGATGATGATGATCCAGCTCCATTGACACCTCGTGCCGCGTCCCTTTTGCAGGCCCCATCCCCCAATTCCGCTATTTTGACAGTGAGTCTCGAAGGTTATCTCGAGCCGACCCGAATTTCCTTTGGTTCTCCACCAAGTAGCGAATTGAATCCTCGTGGTCCTTCGCCTGATGAAACCTTTCCAGTATTTTCTCCTCCTCCTTATGATCAACCTGCTTTGGACCAGCCGAGTCGGTCGACCAAACATCGCCGTCAGTCCAGTTTTATTGGACCACCTTGGATAAATACTCTTAGGACTCCACGTGCATCCATCGTTTCATCGACTTCACGATCCGCCCGTTCTCATCACACATGTAACAGCCTCTCCAAGAAATGGTCGTCAGCCTGCTCCAATGTCCTGTTCATAAGCTTCTCACGCAAAATACTAGTTTCGTCTTTGATGCACCGTATACTGTTTATCAGAAGTTGCCAGTAGTTTCATTATTCATTACATTTATTTCTTTACAATTTCATATGCTTATGATACATAACTTTCCTTACTTTTTTTTCCTTTTATTATTTTCACTCAATTCTCCAAGCTTCAATATTTGTTGTATTATACACGAGTCTTCATTCTCATTATTTTGCACGAGAAGCTTCATATTCCCATGAGCTTCATTTTCCCGTCGTTTGTGTCGATATAATAATTATCTGGACAAATCTCTATCAGCCGAGAGAACCTGTACTACCTCTCCTCAATATTCAATACAAAATTCCGATCCCTACCTTCTCCAACCAAAATCTAGTGTAATATATAATATCTACTTACTCTTTCATTCTGCAGCTAAATTGAGCAACAGTCCAGCTGCAATTTATTACTTGTTGTATGTGTTTTCATAGATTCATTATATCCGGCGCTAGAACGACCGTTGTACAGACACCGCCTACCGAGATCTAACAGAGAGGGTAATTGCATTTTTTTACTTGGAGCCTCGGAGTTTGGTGACCCAAAAATTCCTCTTAATCCTTATTTGCATTTCCAGACACTTAACATATTGTAAATAGCTGTACATTTATTGTTCTTGAATAAGTTACGTTCCTAATTTAAGTTTATGTACAGTTATTGTTAATTAGATAGTCGTAATTAATCATCTGCACGTGTATGTACAATTAATGTACATGGTACCTCCCACCTACCTGATTTCCTATCCTCTCATATAAATGATGACTTCAAAGATAAAACTTTGTTCGATGGTATAGAACATGTTTCTTACCCTCGCAGAAATGTATTTTTTATACATCATTTCTATGAGCGTCTTTCTTATGGTAATACCTTGATGCATGGCTTCATATTTATGTATGATGACAGAAGTCTTGTATTCCATTTCTAATCGTGATATTGTTGAATAGCTGTTAGATCCGGTGATTACTACATGTTCGACGATCTTGACGATGACGATGTCACTGACTTGATTCCTGATAAAGAAGATAGGGATGAAGAAGAGCGTCAACGACAGCAGGCACTTCGCGGCCGCCGAATGACTGTTTCAGAGGTGTGTATATTCAAATCTATGTCTGATTGTGAGAAATATTAAGGTTTACAATTTCGCGATGCAGCATGGAATGTTGCTAAACCCATGATTAGAAGTTTACACAAGCATGAAATTTTCTGTTCCACAAACTTCAATTTAAAGATTCCAATTTAATTATATGTATCAACTTTATATGTGTAATCTCGAGAGGTAAGCAAACCCATTCAAATTTTGGAAAATGATACAAGTGTGATGGAGTTCTACTTTGCTTTTGTCCCTTGGGGTTCTTTTTAATCTCTACATTCCTTCATTCGTCCGTCATGTCCAATCTGTTTTACTTCGAAAGACTGAAAAGAGTATGAAATGACATCTATGAGTGTCATTACAGCTGATGAACACCCTGATTAAGACAGACATAGAGATAGCCACGCACGTCGCTTTGTATGGAGGAACCGAAAAGGATGCTCTGAGGCTTCGTCGTCAAAGTGCACCACTGACTCGCAAGAAATCGTCCATGTCTTATCTGAGCGCTCGTTCCGATTCTGACACTGCCGCGGCGACTGATGTGAGATCCTTAAAGCCTGCATGCCATGTCTACGTCGCATAAACTCTTTCCTGCTAGTAGTTTTTTCATTTTTCAATTGGATATGGCTTATGTGTCTTATGTTTTTAATTATGGTTCGGTTTCTACATTCTATTTCTTCTTTCTATCCAACTAAATAATCCGCTATACATTATTTAACAGTTCTTTGCTGAGCAGGCTTCACAAGCAGATAAACAACTGCAGTAAATCTTCACGTAGTTCTATATATGTAGTAATTTGAAACATCGGTGGAAGTTATTCACGTAGATGTTTTCTTTGATTTTGTTTTTTTTTCATATAATTTCATTGTTACTCATTTAATTAATGAACTTCTATGTCTACATCTACTATTCCTACTGTCTTTAATAATGGAAGCTAAAATTCTGCTAAAAAAATCTTGATATCTTCAACTTACAGTGTTGATAGTAGTTTCAAGCTTGCAAATGTTTAGAATTTCGTAGAGATCATGTAAATATTATCTTTCAGTCTTTTTCTTTGAGTAACCGATTTATCTATAATTAAGGCACCTGATCGAGTAAGCCTTGATTCGACGGAAGTGGAACGTAGGGAGAAAGAACTAAGGGATGCAGATTTATCAAAGTCACCTGAACCATCTGACGAAGAAGAGGATGATGACAGGATGAAAGAAAAAGAGGGGAAAGAGCAGACAGGGAAGAAGGTCTCTTTATTTACGTATTTCAAGTTCTTGTGGGCAATGCTAAACAGTACTATGGTTTCGATGACAAAATACCTGAACCGTTTCTCAAGCGACTACAGATATATTCGTAAAGTACTCGCAAAGGAGAAAAGAAATTTAAAGGTGAGCTGAAATCCGAGGATGATGTCCTTTGAGCATAAAGTGTCTTTTGAGCATATCAAAACATGATTTCTTTTATTTCAGGCTAAACCAGATTTCAAAATGGGAATGCGAATGGGTATAAATCAAATATGGCAGCCGATACCTATAGTGAAGGAAAGGTAAATTATCCATTTCTTTTCTTGCGGTACAGTCGACATAAATTCACATTTAGATACACAAACCCATGTGTTATATAAACTGCCTCCTTAGAATGCATATTAGATATTCCCTTTTCTTCCGTAGAAATTTTAAATAATGAAGAAATTAGTGTTCTTTGTAAAATAGTCCCCTTAAAAAAAATAACGAAAAATGCCCTGCCAGAAAATTGAAGCTGTACTCTTGATATTCAGATATCATCATTCATGTTACGTATCATTTTGTACAAATTGAAAAGTAGATATGCTTGCGTCCCCTTTTATGTTAATTTATGTTAAAAGGCTCCTTAAGGTAGTTGCTAGTTGTAGTAGTAAATATGCTTGCTCCGACAGCTCATCCAAAAACGGAAGTACTGCAGAATCTTTGGATGGACCAGAAATCAGAAAACCTATAACAGAAGAAGAAAGGTAGGAGTGCTATCAAATGCTTTAAGTATTTATTAAAATAGCATTAGAAGCTAGATCCATTGTTGAAGCTTGCAGAAAGTAATTAACGAATTTGCAGAAGTATAGAAAAATTGGCAAAAAACGTGAAAAAGGTACAGTTAATTGTGAGAAAATCTTTTTTCATTGTCTGTGTGTGAAAAGTAGTTGCTATTGATATTTTGCTTGCATTCAACTGTAAATTGTGTTTATTGAAGATATATACTGAAGCTCCCTTTACTGGTCCCCCGGAAAAAATACCTCTTGTCAACTGTACCGCACTGTAATAGTAACAAACTTTTCAAATTTATATTACAATTTTTTATATAATTTTGTAACTGATGAAAGAAACATCAATCCCTTACAAGTAGAAAATTTCTTAACTCAAGAATTGGATAAAAGATGTCTTTTTGGGTAACAGTAATGTCCTGAGAAAATGGTTTCGAAAACGTCTTCACCGGCACGTCGTTATTAAAGTGCCAAGCCCAAGCCAGAAGTAAGTCCCAAAGAGGTATATACCGCGACTACACCCCCAGAAAATCGGAAAAATTGTATTATACTCAATTCTAATCATTACTGAAAAAAGGTCGTATGATATAAATGATGAGAATATCCAAAAGGCCTCTTTTCAATTATATTTTTCAAAATTATTCGAAATTAGAAACGTAGAAAGAGAGTGGTGTTGTTTGTATCAGGAAGGAGAGTTCGCTGACAGTGCCACACATCCGAATCCTGGCGCCGAGTTTGGAGCGAGGATTGGACATGTCCTCCTCTAGGTATTAAAATCGAATTCCAGAAATGTCGATCGATTTCTAAATTCGCCTTCACAACCGTTGCTATGTATGCACAATAACTGCACGCCTTCCCACGCATGCGACAACCAACTCTTTTTTCACGAATAAACAAATACATAATAAATTTTCAACTATTTTAACTTATTCTGAAATACACTGATAAATTACGGCTCCTAAAATGAGCTTTGATTGTGCTTTCGGCATTATTTTAACAGTGTTTGGAAGATATGTTAGCTGTAATTATTCGTTACAAAAATAAATAATAACAAAAATTGATATAGATGTTAACATGTCTTCTTCCTGTATCGTGGCATCGCTATACAGTATTCATTTTTAAAAGAAGAATATTATAGTCTATATTATATTATACTTTTTTGAGATTTTATACTGTATAACGATAATGCAATCTATTATATCTAAATGGTGTATTTGGCCTAATTTTAAAGTAGTGATATTAACTGTGTATCTTATCCTGAGCAGCTCACTCTACATTCAAAGTGCCCAAGCATCGAAAGAAGAAGCTGAACTATCTGAAGTTGATCAGCCGCCAATCATTCAATTGGCAGCGTCGATATGGTTTGGTATTTTGGCACATTCGACTCTGCTATGCTACTTCATGGTTTTCCTTCATCAAATCAAAAATGCTTCCATACTTTCGACACCTTTGCCATTGATGGTCTTCTTTTGGGGGTCGTTAACCGTACCTAGACCATCAAAGACATTTTGGGTAACTTTAATAGCCTACACAGAGGTAAATGCCAATTTTAAATTATATCTCTTAAACTCCTTAGAAATCCTGTGCAGCTTTTTAAGTCTGGAGACATTTTTTTTACAGGTCATTGTTATAGTAAAATGCGTTTTCCAACTCGAGCTGATACCTTGGAACCAAATCCCTGCTGGCAATAACCCGCTGTTCCGTCCAAGGATTGTTGGCATTGAACGTAAACAAAATTACGCCCTATGGGACCTTTTACTCCTTCTGATGGTATTCTTCCACAGGTAAGAGGTTGAATTTTAAATTCTAAATGTGTTTGAACATTTTGCATCCAGGTACTTAATTATCTTCTTTAACATCACATTTATTAAACCTTTGTTTTATAGATTCATGCTAAAATCATTAGGACAGTGGACCAGACCTTCTTTAAAGCCTAGAAAAGTAATCCCATCTAGATTGACGACGGTTACAATGAGACAAGATGATAGAGGTCAAGGAGAACCTTCACAAATTCATATAGAAAATGAAGAAAGGTAAGTGCACTTTTTCCTTTCTGTCTTTTTAAAAGCCTAAAAATTGATATGAAATTGACTTAATCATTTCAGCCGAACCAGTGTCGATCTCATAACTCCAAAAGGTCGAGCACTAAGTATTTATCCACAAGGTGGTGATTCAGAACAACCACATACGTCTGAAGACAATGAACGGGTTTTTGCTATTCAGTCCGAAGAAATTGATCCTCTCGATGAAAAGCTTTCCAAGGCCATGAATATGACGTTAGTGCCTTAAATATTTGGTCTACATTCTGTCTTACACAGAAATAACTCTTAATATAATTTTTAATTTTGCAGAGCTGTGAAATACCTTGAACCTGCAAAAGCCTTCTTTAGGAATATTCTAAATCCTGTGGGCAAAGAGAAAACGAATGTTTACGCTTACATGTTCTTTTGTGATTTCTTTAACTTCATACTATTAATCTTCGGATTCTCAGCTTTTGGGGTACGTAAAAGATTACTTTGAGAGATTTTTTATTAATAGAAGACAACACAATGAATTTGCATATTTCTTCAGACTCAACAAGGCGATGGAGGTGTTACTGCTTATCTTGCAGAAAACCGAGTGCCCATGCCCTTTTTGCTGATGCTGTTGCTTCAGTTTGCACTCATTGTTATAGACCGAGCTCTTTTCCTGCGAAAATCGATTTTTGGCAAACTTATCTTTCAATACTGTCTCATTTTTGGAATTCACATTTGGATGTTCTTTGTATTACCCAGTGTAACAGAGAGGTAAACCAACTGTGTATAAGAAATATCCGATAATAATTTCTATATATATGAAAATACTACAAAAATTGTGATATTAATAATCATGTTTTTTACGTATTACAGGCAATTTACTGATAACTATCCCGCTCAGATTTGGTATATGGTCAAATGTTTCTACCTTCTTTTGGCTGCTTATCAACTCAGGCTTGGATATCCAACGCGTATTTTAGGCAACTTCCTTTGCAAAAAATACAGCATGATCAACTATGTCCTCTTTAAAGGGTAACATTTTAGGATTATATAGGATTTTAAATGATTTTAGGGAATTTCAAAATATTTTAAGAGATTGAATGCTATTTAATTTTTAGATTTATGGTGGTACCCCTCCTCTTTGAATTAAGAGCAGTAATGGACTGGATTTGGACCGATACGTCCATGACTATCATGGACTGGTTCAAGATGGAAGATATTTATGCGACCATTTATCAACTAAAGGTTCGTTTCACAGTTGAAACCAATTTGAAAAAAGTATTTATGTACCAAGCAATTTAAATTATTGTAATTTACAAAATTTACAGTGCATGCGTGGAGTCGAGGCGGATTATCCTCAACCCCGTGGACAAAAGAAGTCACAATCGAGCAAATACATGGTGGGCGGAGGTGGTCTCTTTTTCATGATTGGACTCGTTTGGTTCCCTCTTCTGTTTTTCGCTCTTGGAAGAACAGTAGGAACAGCAAATCTTCCTTATGAAGTCTCGATGAAAATTGGAATAGGCCCTTACGAACCGATTTATTCAATGTCCGCACAAGATACGTCTATTTTTCAATACAGCGAAGATGATTACAACAAATTGACTGATTTATACGCAAGAGACAGATCAGCAGTGACATTCCTTGAAAATTATGTAAACACAGATATTGCTGCCGTTAGACTCAGCGGATCTTCAAGAAAATTATGGTCTATTTCACCTCCAGATAGAGAGAGGTATAAAATAAACTAGAATGTGTCTTAGTCTTACATTAACGCAACATTTATAGAATGCCAAATTAATGTTGTATATCTTTTCAGATTGAAGCAGGAATTGGAATCGAATAGTTCAGTGACTTTCCATGTGGAGTGGTCAGTTTCCAGGAAGACTGATGCGAAAGATTTCTCTGGTATCACTACTACACAACGGGATATAAAAATACCTGCGTATGTAGATGGGAAGTTTAACCCCAAGAGAAAAAAACTTATAGACATGTTGTCTGCAGGCAATTCGTCAAATTCTACTTTGAATTCTACAATGTTACTGCTCAATGCTTTTCCGAAATTTCTAAAAGTTACGAGTAGAATAACTGACGTTGTTCCACAGCTTATGAGATCTCCATCCGTGTGTAAGTTTAATATTCTCTGTTATTATTTTTTACGAGAATGTTGAGGGTTTTCTACTTTATGTATACATTTTCCGATTTAATATTTTAGCTTTTCCGCCGGATGACGAGGAAGATGATCCCAAGAAAAAAAAGTATCTTTATCGCAATATGACTCTTCAACTATCCTCATCGGATTTGGAGTGTTGTGCAAAACAACAATGGTGGATTATAGAAGAAGACGTCAGTGATCCTATTTATAATTTTCTCTTAAAGAACATCCCAATGAATGATAAAAAGTATATCATGATGTTCCTCTTTAATGAAAAAGCCTTCCCTGAGAGTTTGAGTTTCATCAGCGGATTTGGGTAAGTTTAATGGTTTAAAATGATTAATAAGCAGTTGCTAGCTTTTTACTTACACACTATATTATTATTATTTTTTAACAGAATATTGGGGCTCTATTCATTCTTCTTATACATGATAAGTCAAGTGATAAGGAGAGGAGTCAGTGATGTTGCTCCGAAGATCATGTTCGACGATCTTCCTTATGTTGACAGGATTTTACTATTATGTTTGGATATTTATCTTGTACGAGAAAGCAAAGATTTATGTCTAGAAGAAGATCTCTTCGCAAAACTAATATTCCTCTATAGGTCACCAGAAACGTTGATTCGGTAAGATATCTTGTTTCTATGATATTGGCTATTAACAATAATAATTTCAATGGATAATATTATGTTTCTAACATAATTGGAACAATTTTCTAGGTGGACAAGACCACCCGAACCAGGAGAACGTTCAGGAAACGAAGATGAAGGTGATGATGATGAGATCGACAATGATGATGATGATGATGATGATGATAATGTAAATAGGCCACTGCATGAGGGCGCAAGAAAAACATAATTGACAGAATGCCAAGAATTAAACAAAAGAATTTAAAATTCTTTATCATTCAAAATAAAGTGCAGGTTTGGAAACCTGATATTTCAGTGACCAAATTGGCAAATTCACATTTTTTCAAAATTTTATTCAAACTGCAGTGTGAGAAAATAACATTAATCTGGTGCCTGAAGATAATTTTAATCAAATTTAATTCTTTAAATGCTTTAAAGTCATAAAATCTGCCAAACACTTAACACTTAGGCTGTATCATTATGAACTTGATGTGTGTTATTACTTTTTTTTAACATGGGTGAATCTCTTCTTTCGAATTTAAATACTGCAATATTAATTATAAAATATCAGATTCTATTTTGCAAATGATTGTATATGTAGGTTTATAATCAGAAATCATGATCAACGAATGGCAAAAAATTGAAACATCATTTAGGCTTACAATATTTTGTAATTCAAATCAATTATTCTGAAAGATGAATGTTTCAATAAGCTTTTATTTTGTACTTGTATGGGTGAGATTTGAATTTAATTAGTTTACGTGAAGTTTTGTGATATTTTTTTCTAGCCGTTGAATGTTTTTGAATCATACATTTGTATTTCATTAAGTTGCAGGCGTACTTTTTATATTATACAATTCTACATGGAATCAAAATTGTTACTATTACTGTAAGTACTTGAACTCCTGTTATTATTGATGACTAAATAATTAATAGTAATTTTAGAATCATCTATACTAATGGGAAAATAATAGGAATCTGTAAACACACTCATTTATCTATGCATTTTATATGCCTCTCATATAATTGTGTGCTTCGAACTATGTTGTTTCGAAAGTAATTTTATTCGCTAATTTATTATTATGAAGAGAATTTTTGTAAATACATACATTACGATTTACGTACATTATTATATACAAATAAATAATGTAGAATTTGTGTATTCTTAATTTGTTTACTTTTTTATGTCATTTCTGTCTTTTTTTTTAAGTATTCAAAACATTCAGTGTTACCAACTTTATCAACATCTGGTAACGCGACAGTGTTGCCATCTTTTCGATAAAATTCGATACTCAGTTGTACCAATAGTTGGAAAGTTGACAGCCTCCAGACAATTGAAGCGATTGAAGCTAATGAAGCTACATTCTACGATTTGATACGCGAATTTGGCCAAAGCCAGTAAGTTAGCATCTAACCTAAAATAACACTGTTACATATTGAAATTTTGAATTTATATTCGTTTTGTTAATAATACAAATATATGTAAAACATCATCAAGAGTATTTTAATTAAATCGTCTGCGTTAGTTGAAGGTAAGATAGAATTTTATCGAATATTAACTCTAAATTAATCTGAAAATACACCGTTTATTTCTTGTTTATTCTAATGAATTTACTTGTTTTATAGACGTATTAATTGAGGCGTAACCACTACAAATACTATTGCACTGTTGAAAATTTTCACCAGAGAGTCAATTAGATCATTTAAATTAATTTAACAGAATAAACTCGTAAGTATTCTTTATTATGATTTTTATATAATATAACAAAAGGAAATAAGAAATGATTTAAATCAAGTATGTGTTTATATTTTACAGCACAATGAATGACTCATTTCTGGAAGAACTGGAAATTGCTCATTCGGAAGAATTTCCTAATGTGGAACAACGACGGGCAGATCAATTCGTCACCAGAAGAAGCAGATCTACGGGTCAACCAAGTGATAACTTGGAAGTTTTAACAGAGTGTCAAGAAAATATAAATGTGAATACAAATTCTTCTGGTTCGAAGGAAGGAAGGAGAAGCGAGCTTATCAAGGATTCGAGAAAACCTGGCTCAAAGCACCAGGATTCAAAAAGACTAACAGAACAGGAAAATAAAGTACAGCATGTTCAATCAAAAGCGTTTGATAAAAAACTAAAACCCTCAGTAAGAACTATCGAATCAGGACATATGAAGATTGAAGAGTCAAGAGCGAAACACGAATTAAAAAATAAAGTCGTGGATACTAAGCAAGCTCCTAAGGAATATAATCGGCGTTCCGGTAGTTCAACCATCTCCAGTAGAAGATCCGATCCATCGAGTAAAGAAAACCATGTGTTACCTGATTTGGCAAAAGAGTCTACTTTGCAAAGTAATGCGTCTCCGAGTAAAATTTCTACTGCGTCAAAGAAAGTAGAAGTTAAAGATCCTTTAGCTTTGTTGAATGCTATAAAAGAATTGGTATCTTCGTACTCGCAGCAAGAGAGTACAAAAATTTTAAGGGCCATGCAGGAGTTGCATATTAATTCTCAGTCGAATCTAATAAAACATCTGCTAATTCAGACGGAGGACTTGACTAAGGAAATACATCCAAGTAGAGACACGTCACGTTTGAAGAAGTTAGTGGTAGAAAACGAACGAATGCGAGAGGACATCATGATCTTAAAGTTGAGAAATGAAGAGTTGCAGAGAAAAGTGGACGAGTCTATTTTGATCAAAGAAGAAAATGTAGCATTAAAGTTGAAGATAAAAGAATTGTTAAAATCGACAAGTTAGTGCATGCACAACTAGCAACTGAAAAATCATTTGCATTGCTTGAAACATGTCTTTGAACGAATGACTGCATGGTCATACTTAACATTTAAAGATTCAAAAACAAAAAATTTGTGATAATCAATTTTCGTTTTTAGATCTAAGTATTAAACTCACTTGAATAATATATGCTTCTCTTAACTTATTAAAGTTGCGATATAGTTACAGAAACAAACTGCCTTATGAGAATGTGTCTCTAGTATAAGAGAATTGACAAATAATTATAAGTTCATAAATATATCTTTTAGTATGTAACTCAGTTTCATATAACTAATTGTTATAATAAAATATTTTCTACTTTTTTTAAACAGTGATTTTATTCCATTTATTTCACATGCCTAAGTATGTTATATTATGGTTGCAAAAAGATTGCCACTTGTTGCAGGGCAGTGCTGCCAACACAGTAAGTTAAAACAAATCACAATTTGTAAACATTTGTAAATAATAATACAATTCTCCTAATAAGCAGAAATATATTTATAGAAAAATCTTCTTATTACTAAAAATAATAATAAAACGCTTTCTACATTTTTATTTCTCCATATTATAATGTAAAACGTAGTTTCTTAATAAATTTTTTTTTGGTTTCATCGGTTACATCAGTCGCATAAAATATAAATATAAATCAGAGACGTTAATTAAATTATCATTGACAGCTATCGCAAACATGACTGATGACGATGTATTTATATATATATACATTTATGGGCGTATTTTGATACCAATTTTCAGTCTCACCAACAGAACCATATAGAACACAAAAGAAAATATCAGTATTCACTGGACTGTTGTCACGGCTGAATGGCTGAAGGCAAGCTCGCAGGAATTAAAATATACAGTTGTTAGATTTTCTAATATTGAAAATGAAGAATTACAATATTTTCCAGTGTTTAGTATTTATAATAATCTATTTTTTGTACAATACATCGGCAAGTTTTATCAACATCTACCCAAAGTTGAAAAGCGTAGCTTTAGATCCTGATGCAGATGTCGGAGAACCACTCATTTTAACACCTTTAATTGAAAATGGAAAAATTGATGAAGCCAGAATGAAAGCATCAGTTGAGTATAAAGAAATGCAAGGAATCAGCAGCTACAGTGGTTACTTCACCGTCAATAAGGCTTTCAACTCGAATATGTTTTTCTGGTTCTTCCCTGCTCAGGTTAGATTTATTTTTTATACATGTATCTTATTGATTATATTTATATATATATATATATATATATGTATTCTCTTATATAAGGTCTCAAATTATTTTGTTACCTTATTGAAGAAAACTATTATTTATTTTTTCATTTTTCTGCAGGTTAATCCAAAAAATGCTCCAGTTGTATTGTGGCTTCAAGGTGGTCCAGGAGCTACTTCTATGTATGGACTATTTATGGAGAATGGCCCCTTTGAAGTGACGAAGAATAAGACTCTAAAAAGACGTAAATACTCCTGGAGCATTGCTCATAATTTAATATACATAGACAATCCTGTAGGCACTGGCTTCAGTTTTACGAATGATAACAAAGGATATGCAAACAACGAAACTGATGTTGGACGTGATGTTCATACAGCCTTAGTTCAATTTTTTGAGTTGTTCCCTGAACTTCAAGCAAATGATTTTTTCGTCACCGGTGAATCATATGCCGGGAAATACGTTCCTGCTGTCTCTCATGCCATCAAGGACTATAATATTAAAGCGAAGCTGAAAATCAATTTAAAAGGCTTGGCTATAGGTAATGGATTAACGGATCCAGAAAATCAACTTTTATATGGTGATTATTTGTATCAGCATGGATTAATAGATCTTAATGGAAGAGATGCATTTCATATGTATGAAAAGAAAGCTCTAGATTTAATTAAACAAAAGAAGTTTGCGGATGCTGCTGATATTTTTGATATTCTCCTCAATGGTGACTTTCATGCAACACCTTCGCTATTTATGAATTTGACTGGGTATAGTTATTATTTCAACTATCTTCATACTTCAGATTCTAATGAATCCGATTGGATGTCCGAATGGATCCAACAACCTAACGTCAGACGTGCCATTCACGTAGGAAATTGCTCTTTTCATACTGAAGATAAGTCTGTAGAAGCTCATCTTAAAAGTGATATCATGCAATCTTTAGCAGTATTGATAGCTGACCTTGCTGATCATTATAAAATTTTAATTTACAATGGCCAACTTGATATAATCGTTGCGTATCCTTTAACTGAGAATTACTTGCAAAATTTAAAATGGTCTGGTGCTGAAAAATATAAAACTGCTAAGAGAAAAATTTGGCGAGTAGGAAATGAAATTGCAGGCTACACAAAGTCTGTCGGTAATTTAACGGAAGCATTAGTAAGAAATGCAGGTCACATGGTCCCTGGAGATCAACCTAAATGGGCTCTTGATTTAATTACCAGATTCACACATGGAAAATCATTCTAAATCCTCTTACTTATTATAAAATGTGTCAAGCATTTGTAATTTTTCTACGATAGTATGTTAGTAGACAAAAGAAAATTTTGCAAAATTTTCTTTTGTCTGTAAAAATTACTGAATAATTTAATTATTTTGTGATACATACTTAAGATACTCAATGTTACTTACTCATTATATATACCAAAATTTGTACCTACAGTTAGGTGAAGAAACTACCTCTTCGAATAATAAAGGATTTTATATGTATAAACGAAATAAATGTTTGTAAACTTACACGGACATCAAATAAATAAGATTTTAAAAATAAATTTCCTTTTATTTTATAGTTTTGACCTGGAAAATTACAAAATAGTGAGAATAGAAAGCTTTTTATCCTTGATCATTAGGATAATAGGTTCCCCAAAGGTAAATTATGTCATTACCCTATTACGTTATTATTACCCTATTATTATAATAAATAATGATAATAAAATCATTTTATTTAATAGTTTATAGTTAACAGTCTTATTCATAGAATATCACTTTCACGTAGAGTGACTCATTAATCGAAAATATACAATTCAAATTTGCGCTTGACTTATTTTCATAATTTGGTATTCACGACCAAAAACAAGTCTATCACATTTAATTTACATTAATTTATTATATGTTGCTTGTATAATCAAAATTAAAAGAAATCAATTCTTGTAATCAATTCAGTTTTAGTAATATTAAATTGTAGTTTGGCACGTCAATCATATAAATAATGTAAATATAGTTATTTGTGTTACTCGTAGATTATTAACAGATTGTAAAATAAGTTTTGTCTAGTTTGTAAATTATGTATCAAAAAATGTGATTCGATTAGAAACAACTTCTAATGAATACACTTGAGTAATTTCAGTTTTTAAAAATGCTACATAAATTTTCCTAGTTTGTTCGATTCATTGTCTTTGATGCTTGAAAAAGCTTGAGTCATGGAATTTCAAGAATGCATAATTTAATCTAAGTATGGTAATATAAGTTGATCTACTATTGAAACGTTTATATGCCATTCAAAGTGAGAAATGCCTGGTACAGTATGCAGTATTAATTTCTTTTCTTTATCTAAAGTTTTCAAACCAATTAAATCGTTGCGATATGTCGAACGCTCTCGAAGCTCTATTACTGTTTCATTATCATTATAATAACCGAACTGGCTGCTTTGCCAGGGTGTGATAACTCCATCGTCAGGACCACCGATAAGTACCATCTTATTCAATTTCGTAAGGCCAGCTTTAAAATTCGTTGAGTTGGTTGAATTCATTTCATTATTTACAAATGGAAGAAATTGGCTATATTTGTAGAAAAGTTTCTGAAAAACAAATAAGAGAATTATTATTGATGTTTATTTATCTGCGGAAGATAAAATTACACATTCTAATACAAACCTGATGATGTGGATCATTCCAGTAATTTCCAACACTCGTGTGTTGACCAACTCTTGAATAGAAGAGTTCATAAGCAGTTTCGCAAAACAAGTCAGGAAAGAATAAATGTAGGAAACGAGCTGAAATAATATAAAAAAGTTTAGTATCTTTCTCTAAAATAAATTGGCATAATTTATGGTCAACTGTAGGGCATTACGTACTTCCATACTGTCCAGCTTGTGGAGAGCTTAGAGAAATAAAATTTTTAACATTATGCTCCGGAAATCTCTGCAAAATTGCTCTAGCTAGCAAGCCACCTTGACTGTACCCTATTAAATTAATTCCTTCAGGAAATGCAGCACCAATAGCTATAATATCATTTCCTATTTCTTCTACTTGCTTCCACATCGGCTCTAAACTACTCCATCCTGCATATCTCACAGTATTGTAAACCTGAGTTCCTGGATGCATCTATAAATTGAAAGTTAATTTCCTTCATTCATTTTATTATTCTTGAAAATATTTATACAGTCGTAATATAATAATAATAAACGCTATTCATATTAAGCATGCATATCATTGAATATATATATGTATATGTACATTGTTTATTTTAAGCTTACCTCTTTTATTCGATCAGTAATGAGTTGCATACTGTCGCTTCCTGTAAGTACTCCATGGATAACTGCTACAGCTCTATATGGCTTTATTGCACAATTCGAAGAACAGAGTAATGCAAATAACACTAAATAAAAGGCAGTTCTAATTTGTGTTGTCATTTTGAAATTTAAACTTTTAAACAGTAAACAGTCCACACGCCACTTCATGCATTCTCAAGCATCATACCAAAAATGAGAAAGCAAAGCAATGACGTCAGTGACCTTCGACGCTTCGACTTGATGAAGGCACTCCACTGCTCCGTTTGTATAATGCAAGAATGCAACCCAATGGGATTTACGCGTTCAGAGGAAATGAGAATATTTCCCCTAGAGCAAAGATTCATTTAGGAATATCGAACAGAAAATAACGTTATATTTTGAATATATCGATAAAATAGCGATATTTAGACGCGCTTTGAAAATTTGAAAAATTAATCATCAGATAATAATTATAAGTACCAAAACTAATAAAAATTATTTGTTTATGTATTTTATCATTCTTCTGTTTATTCGTTTGGATTTCATTTCAAATTTTGCAATTATTTTCTTCATGTTTGGGGGCTGAAAATATCATCTAGAAATAATATCGATACAAGATATCGATATATCGGGCTTACAGTAGCGATTTATACCAATAATATATAATATATTATTTTTTTGATTAATCAAATTACGTATTATCAATAATTTGAATTAAAACAAACTAAGAAAATTGATATATATTTTCAGATATTTTACGAATTCCCAAAATGGCGGACAGAGTGATGTGACACCTTTGGAAAACAGATTCCTGCAAATAAGAATGAAACTATTATCGACTTTTCTTAGTGTGACCCACGGTGGTAAATGACGCTGTTCTATCAACTGTAGATACAGCTCCATATAATATATAGATATATTGCCAATTGTAGGTGTGAAATTTTACCAAAAAATTTTAAGTGCACAAAAAGTTTTAAAAAATTTCAACTGATTTCAAGACATTTCAATAAGATATTTGAAAAGATTTAAAAAGATTTTAGATGTTTGGACATTATATATTGTCCGTTATTGCTAGTTATTATAATCACTGATCTTGAAGTTGTTGTCATTTATTGTGATGTTTTAATATTGTTACTGAATAATGAACATTACTATGGGTCTCAAAGATTGCTTTACTCTCATAAATTTTTTGTTTCGCGATTTTTTGCCCACCTCTAACAATAAGTATTAAAAATGATCATTCCCGGCACTCAAATTCCGCAAATTTGTCACATAATATGGAATATGCAGTACATCACGCACTCATACCCTTATCCTTCCATGGATGTGGGCAGGGTGAGAGGTATAGGTATAGAAGGCACGTGGCATTTCCCGTGCGCTTTGGCGCCATACATCACCCGAAGCCTGACATCACCCCAAAGCCCACCCTGTTCGAACGCACGCCCTAACCGGGAGGATGCCAAGCGCATTGTTTCGGGTGCCGTCATCCGCGATTATCAAGGTTTGTCCGCGTCCAACCCTCTCTCACTCCATTTCGTGATCTAGTGGTAGAGCCATATTAAGCGATAGCATTATTACCACTTGTTTTCAAGAACAATACCCCCAATGACACATCTTAAATCCAACGTCTCATCTTCATCTTTCATCGAGAACATACGATGACCCGCGATGCCGCGATCATTCTTATTCTTTTTTTTTTGTCTGGAAGGAATATGAATTTCCTAATTTATCTATTATTTTATCGGTATAAGAATCATTATTATTCTAGTCAAGTACAATTCTTTTCACTTCACACACACACACACACTTCTCATTTTCATATATTTTCGAAAAACAAGCAACTTAAAGCAACTCTTTCGTTCAACAGTTGAACTACATACGGAATTGCTGGCCTTTCTTATTCGTGTATGATACTCAATCCAATTTCACGAGCAAAACCATTTTGATGCCGATAACAAAAAGTAGAATTGCGACCAGCAGGGCATTCTCTTCGTCTCATGCTTTTTGCGTTTATAATCAACGATATTTGTGGTCGGCTATGTCAGACATTGGACTTATTTCTCTTACCAAAATTTATCAGAGATTATAAATTTATATTCCAAAGTTTATAAGAGATTTTGACTCCTGAATCTATATATGATATATTGAAACCAAATCTTTTAAAATTTATTTATTCAAATCTTTAAAATCATGGACAACAATGGGTAAATTTTTGCTAGTTGTCAACAAAATTAATTTCAATAAAATTCCTGTATATCAAATATGTTTTTTATTCATTTAAATTGACAGTCATTATTTGTTCCTTTTAGGAATACAAACTGTCACACGTTATATCGAACTAAAAGAGAAGGTACTTAACATTTCGCATGTAGAAGTACGAAGACTCAGAGAAGAAGGAACGTTTGAGAGAACGGTTGGAAGATTAGCGTTAATTACAGAGTTGAGTCGGGGTTGGGACGAGGCGGTAAGGTATTTGTCACTTTGCGCTACTCGCGGGTACTGCTTGTCCTGAATATTAATAACCCACCCCCTACCGGCCGATGAATTGCGTTCAAGACAACGCTACTCATTATCTCGGCTGCTTGATTTCATCATTTTGACGGCGCTCGACAACCAGAAATTAATCACTAGGATTAACGGGATAGAACCAGGAATTGAGATAAGATTCAAACGATGCATAAAGAAACAAAGGAAATTCGTCAATCGAATCTTCCTTTCAGGATTTGAGACCTTGGTTATAAAGAACTTCAAAAGCGTCAAAAGCAATTTGATAATAAATAAAATCACATTCTGTTATACAGTTTCAATAATTAATCGCTTATTCTCAAGAAGCCCTGGCAAATTTCTCTCGTTTGAAAAAAATGCAACTGACCAGTTCTCTCCTTTCATAGAATCTAGCTTATCCGTTGATCAAGATCGATCGTTCGCTTATCGTTTGAAGTCCCCGGTCCCTCGATACTAGTCGTCCCATTCGGCGAAAACGCTCAGATATTCAAAGTCGGAAATAGTTTATTCATGGCCGGCAAGGAACTTAGAAAGATATTGGAACCAACCGAGAAGTGAGGCGATATTGGTTGGACGGAAATGTCCCCTCGGGGAAACGGGAAACGGGAGGAGCGTCTCTGCGATCCGATAAAGCGAAGAGGCACCCCTGTGGCCCAGCATCCTCCTCTTCGCCACTCCCGAACACCCCCACGTGACAGCCAGCTCGCCAATAAAATTCAAATACACTCCACTGTGCATACTAAATTATCACATCCTCCATTACCCACCCATGCAGTCTCGAATTCGTGGTCGATCTTATACACATCGGCCATCACTTTGGCAAAGTCTTTCTCAACTTCGTTTCTGCACCTTCCTTCGGGATTTCCTTAACTTCAGAGTATCCAATCGCACTGAAGACTCTCTTCTCTTTTATTTGGAACTGCAGATAATTGTTTTCAAGAGAACTAATGATAATGTCGCTTAACGTCCAGACCCCTTTATTTACCGCTTTTATTGAGTCATTAACGCCATAGTGGATTTTCTTACGCAACTAAAATCCTCAACCACCCGGTCCGTCTAGAAAAGCGGGACTGCAGAGGTCATCTGGCATTTCCCAGGAGCGCCCCAGATTTTAACATTACTCAAGGTGGATCAACCTGACAAGCAAAGGATGCCATTGTTCCTTCTATTCCATCGTTCCGCTTTTACGAATCCACGACGCAGTAGGACCATTTTGACACGACAGTTTATCTCCCTGGCGAAAGTGTCGGATAGTAAAAAATTCTATTCTTTTCAATTCATTGCGATCTAATCTGCACTCGGACCAAAGGTTCCTACCGGAATGAATCCGAGTTCAAACTAAGGATTCCTATCCGCTTTTATTCGATCTAATCCAAAGTCTAAACAAGGATACCAATACGACTGAATCCGATTTATTCCGAGGTTGAATTTAGGATTTCAATCTAAATCCGATCTAAGTCAATGTAAGAATTCTAATCAGAATGAATCCATTCTAATTTATGAGGTCACAGGAAATGATTTTTTACTTTTATGACTCCTGCTGGGCTTTAATGAAGAACAAAAAAAATGTTTAATAGTTTGAATGTTTCTCAATCCAACAAGCAACTTTTATACATGGTATCATCTCGATCGGATTGGAAGAATTTACATCTTCATATCTTTTATAGTATTATGAATTTTGTTTTAATATTTTCCATACCTAGAAGAGAAATTGCTACATCAGTAAAATTTACAAGTATATGATCGTTGCAAGAATGAATTTATATTAGTGAAGGGACCTACGATTATCCTAATAGTTAGGGCGTATATACAAGCTGATGGGGGTTATGTAGTACTAGCGTTAAAGTGCTAATTGCTTTATACACTAAAGCTTCAGCTGTTCTCACAAATGATAATTTACTCGAAAATATCAGCAAAACTGAGTTCTTTCCTTAAAAATAATAGAAGAAAATAAAATTAGCAGAAACTATATAAAAGAAATATATATTTCAAGGTGAGATTTGAACTAGATTTATTATAACGTTAATCGATTTTAGTAACCCTTTCAATTTTGTACAACGAATAAAATCTCGGTTGTGTAATTCATTTTTTAAATCGACAAAATCAAGTATTAGGGTCGCGAAGGGTAGAAAATCATCCAGAATGTTTGTCGCTTCCGATAGGTCAAAAATAACTATATAGAATTCTACAGTGTGTCTAATTGATTTTTTCCGGCGGGGGTTGATACGGCATATCTTACTCCAGATGAGGGAGGGGGTCGATGTAAGCATTTGACGCCGCAACACCCCTTGCATTATCGATGCACCCGATTTCACACTTGTTCGTTCGCAGAGCTTATGTCTCCATCAATAAACAGGCTGCAATTTGCTGACCCATTGTAACTTACCCTCAACCTTCATGGATAATAAATCGCTGCCGTACATTGCAATTTTATATATTTATACGCAACATCGAAATTCATGATTAATCGAACTTCTCGCAAATTTATCTTATGATATTTTAAAAACGACAATATGATCGCTATTAGTATCTATCTTCATGGTAGAAACGCAGTTGATAAATTATTTCCTCATTTGTTCAATAAATAATTTTAAGTAAAATTATTTTAAACAAAAACCCTCAGGCGTTTCCAAGTTTTATATTATGTTCCAATTTCCAATTTCTTTTTACAAAATTCTAATGGAGGTGACAGGATTTATAAAACACTATATATCCTGCTTATTGCTCAAGCAGAACAATTATCAATTCACCAATTGGCAGCCTACATTTTGGAACGGACGTCCAAAATTAGCCATGTAATGTGTGCGTAATCCCTGCCACGTGTCAAGAGCCTCGTTGCTGAGGTAGAATAACGCATGTCAATTACCACCCTTTCTTATCATCCTTTTGCATAGCCGCAAAACGTAAAATCCACTTGAGTCTTCGTCCGTTCATTACCCATCATTCAATACCAATTTTTCCAGTTACTGAGATTAGAAAGCGACTTGAAAGCAATGCTATTTCATAAGCGACTCCAGTTTCTAATTTGTGATTTCCTTCCCTCGAGCTACCATCTGACCCTTGATACTTTGCACCCTACTTCGTCCACTATAAGGAATTGCATTTGCAAAATTGTAATCGCCCACTTCTCCTAAAAAGATTTCTAAACATTAACGTAACAAGTTCTGAGTTAGGAAGATGGAGTCCTCAAAATATGAATATCAAGATCAAGACATATTATTGAACCACAATAAAATTATTCTCATACACTTTTAGTGTACGTAAAGAAGAAAAATTAACTCAAACTTTTGCGAATATGAAAGAATTTAACGATAACTATTTAACTATTTAACTATGTATTAATTTAGGCGAAAATTCTGAAATATGAGATTTTTTATGATCCACGAGAACCAGATGGATATGCGAATAAAGCTTGGTGGACGAGGTCGCTAAAAAGGACAACGTGGACATATGGCCAACGAAATTGCCGGTAGGGCTGCAGTAACAATATTTACAGAAGTCCTTGCCATCCCCTGGTGTTTTGTTAAGACTGCACCACACCGACGACGCCTGGAGCCAGGGTGTCACTTTACTCCTGTAATCCCTCATAATGCTCTACGATCTACACCACGAAATAATAAGCCCCTTATACTCAATTCCTTGAAGTTTGCACCTCGTTGCCACCTATCAGCATTTTTATTTCAATATTCTTGTCATAAATATTTTCTTATGTTATTTTTCGAAAAAATAGTCATTCTCTATCATATAGAGAAAAATTGTCTTCAATGAAAAATTATCCTTAATCGTAGATAAAATGTTTAAGTTTTTAAGTGATAAATATTTTGCCGGATAAAAGAGGAGAAATGAATAAAGAAATAAAGCGTATATGATTACTGAGAATATTCCGAGCTCCGGAAACGAGATAAAGCTCATGAAGCGTTGTTAAAGCAGGGTGAACAATATTTGCTTTTGAGCTCGACAATCACGTCAGGGTGGTTTGAGCCCGCTGGCTTTTGGTAGATTAGTAAGATCATAATCAGGCAATCACTGGTAGGGACGGAAATGCGTTTAGTCCGAGGTGTCAAATGTCAGATCCTAAGGGATGTTGCTTGCGAATTATTTTCTCCCTACTAAATCTACCCTGACACGGGTTTCAATCAACTGAGTGCAATAGTCTAAATAGAAAAGTACAATAGTAGTCATAAAAATTAGTACCGAGATTTAATATTGGCTAATGTTTCCTTTTTTGATCGCATAGGAAAGCATATGTCCAATTGTCTACGTTATAGAAGAAGAGATTACAATCAATATATGTAGTTATGACATCGCTCGTCAAAGTTTTCGAAATCAAGACGACGCGGTAAAGTTTAAAGGGTCTGATTTAAGAGGAACGAATTGATATATAGCAATGTATCTTGATAACGTTTACAGCTTGAGGGTCGAGCTTAATCCCGCTTCATCAACCTCTCGTGTACATACCGATCATCGCGACCATTCATTCCCATCATAAACCATTGTCAGTATTAAGATTCGAGTGATACTTGTATAACTTGTATTCATTGTCACGTAAAGTCATTGGCGCAAACATTGACATTGTCAAAACATAAGGGAATGAGGACTAAGAGCTGGAAGCATGAATGAAAGAGCTAGGTCGCTGCAGTGGGAATCAATGAACTCGGATAGAAGATGTTTGACATGAGATGGACGAAGCCCACGATCTCGTCTCGCGTTAAGATTTGCAAGAGGTCGTGGGAACAGCATGGAAGTGGCTGCGGACTTGCGGATAGCGCTGACTTGCGGTGGTAATTGTTGTAATTGTGCCGAGTGATTCACACATCAGGATCAGCATGAGCCATGTATGCGACTGCGGGACATCGTTCATGATATTCGCGTACATGGCTTACGCGAATACACATACATACATTTACTTAGCCTTTTTCGCACACCGAGACTGGTGCATCTGCGCGGGATTTCGGAAACAATTGCCGACAATTCTCGCCACTTGACTCGCGGCCAGCGATTGACGTGAGAATCCGCTTAGTGGACGTAACTCTGCCGCAGAGAGTATGAGGTCATCTTCATTAAATCGTTCTCTGCTTAATGACTGATCTAATTTTCCCCTTCTCGACGCCTTGCTCGATTCTCTTTTTCAGTTAACACCCTCTTTGCTTCCAGCTTGCGTGACTTGCCAAATAGTTGCATAAAGCAGAGGACTCGCTCGACAAATAAGATCGAATCATGCGACACTCTTTTTTTTTAATGAAAATATTGACTGCAATTCAATTCCAGTGAGTTCCATCAGATTTTCACTTTCTGAATGCATGCATGGATCCAATGAAAAATCATTTTGTTAATCACTCAGCAAAATAATCCCAGCTTATCCGCGATTCTGATAATAAAACAAGTGTTTTACATTTAGGAGAGATAAATGTTGTATTGTCTGGGATTTTCCATTTCACATCATAAGAAATTCCAATAATGCTTATTTTAATTCTTGGAAAATAACGTGGGTGATCTAATTTAACGAAATGAGTAATGGAGTGTTGCTCATAAAAAGCACATTAAGTTACCCGTGATACCATTTATCTCATTTCGGTGCAAAAAGTTAGATGAATCCCTTTGGCTCGAGGGAGAGGTTTTATAAAATAATAAATAAGTTATAAAATATATCTCAAGTTAATATAACCCCAGCTAGAAACTGGGAAGAACAGCGGTGGTTGATTTTGGGGTTCTTGATAGCATACTTAATCTTAACTCACGGGGTGTACTGGCTGAGAGCAGAAACTAGAAAATTGCGGTACCTCGGAAAGATATACGTATGCGTATAAAGCTCACATTCTGGCGCGCATACGCACAATACGAGCACACTAAGGGGTTGATAAGGCTATCGCGCATCCCGTGCATTTAGCATATATTTGAATAATGGGAGACCAGTATAATCCCTTAAACGGGAGCCCTCATTCCGTAACTAGGTATCCTTTCATCTCTCGCTTCGGTAGCAGAGCTCGTCCAAGCCCCTTTTGCCCTCCCATCTTCCCCTCCGCGCTCCTCTTCCTTCTGCCCCGTTTAAAGATATTTCGTTAAAATAACAGTCCCGACTCGACTACGTGCACCCTTATATCGCTGCTGCCACCGCCGCCGCCGCGGCAAAAAGGGGGTGGCATTTGCAATGCAGAGGTTAAATGGGTACGGGGGTAGCCTGTGGGCGAGGGGGCATTTCAGGGGTGGAAAGCTTCCACAGCCACTGCACAGACTCGATTGGTTTTTTACTTCCCTCTCGAGCTCTCATCCTCTCACTTTATCTCTTTCCGGCTTCCTCGCATCTCCTCTCCTTCTCCTCTACTTTTTCCATGCATGTCGCTTTCTCCTGTGTCCGCTGAACCAGCCAGATCAAGAGGGTCGGCGTTTTCCGCAAAACGCTCCGGAGAAAAAAGAAAAACTGAGACAAGAGAGAGAGAGAGAGAGAGAGGGAGAAGAAAGATGGGAACAGCCGTTGGGTTGGGAAGAGGTAGGCGAGATTAAACATTTATTTAAATGGCAGCCGCTTCCAACCTTTAGCGACTGTTCTGCCCGCTCGCATACGAATATACATATATAGCTTTTGACGTTGGTTAAACACACGTGTGCGTCAGCTAGGTACACATATTTAAAATCCACGTGCGAACGAAATCGTGCAGGTGGGCAATCGCGCATGGATGTATATGGACTCAAGCATGCGAGTGGATATTACGGATACACGCGAGAAAGAAGATTAGTCTGGTGGTTTTCAATCCCATTTTCATCGTGCTTCGTCTCCCCTGATGCCTCACTTCACTTGGCGATATCATTGAAATTTCATCTTCCTGTTCCACCCTTAAAAATGCGCCCACTGCATGCATATCATGAGAGGGGATAAATCAAAGGTGAGATGAAAATGTAGTCAAGATCCGAATCCCTTGAGAGAGCTTCAATCCCAATAATTAAGAAATAATAATAATTGCTGGCTCCCCAGGACCAACTGCAGAAGATTATGAAAGCAACAACGAAATTGTGTGTGCATCAAGGTTTGCTTCAACAAAAACATTTTGCAATACTGAGGACCCCCATCAGACTCGAAATCATAGTCCTGGCATGAATTATACTGTTGACTAATTAGGTTCATGCCGTCAGATTTTAAGCAATTGCCGTTGTGGGCGTGTTTCCGTCCCTAGAGATCGGCGAGCCCGTCTCTTCCGCGTTCCCTGGGGACGAGCGTGACTTTTCACGTAGGTTGTCTCCACGCTCGGGTATACACGCGCATGCACCATGTGCCCCCGCTGCTTTATGCTCTCGGCCTTCATTCACATTACGCCGAGGTCTCCGAAGACCTTCGCTCGGAACAAATATCCTTGGACGAACTGCTTGCCGACACGCCACTCGGTGGTCCAATTCGATTCAATTCTATTTTTTTTCACTGCTCACTACACTCTTCTCTTTTCCTCATTTTCTCTACCGCTCTCTTTTCCACCCTCCGCTAACATTTGATCCAGTTTCTCCCCCGAGTGCAATAGATTCACGGACGTCTTGGTCCCGGGTATTTTTGGATTCTGAATTGCGGCCCGTATAATGTCAATGATAATTTTCATGACTGCTCTCTTGTAGAAGGATTTTAATTTTTTAAATCTTTCAACAATTTTTTACTTATTGTTTGGAAGTAACGCGTTATTCTTTTGAAAAAGTAACGATAACGATAACGCGTTAGTTTATCTGGTAATTTTGTTTCCTGAAATGTTTATTTACAAATAACTAAAGTTTCGTAAAAATCTCAGGAGTTAATTAACTATATTTATAATTATATAGAAAAAAATGCAACTTCATTAACATTTGTAAAAATCCAATCTTTGAATAGGAACCGTTCTTTCTGTTTGAAGCTTTAATTTAATGCATGCATTTCATTCATGATATGCAAATTTTACGTACTGTTGTATTTAAAATGCATGCACGTAGATAATAATAAAGCATCATCTGCGTTGGAAAATATAAAAATTCTTTACAAATACAACCTCATTTGCATAGATAAACCTTTCAATCCTAATAAGTAGAATAAAAAAGAACACAATCATTTAATAGTGTCATAATACTCTTGCATGTTTATTATTAAATGTTGTTTGAATAATCGATTCAATTAATACTATTATTTTTACGGTAATTTTCATCATTAACGTAATTGACGCACCTTGTGAATATTAATCTCAAAACACGCAACAACGCGTTTAGATTATTTTAATCAAAATAAGCGACTGAGCATTTTAGTAATAAATAAATCTAACTGAAAAAGTGGATAGCGAATGTGTAAAAAAAAATTCAGATTCAACTTTATTACGTCACATAATTTATGTGCTTATTCCTGAAAGAAAAAGTTGAAAATAAAGATAATGTTACCGTTTCTGTTGTCCAAAATAAGTAAAAGTAGTGGTAACGTGTTAGTATTTTGAAAAAGTAACGGTCATATGTATCATCTATTTGCCAGGAATAGTTTGCAGTATCCCAATTATGCACTCTAGTTAATGCAACTGTGGTTATGCATTGGCGATAGTTTAATTGCTCGAGGGCGGAAACCTAGTATTAGAGCCTTGTATTGTTGTTTGTTGGAGTGCAAAGGGATGCGGCAGAAACACGTTCAGATATGTTCAGAATGTGTATCAGTAACAACGTGGTTATCAATCCTTTCGCTAACATAATTCGAGTGGGATACCTATACCTGTTACCTGGAAATCCCGCGAGTCTCGTTCATCCTGGTCACTTAATAACCAGTACGTGGTTCATGGTTCATTTCACGGGCCAACTGACCGAATGGTGGTTCCTGCATTACGGAAACACCAAGTTATGGTTCACTCCGAATGATACAGTGAGCCCTCGATTCCTCGCTGGAGTAGCGAGGGTTGTTCCTCGTTTTAATTAAGCCCGGCGAGGGAAGATGACCGGTACTCGTTCCGAATGGTCCACAAACCTATCCGACATACACTACCTGTATACACTCTTACACGGTCCACTTGGTTTACGAGCTCGCGAAGCCACCGCTCGAATTTCATCCCAGACTCACTCATCCCTCTCTTTACGAGGGTCGTTTTTCCTAGAGTTCGAAAAAAAGAAAACGAAAATTGCGATTTTCCCCAATTGTTCCCTGTATCCTCGGAAAGAATTATGGCGTTTTACCATGCGAAAAAGTTCACAAGAGTATCTTTGAATTGATAGCGGTGGAGTATTTGCAGTGGAAACTACAGTTGTAAAAATTCAGACGGAAGAAAATTGCAAAAAGAAGAATAAAAAAAGGATAAAGTCATCCATCTCGATATTAGAGGGTCGATTTATGTAACATTTTTACTTTTCGAATTTAGCCTTCGGCTTTTTCTTATAGTTTGTTTGTTTTATTTATTTATTTATCAGTAAATTAATTTTTTTAAATCTAACTTTTATTTTTATTTTTGGGAAGGTTGGAAAAGAGATTTGTTAAAAGTGTGAAAAAAATTGGAGAATAGGAACTTTCTTTACTGTAGCGTTCCTTCCTATGAGACAGAATTAAATTTCATAAACTGAGAATATATTGCAATAAGAGTACTAGAAAGTGCAGGGTTTGCGACAATGTGCAGTAAGGAGACACAAGATTCGTCGACAACACATCTGGCCCGACGGGATGCATGCATGCAGTTCCGTTTATTCTGGCAATTTTGTTGTAATTAGCAGAACTGTGGCGTTTTTATATTGTAGTTAAGCGATTCCCACGTTTAATCCCTTCCGTTTCAGTGAGTAAACAATTATATTTGTGAAGTACTTTGTATTTTAAGATTTTTTTATTATCTCGTTTATTCAATGAGAGTATTCTTGCCATTTAAGCTTCATTAAAATCGTTAAATCCTGGAGTTAACGCTGTAGTGTTGCAGTGAAAAAAATACACACAGTTATTTAATTATTTTTTCATTTCTTCAGTATTCAATATATTTATTACTCAATATGTTTATCAAATACTTAAAATTGACATTAAGAGCAGTGTCTCCATGTTAGGAAACAATCTATATTTATTTGCAAGAATGAGTCATTGGCACTTATTGGAAGCGAAGGAGTTAAAACACAAATTTATTGCCAATGGTCATAATTTAATCATCTGATGTGGAAGTAATTTATCAATTTTCGAGGAAGCAATTTATAACTATGAAATCATTTTAGTCAAAGAATAAGAATTTCACTTTAAAAGGATAAGAGTGTACCTCATTTCTTAAAACTTCTTGTAACAATTACATTCGTACTTATTTTTTCCAGCTTGGGAATCAGCCGACCCTGTTTGTGCAGATGCTCCTTTTTTAATTGGATACTTGGGTTCGCTGGGGAGACATCCCAGGCACAATAAAGAAAACTCAAAAGTAAGACCGAGTGGCAGAAGAGCTCGTCAAGCTGCGAATTACCAATCTTATTATTATCAACCGCGGTTCCACAGAACTTTTTTTTATCTCCTTTGCGTTCTTTAAAAAAGAATCTTGAAAAGAGCAATTCTTGCACCCTTCTTCTACTTTAATGAAGGTTAATTACTGTGCTTGAGATAAGCTTATGTTACAACTGTACGTCATACAGTTTACTCACTCTAATTTCCAAATAAATGATATTCACTGATAAATTGATGAATTTGATTAAAAAATAAAAATAATTATTAGTGATATGAAGGCTATATAAGAAATACATATTGTGAATGGCCAACTCGAGTACAGATTTTATATTCTACATTGATGTGAATGAATGGTATTGCATCTGTTGTAGATATTTATTCCCGCTGACCATTCGAAAGTAGTACGTCTTACGTAATTCATTCTATTAATAATAAACGACATAAAGGTTTAATTGGCATTTGCTTTCCTTCTGGAGACAAGAGTGATTCAATCCGAACTGACTTGCCACTTTCGGATATATTAAGCCTTCATTGACTTTATTAGTGGACTCTGACTCACGTTAAACAAACCAAAGCGCATCAGACTGTATTGAAATATGTATATATGTAACTCAGCTAGCATCCAGCTTAATTCTGAAATGTTTCCACGACATTTCAATAAGCGTTAATCTAATATCTGAGTACAACACACAAAATTCTACGCTAGGACAAAATTTGCACAGCAAATATGTTTGGGTGTATATATTTAGTTCAACATATATATATATATATATATATATTGGTTTGTAATAAAGTACCTAACTGAAATTTTACTAGAGAGAAACAAAATAAATCAGCAAGTTAGAATTGCTTCCAGAAACAAGAATGTTAATGTAGCGTACATGTAATTTAGAAAATCTTGTACTCGTCCACCCGAAAGCATTTAATGTTCGAGGGTAGATTCGTAGTTTCCTGGTAAGAACTTTAGCGGCAAATTAATCGGGGTCACATAATTAATTATTTAATTTAATTAGTAAGTGTAGGATAACGATCACAGTGTTTTCCTTAGCCGTAAGTCTCGACAATTCGTTCCGATTCCCCCTGGATTCCGCAGGGTGCCCTATGGAATAGTGTAACCGCGCCCCTGTTTGCCACTCACTACCCCTGATTAGGTGAACTTCCTGTCCGCGAGTCGTCGGCAGGACTATACCGACAAAACACAGACGGAGTGAGCTCATATTGTGTGCCCACGGTCGATTCATGAGCTTCCAGGGGTTAATGATTGGGCTTGATTGCTTAGCAAACATAGGCGAGCCACGAACTACCCCGTCGTTTTTCATCCCTCCCTCGTTTGTCTTTTTGATCTCTGTTTTCGTGTTGGAGTGTCTTAGACACTCTGCCTGGCCACCATATACCAGTTAGCAACTATTTGCTCGTTTCGGAATCAGACTGTAATGATTGTAGCGATTGTATAACGCCGCGTATTTCTCGTGTAGAGACCAGAGACCAACTAGAGAAGAAGATGACTCAGAGTCGTGATTGTGAACAGCGCCGGGTCAACTGGCCGAGGAAGTTCGACTTGACCAGACTCATTTGACCCCCAATCTTAGTCGATCACCAGTCCACAACGACCCATTGATCCGCGATCAATCGAATTCATTTACACGTTACTACTGAATGATCTGATTCAAGACTGAAGGTAGCACCTCGTCATTGTAAGATCATTCAGATATAAATCTCATGAAAGACAGAAAAATCAAGTCAAAAGCTTCTAAACCTAAAAACTAGAAGAATTGCTTAAATAAAATGTTTACTATAATTATCTTCCAAAGAAATTGGTAATAAGACAAATATAAGAGTTAAATCTTGAAATCCTAAACCGTTTATACAAAAAAGGTATAAGCTTATCGATAAAGATATATGTGCTTCCATTAAAGTGAAAATTCAAGGCTCTTTGTAAAGCAGGCAAGAATGACGTCTAGGTTAAAGCATTTTAACCTGCGAAGTAAATCTCGAATCTCCGGTTTACTGTACGACCCTGGACGTAGCAAAGCTTTTAGCGGCTCAGGTGGCTCGGTCATGGTGACGGTAATATTATTTTAGTGAAGACACCCCCACAACACAGGGCACAGATTGTCGAGGGGAACTTTAGATTATACTCGATGTACAGGTGGAGGATACGACGACACGATTTCGTGGTGCGCAAACAACCTTATCGGACGGGTCGTCAGCAGGGATCAGGCTGTAGAATTAACTCTTCATTTAACGGGTCACATGTAGGATTTTCTCTTTCCAAAAAGAATTTTAATGACGCCGCATTTCAAATCCAGTAAGCCGAGATACAGATACGTTCGCTAATTTCCTTGACTTGAGAAATTCCTATGGATTACTCATCCCTCCTGAAATTCACAATTGTAAAGACTATTGAAATTTTACTATTTCAAAATGTATAGGTATAGATAAAATATTGTTGTATATTTCAATACTTATTAATTCCTTTAATTTTAGCTAAATATGCTTTGCTTATTAGCAAAGTTAGCTTCGTAGCAAGGTGACTAACTCAGAATCCCTACTCAGATTCTTAAATTATGAAGTGAGCAGTGATATATAAGATAGAGTACACGATTTGAAACTTTGACTTTGTATCGATTACTATCTTTATGATATAAAGCAACACAGTCTGTTGAACAGTGAGCATTAGGGTTGCAATGATCAAAGTCAAAGAACTAATATGTTCAACGCGGTTTGTCCTACAGCGTATTTCAAGTCCACAATATGTCGAGGTTCTCACGAGTTTGCGTATCCTCGGAAGAAGGAAACTCTCACATTTGAATCTGTTGAAACCATGGTTTTCTTATGTGTTCTAGACTTGTGTGTGCATATATTACATATATGAATAAATATATAGCTCTACTTTCCAATCTACATGTGCAGTGTCCGTCAGAAAGGAGCTGCTGGATAGCCTTTGATATGCTGACAGAAAGATTATCAATTCAGATGAGTGCTGGGTCGCAAGGCCGTTTGCCAAAACTGCGTTTGATCTGGTTCATTCTACTTGCAATGGCCCACGGCAACTTGCTTAAACTCTTATAGTCTCTAGGGAAGATGTGGTAATTTGAGAAAAGAAATCCAAACCATATAATAGATCTTTTTAAGCCTACAATAAAAAATGTAAATTTCATATAAATAATAAAGCTGTATAGACAAAATAAAAGTTGTTATCCAATATTTAGGTTTAAAATTCCTTATCTACTACTTATTTACTTAGCTACTTCCTCATAAATGAAAGAAATTCCATATATCCAAATAAAATTTCATTAACCGTTGTCCAGAAATGAAGAATCATAGCCTTCTAATAAAAAAGAAGTTCGTTTCTAATCATCGTTTATAAAACTTAATCGTTTTGCTCGTTTCCCAATTCTTGCTTAACGAGCACTCGTTAAATAAGTTTGTAGCTAGGTCTGTTGGTGAGCTTTTAGAGGTGGAATATGCGGGCTCTTATGCCTTCTCGAGGCATCGACTACCCCCTGTCGACCTCACGCCCTCCTCCTCTTCGCATATAACGCAATAATCATTTAATTCCGGCAGCCGTACGCGCAGCGGTTGGCGCCAAGTCAATCTAAGCTAACCGGATATGCCTCTCTCGTCTGCCTCCTTCGGACCCTGACGTAATCCTAAACTGGAGAATATATACCTACAAGTGATTGAACTCAACAATATGAGATGTTTTTCATATTGCAATATGATTATTACCGCCCTGACTCAAACTCTCAAAATCAATGTCTTGACTTTCTATCTGATTATGATTTGATGATAAAATAATTTTGGAACACAATTGAGAATTGGAAAGCTATAAATAGAAGTTAAAGCAAGTTACGTTTACTGTCTCCGTTTCGAATTGATCTGTGATCATTAGTTCTTTGACCCTTACGTACATCTCACCCTTTTGCAAGGGTTCACGCATCGAAAATACGAAGGCGAAGGCGAGTAAGCTTAGCGCACTTCTCGTAGTTCATCACCCCTGACTGTGAAACTGCTAATGAATATCGGCCCTAAATATCAGTCCGCAGGGAGACCACGGTGGATGGTCGTGATGCCGGTTGTGGAAGGGGGTTGCATATGTCTGGATATTATGGGGGATTACACACCCTAGTTCCCCGTACAGCTCCACAGACCTTCTACATACGCGGGCCTCGGTCACGCTCGTTTATCTCTCGTTCGTACTTTCGATGTAAATATCTATACCCAATGTAGCGATACCATATGCTGTCTCCCACCGTCTTCAGCACCTTATGATTTTGTCGATGAGTCTTAATATCGAGCAATGACACGACTTAATCAATCGATTTTCTTGTCGTGCAATGCCGTCTAGCGAACAAATCCATCGATCTGATGATCGACACCGATTTGCGAATATCAAATAGATAAACTTAAACTGATTTCTCGGAAGCGAGTTTTTTCTGAATCACGGTCTCTTTCCGTATTGCATTAAATGCAGGCACGCATTAATATAAACAAAGGTAGAAAATATGCTGGTCATAAAACAGATGGCTTGACATACCTTAAAATACATTTTATAGCATTTTAAAACATTTTAAAATAGTACGCCTATACTTTGAGTGAGTTTCTGAATTAACGAAAACAATCATTTGATGACCCGCAGGGGTCCATCTGCTCAACTTTTCTCTGATTAGTTCTCAGTACAAATTACCGCCATATACGATTATATCGTAACATCATTCCCCACAAATAATCATCACCCACATCCCAATTGGTAAAGACAATCGCTAATAAGTCGCTCCTTGATTGAGAGTGACTCACTGCTCGTCGGCATCATCACAACTAGAAGTCTGACAATCCGACACTTAAACTGGCGTTATAGCGGCTTGCCGGGACAATCGTATTAAATTTGGCGCCAACATAGTCTCCCAGAGCAGAACATCCTGCCGGAATAATTTCACCAATATCCACCTTGATGTTGAATGACGGAGATATTTTTAAATTGCTGACTGTAGTATATCATTTCAACTAGGGTCAGGATCTCGAAAACAATAAATCATAGTTTAATAATAAATACATATGTTTGTACAACAGTCGTCTAAACTTGCGGCGTAGATCCACTCCATATGTAAACAAAAATGTTTGAACAACGACTTATGTCTCCGGATTACACTATCTTGAAGACTGTAAATCTCATCCGCTTACGGAAGAACAAGCAAAAAGGTATATGTACCTATAATAAGAAGGTTTTCTGTATATACGATGAATTCCAATATCTTTCCAATATTCAATTATTCTTTCAGTGTCTCTATTTTTTTCTCGTTTAAGAAAATGAGTTTTCACATCTTTGGCCTTTTCGCTTGACTCGCACAACTCGTACATGAGAGTTTTTGCTATTTTATCTGCAAGAAAGTAATTTTCTTTTGAAAATAGAAAGACCCTGGAGTCCCTGAAGCTCCAGGGGCTGTACGACGAGTGAGTGAGTATGATTGATAACGTCTGTCATTTGCATATCATACTGAACATATTACTCGCTTACTACTCATCCTGCTTGAAATATTCACATATCCCGCCATACGACATTTTCAAATCTACTGTTGTACTTTTTTTCAATCCTTGCAACATCACGTAGTTTTTTAAGTTGCGAAGGGAATTCCTGGGAAGACTTCTGTGAGGTAGACATCTCGCAGTATTACCTATTTTTGCAAGTAGTGAAGGGATTTTTTGAGAAGATTTTTTGCTTTATTTAAAAAGTCACTAGTTTCCAAATCCGAATTTTTTCGGAGAGGGGATTGTTTTCCTTTAAAATATGTACTTTAAATCCCCTGTAGAAATGTTGCTGTAGCCCCGGCTGGGACTAAATCGCAGGGAATCTTTTGAAATTCATGTAAAAACTAAAGTTTTTGAAATCCCATCAAATCCATTGAAATTCCTTAAAATCCCTCAAGATCACTTAAAATCTTTTTGAAATCTTGTCAAAACTCTTGGAAATACTTAATCTCTGTTTTCTTATCACGTCAATTCACAATTCGATCAGTTGCTTTACTTTGAGCTATAATAAGCATGCGCGCTATTCCTTGAAGGATCAGCCAATCGATTATAGATTATGCTCTCTTGCAAGTCCGAGTTTTACAATTTTGAAAAAAAGAAATAGAAGAAATGTTAGTTAATTCCTTATGTGGCGTGTCACCTTTCATTTATTCTTAAAAAAGGATTTCCCAGAATGAGGAATCTTTCTGGGAAATAATGTCCAGGGAAGATAGGTCTCTTGGGAGAAGATGGACTCTCTGTCATGTCAACAACCCTTTTTAAATTCTTGAATTATGTTGTCCATCAAAATTGCTAGGACAAATCTAATAATTTATCCTTCAAATAAAATTTAAATATGATTCTGTAACTACATATAATGATTACTTTGAACTGTGTGGGAGGGTCACAACAATATCAATCAGTGGAGTCAAGAGTGGAATCAGGGTGGCCGAGTGGTTTCACATAATGCTGCAACTGGAAAGGAGAGCGTGTTCGCTTGTGGAACATAAACGCACATTGCACATGATTGTTCGCATTCACGAACACCTGCTCAAGCACAGGCTGCAGAGAGTCACACACCATGTAATGTGTCTTCGTATGTTGTTGCTCGCAACAAAGTGGTCGGGCTACCAGACAAACATAAAGTGTGCATGTGTACGCACACGAGTTTAGTGTAAGCGGGGGTGTAGCACGAGACTACACTTGGTGGAGTGGTATCTGTTTGCTAGGGTGTGGAGCAGGGATGCAGGGGCGTTCCTGGTAGGCGGAGCTTGCATCGAAAATCCCAGTTTCCTCTCTCTCCGACTTTCGTCCGTCATCGCCGAAGTCCCTCTACTATCAGATCCGTTAACAGCAGTCGCCGTCGAGGCACCCGCTATACCGTCTCCTCCCTCGTTGGTCAACGTTGCTCACCGATCTTGGCCTGTCGGGATCTGCAGCAAGCACAATTCTCATCCGGAAATCAGTGTTATCATCACAGATTTCGGAGATACAATCTAAGTAGACCGCGAGGCACAATTGACGAAATCAGCAAGATGTATGGACAGATTGGCCATCAGTTATCTCTTAAGATCAGAGGAAACATTCAGTGATGAGTTATAACAGATCGTTTGGCAGTGGGTTGTTGATAAACTTTTGAATGCCTGATCATTTCGGGAACAAGTGAGTTAACGTGCAATTTTCTTGAGGACATGCGAATTTCCTAGTCAGGAAAAATAATTATAAGAAAAAAAGAAGAATAAGGGAGTGTTTAGGCACTGTACAAATTGTATAATGGCTTGAAGATCATAAGATTGTTCCAGCTACAAATATTTTTTCTTGAATCAATTCAAGAACAGTGCGTTTGGGACTGAATAAAATTCGGCTTCTGTTAAGTTCAGAATTCACGATTTCTATATGGTGCTTAGTGAAGGTTTAGAAGGTGACGGACCAAATCCAAACATGATGGAGGTACAGCAACAACACTCACCGGTCGGGGTGGGTCCACTCGACTTTTCACGCAGAGGGGTTGCTGAGGCGTCTGCATTTCGAGTTGTCAAACCGAAACAACCTTCTTCTCTTGTTCATCAACAATCGTTGATACCAGAAACAAATAACAATGAAAATTTGCAGGAAAATCCGCAGACACCTTCTGATGTTGAAGGTAAGGATATTTTAATTATATGTCTCTTAATCTAATAATAAAATAGATAAGGTTGTTTTCTGATGACGGCAACAAGGATTAGTCGCGCAACAAAAGTTTTAACTATGAAAATTTCCAATTTTGTTTACACTCTTTCGTGAATTTAGCTACTACCAATTTATTATTTATTACTGACATATTTGGAGGAAGATATCAGTTGGATATTTTGCCAATTAGAAATTTCTTGCACTAATAATATCGTATCTGTTTGAATCTTGCTGAAGAAGTTTGTAGTGTTTACTATTCTACTTACGTCCATTGAAAATAAAATCAGATACATACCCTGCCATTGCTGTTAAATCTCTGCAGTGTGAATCTCTTTATCTTTTGTTTGCACGAAGCAATTCTAATATTCCTGTAAACGCGCCGACAGATACAACAGATTCAATATTAGTTATTATACAAATAAACACTTGCAGAAATGAATTGTTTACAAGATAAAGTCTAATTACAATATAAAACAGTTAAAATCGAAAGGTGTCTTTTTAAAAATTTCTAACGTTTTTAGGGTGGACAGGGTGTCTTGTAGGAGGGGAAGGTCATGAAAGTTTCAAAAAGCGTTAAGTATTTTTTAAACGATATAGCATCTCATATATTTGACGAATTAAAATCTAAATTTTGAGTCATATACTGAAACACTATTTGTTTCACCCTTCAGATATTATCATGCCATAATAGCCATATCATTCCTCTATCACCTGTCATCATCCTGTCAGTTACCTGCCTATTATCTTTGCATCGTGGCAATGACGTTTACACGTTTAATATGAAGTACATAAGTGCCATTTGCACGGAAAAAAGTAGATATTAAAACATAATATTTAGAAAAAAAAATGAATTACAAATTTATTCATCCAAAATATACCTGAACATTGCATATAAACATATAGATATTCAGCCTGTTATTCTAACTTAGTATCTGAATATTTAGATTGAATATCTTAAGTAGTTGCTTAATTATTTGGATACATATTTAGTATCTAAAATATTTAGGCTGAATATCCAGATAATATCTTAGATGACTGTCACGTAGTTCATATATTCATGATATTAACGTTGAAAATCAATTTTTCTTCGTGTATATTTACATTAGTGACATCAGTGTAAACTGTAAACCTTACCAAAGTGTAAGTTGCCTTATTTTATCCCCTTACCGTGTTCTGTATTCGAATTGCGAATGATTCTACACGCGCCGTCGCCACGCAGGTGCGTTCGTAGGGCTTTAACTCTGCTCAACAGGTGAGGGGATGAATGGAATCAGACGTCTGCCTATACTAATACCCTCCTATATTAATCGAGCTAATAGGTTGACATAATAATATTAACCCAACTCGCCTTGTCAGTGGTGGCCTAACAGTTTAGGCGATAATTGCCAGGTGATAGGCAGTCAACCGGGAGGATTAACTCACGTTTGTCTTTGTCTCCTAAGAGGCTTATCAAGTGCTAAGTAGTTTCCACTTCAATAAACTTGTTACTTTTAATTGATACAAAAAAAAACATCTCTTCCAGAAGAGTCAGGTATAACAATTAAAGTAACATGCATAATGAAAGCGAAAGTTATCGCGGCTGACTTACAAAATATAAATAAAGATTCATGAGGAATATATTTATATATATGGAACGAGGTGATAAGGATTTTCATATTAATCTTGTTGACTGTTTCCGGAAATCCAATTTTTATGTCAATCGCGCCAAAACAAATCTGTGATTCGCAATGCTTTTTGTCGGATCTTTTATAAGCATTCAAGATAACCAAAAGTCTTTCTCGGGATTACAAGATAAGGGTGTGTAAGATGCAGTGCACCTTCTGGGGATTTGATGCATTTTTGAGAAAGAGAGTCATCTCTTTGCTTTCTTTAGAAAATCACGTTCAACATTTATAGATTTACGATAGTGCGATAAGAGGGGTTCGACAGGCTAAGCATTGCACAACGATATCGCGGATATTCGTTGACAAACACGTATCACCCACGGTCGTCACTGTTATCTTTCAGTGCGGTGTTGCCCAGTATAGGAAAACATGATTTATTTCTGATAATCCTGTGAATAAGATAGCTTTGCGGCTTGGCACGCCTAATCTCCTCGCTATCACAGATTATCCGCCGACACTATTGCAGGGATTATACATTTTTTGGTCTCTACCTTTCTTCGCATTTCTGTCGGTCACCGAACTTGACGAATTGTGAATCGCAAAATGCATGTCCTAAGTCAAACTTCGCAAATATCAGGGGCATTACTCTCCTTTCGTGGATGTAGAATTTTTTTAAAGAGTAAAAAGTTTCAAATTAATACAAGGGAACTCTTAAAAAATATTTTTAAACTTCTTGTGTAGTCAATCAATTATTCTAAAGTAAATAACTGAGCCGTGTTTATGTACTGCGGTAGAAAATAAAAAATGATTCAAAATTTTCAAATAAAACTTTCCAGTAGAGTCGATCACGGTCAGATAAAGAATTAATACTTTCTTCCTGTATATCCGCTTTTCAATTTACAACCGTTAAGCATTCTGCGGATTCGATAATTTTCTCGGAAAAATAAGGTATAAAGCTTTACTTGATTGACGTTACACCCTCGCGGAAAAAATATGCTTTCCAAATGATGGATCCTCTGTCATTTGTGAATATGGATTTAATAATAAATAGATCCTAGCCGGAGACAAAGAAATAATAATCATTCATGATGTAGGCAACAAATATTGCTACAACAAGACAAAGGATTAAAACCAGTTGACGTGATTGATTTTAAATTAATTTTTTAAAAGATACTTTGAAATATATTATCTGTAAGATGATCTTGATCCAAACTTTTGATTTCAAGTCAGATTTATAAAAAAATGAACTTGTTTTCAATGAAATCACATATAGATGGCTATAAATCTTCTCGCTCATATTAAAATTTTAAATTATCTATGCACAAAATAGACTCGAGCACTTGAGGCAGTGAATAAAATAGGAATGCAAGTTCAGAAAAAAAGAGAGCGAGTAATGGTCGGAACAAGGTTGATAAATAGAGGTGGGCTTCCCTCCTTTCTAATAAAGACGCTCTTGTCGAGGGGTTGATCTTTCGTACGATCCAAGAATACTAAATACGTCAAAGCTTCTGGCATATCTACATCTAGACCAGAGGTGTTTAATCCTGGAGGTTTTAAAGTGTAGGCGTTAATCTCGCTAAGCTTTGATATTATTACATGAGTTACTGCAGTGTTAAACCACTTGATTTGTTTTTGCAGGAGGATGCAACATCCGCTTAATGTTCCCAAGACTATGGGGTCCATTTGGGAACTCCAATGATACTACCAATTTACCGCCTTTACAAAAAAACTTCTCAGGTAAGGCAAAAGACAAATTTTATCATAAACTATTTGTGAACTATTCAGAGATAATATGTAGTGTTCTCAAGAGGCCAGAAGCTGAGAGAATAAGTATAAAAATTCCAAGACATTCGTGGTGTGATATTTTTAAATTAGAAATGTCTTACCTTTAATTGAAAACAAACACATATAATTTTTGACGAGGGTAGAGGAATTAAAGTGACTCCGCGGAGTCAAGATTGGGCTGTCAAGACAATTAAATTCTATTTTCCAAAAGCAGTAACTTTCGAGCGCGTGGGATGCTACATGGGTGACCTTTTGCTCTATGAAGCTTCCTCTTCGGCCCGGATGGCGGCGGGTTTTTATTTATCAATCGTTAAGAACAACCGGTTGTCCGATGATTGGGATAAATGGTAGCACGCGTCATACTGTGCATGGATATACGCCCATCTTTTACTCCCTCGTCCTCTACCCGCCACCCCAATTGGCGTAGATTAGAGGCGCTACACAGGGATTCTGTCCGTCGGCCTCTTTGTACTCTATATGTCGGCAGTCTTCAAGTGTACCTACTCTGAATTAGCAACATCTTGTCATGTTAAACGTTCCTCCGCACGAGCTAAATGGAACCATAACGGACACGTGACTTGCAGTCATGATATGGCCACCTGTAAAGGGTACACTAAACACTTTATTGAATAATTGCTTTTCGTCGATTATATGTTTGTAGAATCAGTATTACTTTCACTTAGAGATAAAAATATTGATCCAGAAAACATCTTAAATTCTTATCGCTTTTTTTTACAACTTTTTATGGTGCAAATCCAAATTTTTAAACAAGTGAATATTTTGAAATTTTGCAATTAAATTTAATTCAAAGGCGAATGCAATTTTTATTATTCTGATTTTGGATCTCTGTCGGTTTTGAAATCTTAATGAAAGAATGCACATTGTGAAAAATATTTGTGCTGAAGCGAGAGAAGTAATCAGTTACGCGTTCCGAGAGAAACTATAAAGCCAAGTCTTATTAAAAAATCTGTTATTAAACTCCAAGTTCATCACGACAATCCGTGTAAGGAGAATACTATATAGCCCAGTTGATCTCTTTTCTACGAATAGAGAAGACGGAAGGGGCACGGAACTTAAAGTGTATAACGGCTTTAATAGCGGCAGATCACTACGCAGTAAACGACTGACGGACGACAGAAGATTAAAGTTGGCCGTTAACTCGATCTAATTGTCCCCTCGGTTTGGCCTTCCTTTATTAATCCACGACGACAACCACCATCGCTGTCATCGAAGTTACAAGCCGGGTTAAGAAACGAACATTGGAAATCTGATTTAGGTATATGGCTTCGAACATTTTTTCACTCCTATTAATGCTTATCCAGAGGACCCTTATTCATTGTTTTGATAATCAGGTTCAATCACTGTAACGACTCTGTAATAAAACCTCTAAGTCTACTAATCATAAACACAATTGGACCAGAATCATTGCGTCGCTCACTTGTTAGAGTCCAAGAATATAAATGACTATTACTAAGACTGATCGTAATCTACATCTTCTAATTGTAAATTATGACATACGATTCGATAAAACGTGTGAGAAATCTCTTCCAATTTTATTTTCAACTAGCATACATTTATCTGGTGATGTCTGTGATTTTAAGAGATTTTACAAGATTTTACTACATTTTACCTTTACGATGAAGATATTTTAAGTGATGACTTTTGATTTTCTGAAATTTCAAGGGAATTCAAATAATTTTAAGATATTTAAATGCATTTTATGTGATTCTAAGAGAGTTAAAAAGACCTTAAAGGATTTATAGATTTATAGATTTAAATACGTAAAATATAAAAGTACATATGCAATGACTTTTGTATTAAATAATACCAGAAGAAGAGTTTCCGCAGTCGAAAAAACGGAGAGTAGTTTGAGATATATAATGGATTTAGTAGAATGCAAAAACTGAAATGAATAATGGCATCTTAAGATGCAGATTCTCTTTGAGAATCTGTACATCGTGAGAGGCTAATTTGTAGTTGTTCCGAAATCCGCGTAGCGCAAGCAGTGTCTCAAACCCGGACCAAGAACGTACCATCTGCATCACGGTTGCAGCGATGACAGTTTTTCTCGTGCGGTTGTACGATCTTTTTACCACATTCTTGCAACGCCAGACGCAGCATTTGCGTAACGAGCCTGCAGTCTTCCTCCCCATTCCAGTATCTACCCATCTGTCTCGGTTCCTCCCTTTTCTTCTTATTATTCCTCATCGTCGTCTGACACTTGACTCTTATCATTCGCTTTCCTTAGACCTTTTTGCCTGAAAGCAGAGGCAGCGGAAAGCCCTGCAGATAATTGCGTTAAGGGCTTGCGCGAAGCAAAATCGCATCATATTTTTATTTGATTGCAAACCCAGCCGCAATGGCAATATTGGTAAGCACCCTGCTCGAAGAGAGGGCTCCGTGCTTTAAATGTGATTAGTCGCTTCAAGTATAATATACTCCGGCACGTGCCCACGTGTCGCACACACGGATTATAAATATAATACACGGGGAGCATAGTGCATCATAATAATCGGGGATGAGAAAAGCGTTGCCGGGGAATATACGGGTGCCAAGGCAGATGCGCCTTTCACTTACAGTTCTGCCTGTATTCGGCAAAATCGGGGTCCCGATTTATGAATCGATCGAAGTCGTAAATCACGATCTCTCCGTAACCTCGGGTCAAGAAGGGATTGGTGATATCAATTATTACAGGAAACCAGTTCACCCCCAATTCTGAATGTGCTCGTAATTTCGGAGGATGAGTTATTAAATTGAAGTGGACTTGAGACTTGTTCTTATAGGCAGGCCCATAAAAGTGAACCAGCTTTACTGGTGTATTATTTGAGTATCACTTTCTCGACATTATTGCTGAGGGTTCAGGGAATCTCTGTATTCAATACGCTGCCACACTGCATTCTCAAATTGCAGCACTAAACTATAAATGGTCCAACTTTTTTACATATTATTGCATCAAACATGAAACTGTAATTCCTTTCCAATATACAACAAAGGCATCAGAACGTAGATTGCGCTGTTAAAGCGGTGAATAAATAATCGCATAAACTCTAATTATGTTGGTTAATTGAAAATTACGTGTATGATGATAAATTATTCCTTGATTTATCGATTGTAATTATTTCTGGACAGAATTCAATTTGTTTTCGCAGTATATTTGTGCATTTATAGACACACCTCTGAAATCTGTTTTCAAAGCATTTAATACATCGCAATGTATCTTCTTGATGAGCAAAGCTTAATCAAAAACCTTACTATGGTTATTTCTCAAGTGAAACGTCTCAAGAGACTGGAGCTCCATTCGTCCTGGCGTCTTTTTAGCCCTTCCCGATTCCGTTTTCTCCTCGCGATGCCTCGTTAGTGCTTCACAACCCCTGCCAGAAAAGCTGCTACGTGACTCAAATCTCATTCTTGTAGAGCTTTTTGCCAGAAGAGACTGTGTTTGTACGAAATTCTCTTCCACTGGTCTCACTCGTCGTCACTCTTCCCTTTTTCTGACTTTTATCTGTATCTTTCAGACACAGGATTGCAGTGTTGTCATTTGTCCTCCACAAATCTTCCTACCTTAACTTTTGTATTAGCTTTTATTGGTATGGTACTCAGAGAAATTTAATAAAATATTGATTGCCATGATTCGTTGACATATTCATGGAAAAATGTGCTTTTTATCTTAAAGAACGATTATCCTTTGGAGTTGGTCGCCTTGTGGGTTCACCTGTGACAAGAAGTTCATCTCCATCACGTTCTCCTAGTTCGGATTCTCTGCATACAGAGAACAGGGACGCAGATGTGGATGTGGATGTTGAAGATGAAGA
Organism: Synergus japonicus; assembly: GCA_900474275.1. Taxonomy (NCBI): domain Eukaryota; kingdom Metazoa; phylum Arthropoda; class Insecta; order Hymenoptera; family Cynipidae; genus Synergus; species Synergus japonicus. The sequence goes on from UCOH01005972.1 coordinate 349,036, forward strand.
AGTTGATGTTGACGTGGAGGAGGTTGGTGACGAAGATGAAAGAGAAGAAACTAGTAGTCCTACGAGAGCAACCTCGCTACTATTGCCAGCTTCAATACAAAGAATGACATTATCATCTCATCCCCCGAAGAGGTAAAATTCAAATTTAGAATATTCGTACCTACTATCTACTACTACTACTTTTAATTAACGATAGTGTAACAGAGAATTTTTTTCTATTAAATTGCACAGAACGGGCGACTCCTTTAGTGTCAGCGCTTTGCTGAGGCCAGATCCTCCGTCGGCTCATCTTCAAAAATCATCACCTTCAAGAGAAACGGGTCCAACTACATTAGGTGCTACCCATCCTCCTCCCCCATCGTCCATCTTATATCCGCCATTGCATCTTCCAGGTGGCCTTCTTCCTCCTCATCCTCACCACCCACTCTCGTACCTGCACCCACAATTGTTACCACATCACCTACTCCCTCCTCATCTTCATCCACTCCTTCGAGGAGTTCATCCCGGTCACCCAGGTCTACATTCTGCACATGCTGCTCATGGACTTCACCACCCTCACCCCCTTGGTGATGTCTACAGCTGTGTAAAATGTGACAAGATGTTCAGCACCCCTCATGGCCTTGAAGTGAGTTCAAGTAAAGACTTACTTTTACTTCTTTTCTGGGTAGGGGCTCTGAGTTAGTAATAAGAATCGAAATAAAAAACAGTATTTTATCTATATCTACACTAAATCTCGAAGGTTAGCCCCGCACAGAAAAAAGATCTAATTTTGTTCACAGCTTGTTTTTGTTAAATTTGAATTTAATTAAGTTTTCAAACTTAACTTTAGATTTGAATTCTGTCGTTTTCTCTGTGGTCGTGAAAAAATGACAGAAAAAAAGTGACAAGAATTCCTTAGTTTTTTTCCTGTGATATTTTTTCGTGGGAAAAGTGCGAAAAGAGTTTGAAGAGCATTGCTTTATTTTCCTCAGGTACACGCCAGGAGATCTCACAATGGAAAAAGGCCATTTGCTTGCGAGCTGTGTAACAAGACTTTTGGACACGAGATTAGTTTGACGCAACACAGAGCAGTTCACTCGGCCGAGAAAGTTTTCGAGTGCAAGCAATGCGGGAAAGCCTTCAAGAGGTCGAGCACTCTCAGCACTCACCTTCTCATCCACTCAGATACGAGACCATATCCATGCACTTTTTGCGGTAAACGATTTCATCAAAAGAGCGACATGAAGAAGCACACCTACATACATACAGGTTGGTTTCATAATTTAGTATTAGAACGTAGTGTGTAGTTCAGAGAATCAGAAGGGGATCAATTAGCGTCCCAACTTTGTGCAGTAAATAATGTAACGAACCGTCTGGATGAAGTCAGTGCTGAATAAGTTAATTCAGTCCAGTGGCTGGGACACATGTGGTTCGCCTGTATCGCAAGAGGGATCGTAGGCCCCACATTGCGAGCCACGCTCGGTAATAATCGTAATGTCTTTTTGGCGCGCCCCTGCATATCCTAACTTGGTGAATCTTTCCTCCCATGGATGACTACCTCGATAATGGCACTCATCGGAGTTGTCTATTCGTCAAATAGAATTTCACTAGTATAGAATTACTCGTGGGAAAAGTTTCACGTTTCCTTGTTCAGGAAAAAAATGTATTATGGTACTAGTTTCTTAGCAAAAGATCAGAGATAGCAGAATCCTTTTTAACATGCTTGAAGCCGAATCTGGTCCATCTAATCTAGACGGACTAATTAGGCTCGAGATGGTGCTGTTCAACTTTCCATAATTAAAACTTTTCTAAGTGTCAAGTAGAATCATTTATTTAGTATTTTAATAAAATTTATAAGTCTTTTAATTATAATACTTGAAATATACGACATGTACAATGATATCTTCTGCAAAAGAAGAAAAGATTCCAAAAATTTGTCAAAATTTGATGTAATCAAGTGGAGTTGCCATAAAACTGAAAAAATGTTTATTTGAAGAGCTATGCAGAAAAATCAAAATTCTAGTCAGCACCAGATTAGTTCGTTTAATTTTAACGCCCCCCGAACATTTTCCATAAGGGACTTTTGAGACAAGTTGAATGTTTCCTTGTCGAGGTAAATCGGAGAATTGGATGCGGAGGAACCAGAGTGTTCTCGACACCATCAATCGGGCAGGGGATGAGTTTTCGTGTTGTCTTTCTGAGGGTATGTTTGTCTTCGATATTGTATCCCTGGACGGCGAACAAGTGGCTCAAGAAAGAAACGAAAGGAAGTCTGGAGGGTGAGACACTTGACACTTTGGTATCTCGGGTTGTGATGGAGCGGGACGAGTCGCGAAGGTGAAGTAGAGAAAGAACATTAGAGAGGTGGAATTTGGAAGAGGTGAGTGAGAGAGAAATAGAGAAAAGGAGTAGGAGGAGGAGAGGCGTAGACGAGGGTGAGTCAGGAGGGGTCTTGTCGGGTCTGGGTTTTGTATCGTCACCATGGCAACCCTCCCAATGTCTTATCAAATTATCACCTTGTCCTCTCCCTGTGCTCCTCGAATGCTCATCCTCCCGTTTCGCCAGTCCCCTGATCTTAGTGAGTAAAGAGGACTCGATAAAAGAGGATACAAAACAATGGCGATGGTCACTTACTCCAATACTAACAACCTATGGGACTGCGTTGTGTACGCTCTTCTGGGTGCGAGGGTGGCCGAGGGTCGCTTCGGAACATTTAATTCATTATTCAGGGGTATGAAAAATTCAATGGACCTACAAGCAGCCATCTATTGCCGACGGCCTGTCTGAATTAGGGTCAAAATAGTGATTATGGCTATGGTCCCGCAGAAAGTTTGTTAATACTTTTTTTTAATGATTGGCTAAATATGTCCTTGCGATACTAAATTCAAAATAATACTTGAGAAATGAAGCAGCGTTTATATTTTGTCCGGAAGGCAGAAAAGTGTTTTGCCTCCTAATGCGAAGAAACAGATCGCTGAAGAGGAATTATTAACGTAAATGATTCATCATCATAAAACTTGATACCATTTGGTACATAAAACGTGGTCGACAAATGTGTACTTTTACTACTGACCTATATCCCTCGCTTTTATATTCTTGCCTATGAAAATTCCCCGATGTAGAAAATTTCGTCTTACTTGGAAGCACACCCACTTGAAGTCGTACAATTTTTTATGTTGCTTCTAAATAAATATATAGCAGGCTCCCACGACCTCTTTTTAAAATTTGTTTGAGTGTCCGTACGTGTATCCACGTGCCTGGACAGGGTGTTCTGGGACTCGCAGCTAATGATAATCAGTCCTTCGCTCACGACCTCACCCCTCTTCTCTGGCGAACACGGGCCATGTGCAATAAGGGCGCGGCACTGTCGGATTCCCCAGGGACTAGCATGGCGTAACGTAAAATCATTATTAGGTAGGTGGGTGCTGGTGCTATTGCATGCGGGGTCAGGGGTGCGGTGAAAGTTGGCGCGGATAAAGGACGGAGAGGAGACCAGGAATAAGAGCTCTGCAAATATTGTTCCTGTACGAGCCCGCTTGGAATAGCGCACAGGGAGTGAACTGGCTTTAGGTTGATGTTACCGCTACGATAAGTATACGTGCCGTGATGCTTCCTAGATGACTACCAGGGGGTGTAACGAGTCAAGTGCACAATAGGGTTATTTCAAAGCAGTGACAGTCACGAGATCGCACGAGGTGACAGACTGACAAGTGGTCGCTCGTTATTACTGCGCTCTAACCATCGTTCGAATGAAAACACAAACCGTTCCACAGAATTGAATAGCATGAAAAGGCGTGGGTCTCTTATCACTTGATCTATCTGCTGATAATATTTTCTAATAAAATTTCAGGACATGTCAATAAAAGTAGAAATAAAAGAATTGTCTTTCCAATTAGAGTCACGTATCACCCGCAGATGAAAATTAAACTACGAAGGATAATACTAATGTTTTAATAATTAGAAGCTAATTTAAATTAGTTTTCTGATAATTGGATTGGTATTCATCTTCTTATTCAGAAATTTTACAGTAGATTTCAGTGTTTAGTGCAACCCTGAAATTGCTGATTCTCATTATGGATCAGAGTCTCCCACATTTGGGTTGGTAGTTTCAAGTGTGCATTCTGCTCGTACCCTCGACCACATGATGTAGTCTTCAATCGTCGAGCTTTCCCTTGCTTTTACAGTAAACAGAACCTGTCCGCTTGACGCAAAGTAAAGCTGGGTGACCCACTATGCACTTAGCCATCTAACCACTAAGCTGCACCTTCCCTGGACATAATATTTATATCCAGCAATCAGCCGCTTCTCTTGCTATTTGAATCGCATTTGTGGGGTCGTCCCGAGATAAAATTTTTTACAAATTGCGTTTCAACTTCTGGGAAAACAGAGGATTTTACTAATCATGTTTTTTTTACCAAGAAAACAAATGTTAACTCTATTTATTCTGAAGCTTAGCACTTGTCCTTTGCAAGATATACCTGAGCTAAAGCTTTACCCAATCTCACCTAGAGGGTACGATTATCGTATCATTCACGTACAGAGACTCCTTTGTGGTCGAGTGTTCGTGTCTTTGTGCGTAGACACCAAGGCTATTAGAGGTTTCCGGTTGACTTGGCACCCCAAGCGTCGGGGCGCCGCAACATCCCTCTAAGCTGTTTAAACTTTGCGACAGCGAACTCGTTCTCCATCACCTTTGTGGCTCGTTAGTGATTCTCGTAACGCGATGCTCTAAAAACTATTATCATCACATTAGGAAACTACAAAAGAAAAACTCTCGTACGGAAATTTGTAATCAAAAAAATTCGTATTGCACTTAAATTTAAAATAGCTTCAATTTGACTCGTCGTCTGACTATAGTTTAACTTTTCTACTAGCAGATACTTTTTCAGTGAACTCTCACTAAAAGATCGAATATCCATAAGAGGAAAAGACATTAGCTCAAGTTTAAATATTGAATATATGACTAGCAAGGGAGTCTATTACAGCTCCATATCGAGATAAGTGCATCTTATCGTACATGTCGTGTACTGAAGCATGAGTCCTTATATTTATAATGTCACCACGTTCAGTAACACAACCGATGCGGCATTAAACATGCAAATTCTAGGCGTATAACGTTGCGCTGTTGGTATTCCATCGCGGGAGGAGCACATAGTGTTCTATAATAGTGCGGCATGATTAAATTTCCAGGGATATCGACATGCCAGAAGCACGTTACCTCTCGCTTCTCTGTACGTGCAGGTACACTCATCCGCCATTCGAACAACCACCTCATTCAGGGGGCTAAAATTAACTGCAACTGACGTACATATATCGTCAGTAAATTATAGTCTTTCATCAATACGTCACCTATACTCTCTCAACCTGAATTAGCTGAATCTTCCTAAATAATAGTCATTTCTTATTGATTAATAAACATGAAGAATTTGAAAGATAAAGTTTCTGAAACTTATTAAACTCCAGTATTAATATTAGTAAAAAATGGAGAAGTTACTAATTGAATAATCAAATATAAGACTATAAATTCAATTATTAAAATTCTTACTAATTCAGATTGAGAGAGTAAATCGAAAATATGTGATAGTTACAACAAAGATACAAAATGTAAGAGCTTTTATAGAATTCGTATTGTAATAATCTAAATCTTGTGATGAAATTAATTCCTAGGATCACGATGAAGAAAGAGAAACTGCTACAATCGGTTCTGTGAAGGGACAATCTGATTTTCTTTTGGGAGTAATCCTATATACAATTAATTCTTCCGCTAAGTTTATTCGAGTTCCAAATAGAATACGCAGCTGTTATCTTTGACCATGGAGTAAACCTTGAAGTACCACACAGATATTACAGATCGGATTTGTCACAATTCCTAAAGTGATCGGCGCCATAATAATTTAATAGACATCCATCCGCCGTGATCGGTATAGGGAAGATTATTATCTCGCATTCCCTGCGGTACGGAAGCACTAAGGAGCTAACCGACTTAGCAGTGGTATCGCGTTTCTTCCGACCTCTGCTCGAATTGGCTTTCTGTTGAGAAGTATTATATTCTGGAAATATGTCCTACGATTTTGCAGAATTAATGCTTCAATATCATGAAAAATATATGATTTAATGTTTTTGCTTTTCCCGTATCATAACTTGATAATCTTCACTTTGAAATAAATAAAAAAAAAAAGAGACTGGGAAGGGAAGTTTTCTCTTCATGAAAGTTATGTTGACGGACTATTTTTGTTAGAAATGGATTGCGAACACGTTTCGCTCAATTGGCAAAGCTCGATTATATCAGTTTCGTGCAAAACATTTTCGACTGTAGCTCGACCACTGCTTAATTCCCAGGACTATGCTTTGAAGTGGTGCGACGCGTAACGATGCAAGTACACAATGAATGCGAATGCAGGCGTTCCCACGTATGTTTATATGTATGTATTGTACATATGTATTTACGTATGTATTATACGTTTGTATTTTACGTATGTATTGGACCTAAGTACAGGTGTATACGTTCAACGTATCCCATGGCAGCATTCTAGTTATGTCCTATCGTCGAACCGAGAAGCAACCCAACTATTCATGTACCTGAAATAGTAAATGCAACGCGTTGTTAAACAGAATCGAGTCTACTGAGACTAGAGAACACATTTAAAACTAGTAAATATATCGCACGTCGAAGCAACTGTCTCTCAAGCATATCACTGCCCTTAGGTTTGCTCCTGAATAGGGATGTGAGTTTCTAGCTTCTACATTCCATTCCAACCTACTGAAGGATACATGACATTTCTTTAGAAGGTTATTTACCCGCTCTGCTTCAAAGTTTGAATACCACCAGCACCTTTTTTCCAAGTAAAGTACTTTCATGAATCACTAATTCTAAGCTTGGTCTTTCTCAAAAAATAATTACGTACGTCTTAAAAATAGTTTTGCAAATGTGCACCTCATCAAAGAAGTAACAAATCCAAGTGAAAGGTGTCAATTTCGATTTAATTAATCCTCTACATATGTTTGATTTTAAGTGATATGAGCCAATATATCCTCTGAACGAAAGAAAAGTCTGATTGATATCCGTCGGTAATCCTGGCGTGAAGCTTCGAAGATACTATAAAAAATCCATGCTGTCCTCGACGTGAAATATGAGATGAGGTGCCTTTCCTGATGCTTTTTTTTCTTTTCTTTGCTCTCACATCTCTTCTTCCATACACTCCTCTCACGGGGATTTGGATTGGAGGGAAGAGACGCCCCCAGAGGGTAGAAACGTGGTCGATGGAGACGAGAGGAAATCAATGCTTCTGCCAGAGTCCGGTTCTCCTTTCCTCCTCCGTTTCCTTCAACCCCTTGCCCACCATTTTTACTCCCGCCTCATCCCTTTCTCTCATTCCGGCTTTCTGGATTTAGCAGAGATGCGACGTAGATCGTCTGAGGAATCGTAATCGCAATCGCTGAGAAATGTCGGCCTCCACTGCTTGCGCGTAATCTTAGTAAAATAAAATAGTTGATTTATCGAGTTAATCCCGATCGGCAGTAAATCGAAGAGGAGAGAACACAATGACATCATACCTTACAAATAATATAGATTATCAGTGTGGGTTATCTTCCTCCAATGTCCATGAATTTTCTGCACGCTATTTCATTCCATTTTCCAGAGAAATCCAGTTCTAGTTGTTTTTAAAAAATCAAGCGAAGGAATTTAGAATGGTTTCTGGAATAGCTAAAATGTTTTTGCACTTATTGTTTTCTATAATTCAGTTTGTATCAATTTTTTCAAGTGGCGTGGCCTGACTTTTATCACATTTTGAGTTCAATTATTTAAGGGGGTTGGATTCAAGCGCAGAAAGCGAAAAATTTTATACTTTTAAGACTTTTAATACTATTGAAAAGAAGGAAGTTTTATAAAAAGTTTTAAGTCCTGCAGTGTAGATTTATAAAATTATTAATGGTTTAAATAAAAGAGAGATTATAAACCAATTCAGTGTCTTTAACTATTTGATAGTATGTTTCTATGATGATGAAATAGTAACCGAATAGTAGGAATCGCTATTTGATGATATTTCGAAAATCAGGAGTCTCATTTCGCAGATCGTCTTTTGATTCATGGCGGAGAGAAAAAATCTTTCCAGGGAGGGTGAGGCTTCTGGTTGCGAAGTTTGCAGGGTCCTCGTTGGAAAAGCGATCAAAGTGCCGTCTCGGTTTTCCAGTAGCGCTCGTCTCTTGAAGTGGTGGGGAAAACTCAGAAGGAGGTTTGGTGGAGGTTAGCAAGTGTGAGAGAAGGGTGAGATTCGCTAGTCTCTAGTATGGCCGTAGAAAGCTTACACGAAGGAGGAAGAGAGAAAGAGAGAGAGAGAGAAGGACCCTCAAGATTTGCCGGAGTTTAATATAGTTTTAGGGGCGGCGGCCGACAGGTCGGGGTTGTAATGGCGTCTTAAGCTTCAGGGGCTCTCAATATAGTCGTCGATCTTGGAAAGCCGGTGTACGCTGCCAGAAATCAAACTAAAATCGAAGTCTTGAACTAAAACAGAGTATCCAATTCTCCTCGGCTTCGAGTTTTCTCATATGCAAGAAACATTAAATTACGAATTCACGTGCACGTTTTCGAGATTACACTTTTAGAATCTGGAAGCGGCGGAAAACTCCTGACTCTGCTGTGAGAAAATCCACATGTACAATTTCTCTCATCCTGTTTTCGCGTGTAGATACCTGAATGTGCACACGTGTTAAAATGTAGAGACACATAGCGTGTGTACATGTATCTACGTGCAGCAGTCAACGTGGCTGGACTGCAAGAAGATAAAGACGAAAGGGCAACCTCGGTGCGAGCCCGGACGATTCTTGATTTTTACGAGCCCGTAAATTCCTGAGAGAGCGACCTTTCCTCCTTCCGTGGAAACTCTCTTTCCTTCCTTCCCACGAGTCCTCATTCGGAATTTCATCGTCCTCGCCGAATTCGACGTATTCCTCGAATTCTTCGGATAACTACGGTCGCCTTAATCTTTATGAAGATTCTGCATTAATCGCATCAGTTTCTATTTCCGTGACTCGCTATTTTCATTTATAATATTTCACCAAAGACGAAGGAAAAGTGGATCATTAATCTGTGAACTTTCATTCGACATGTATTGTATTGATTTGATTTGTTGTGATAGATGCAATGGATGAAGTTTAGTAGGTGGAATTAATAGTTAAAAGCGACGTTTATGCTCAGGTTCTGAAACAGTAATAACTGACGATTAGCTGCCGATAGGTTTTCATCAACGCGTTTGTCAGAGCGATCAGCATACCGCGAGTTCATCGACAGGTGAGCAGTATCGCTTTGACGAGATTGAAAGCTAGACTAACGAATTGTTTATGGGTCCACCCTCCGATATTTAGTCCGAGTCAGTGAAACGAACGGACAGAGAGGCTGGAGTCCATTAACAGGTACCACTTGCAGGCAGCATAGTTCACATAGCGGGATTCTTCCCTCTCCTGAAAGCTTGAAAGCTCTTTCTCTCTCTTTCACGGTGCCGGGTCATCCCGCGGTCGCTATGGTAACAGGGGGTTGGAGCCGCCCCTGTTCGCCAATCAGAGCTCACGACCAGGATGAGAGAAACGAGCGCGTATCCCACCCGGTCTCACCCTGTCCCTCTTTTAGCGTCGACGCTAACCCTCCGGCCCCGCTCATCCGCAACTTCACGAACCTGGCCGGGCGGGGGTGGCCACGGGTGGCTGAGATTCTCACTCGGGAGGAAATCTTGACCGGGCGTGCCCCGCATCTCTGATACTACTTCCTTCATCTTGAAGCAAGATCTAAAGTACCTTGGGAGGTGGAATCGGTACTCTCGAATTAACGTAACATCGCTTGAGGGTAAAGTCCTTATCGACACTCGGTTGTCAACCCCAATGATATCAATTCTGAAGGGTTGTAGAGAGGAAACTGCCTTCTATTGTTGAGCCTCCAATCGCTATTGGAATTAATTTAGCTTCCGTCCAGACTGAAGATTCCGACCTCCTAATTTACGCTCTCATTTATGAAGTACTTCAATTAATGCTCCCTAATTCGACAAATAATTGAATAGACGCAGTATATTTAACACCTAAAGGAAGACAAATTATATAAGAAGTTATATATATATAAAAAACATTTATATAAAACCAGTACTTTTTGTGTTTTCAGGAGAAAAGCCTCACAAGTGTCAAGTTTGCGGCAAGGCGTTTTCACAGAGCAGCAACCTGATAACGCATTCACGAAAGCACACAGGTTTCAAACCCTTCGCCTGTGAGCTTTGTGGAAGGGCCTTTCAACGTAAGGTTGATCTCAGGAGACATCGTGAAACTCAGCACGCCGATCGACCGACAATCGGCTCAATTCCTCAAAACAATTTGCCCAATGGGAATCCTCCAATGTTACAGTAAACGTAGCGTGAGAAACTTCATGAGCCTTCCCAATTGCAAACAACGCATATGTTGCAAGATGCACATATCAGTGCGCTTGGATACAAAAATTGTTATCATTTGTGAGCTTAACGCATTGAAAAACTTCCGTGAATGATAAACAATTTGCCATTTTCCTAGAATTCGCAAATCAGATGACGATTAAAGAAATAAACTAATTTTTGGATTCTATGAATTACTGGCATTAAAATAGAAGCACATGTGATCTTTGTGTTTAAAACCTCTGAGAATAACTTTTGTTTATCATCCTTAATAATATAATTGTATAAAGTTCCTTAATTATGACTTGAAATTTATTTAAATTCCATAAAGAATATTCGTTTTGGGTTAAAAGAATAGCTTGAAAAATGGCAAAAAACTGCATTACAGAAACACGTAAAACATTGAAAACAGATAATTATTTAACTTGGTATTTTATATACACTAAAATCTACACTTTTCTAAAACACTCTCGTGTAAAACACAAGGAAACTGACTCATAAGATGTTTTCAATTCTATTTCTCTTTGCAATCAAAGAAATTTGTTTAGTTAATTAGAATTGTTAAAAATCGAAGCGTGAAAAAAGACAAATTTTTCTTATTAAGGAGAATAAATTGTATTATAGAATACATTTTTAAAGAATGTATTAATTTTACCAAAAATAGGTCAAATTTTTTCTTCATTTTTATTTGTTTCCTCTGAATCAAAAGTCAAGCGTCAATCATTCACATCACTTTTACTGTTTTCCAGTATTGAAATAGAGATGATAGTCAATAAAATAAATTAACAATGACACATTGACATTTTAAATTTGGGATCTTGTCCTCCTTATTTACCAATTTTATTTATTTATTCTTTTTTATTGTTATCAATTATGTATAGTTACAGGCGCTGTCCGCTTCGCGATCGTACGAGTATTACGTACTATATTATTATAATTATTATATCTGAATAATGTACTATCATCTGTTAAATATTTAAATTAGTTTTTAGTTGTAGAAAAGTACTTAAGAGCATTGGAATCAGGGGGTCGATTATGTAATTTTTCTCACTTCTCTTTTATCATTTTTCACCTATTAACAAAATCCAAACGCACCGATTCTGATCATATGACAACACTTCAGAAGTGAAAAGTGAGAAATGAAAAAAGTTACGAAATTGACCCCCCGGACGGGTCAATCTCATCGCCTGTGCAAATTCGACATATTTTATGTTAAACGAGAATATGTAAAAGGTTTAAAAGATTAGTTTTCTCTATTTCTCGTTCGATCGCTGTTTCCTGATTACACAATCAGAGTGCAATTTACGTCTCTTAGTCGTAACTGTGACCAAGAATGTACATAACATAATACGTAGCTCGCATCTTAAATAGCCTAAGCGAAATATATATAAATATATAAATAAAAATCATCTATATAAATATTATAAATAGATAAACTTTAGGGCACTAACAGTCGATTTAAAAATTTGTGTCCGTTAAAGTCTCGCCAAAGATTAATCATTCTTCCTTCTCTCTACTCGCTATCGAAATTTTTATTGTTGCACCATTATTATTCTGTAATTATTGTAATTAGACATCGCTATTGATATTATTGTCATTATTAACAATAAACGCTGTTACTATTTGTAAAATTGGTGTTGGACAATTATTTATATTCACATCCACTCAAACATATCCCTGAATACAGGAATACTGGAATAAAATTAGTATTTGTTTTAGAAGGCATATCGGATTAGTAATTCAGAGTTAAACGGAACTTACAAACTGTCCTACCCTCGAAAATCCAATATGTTTTCTCTGTTCCCTTCGCCTAAGTTCTCATTTCGTACGAGTAGTTTGAGATTTTCCGGTAGCCTAGCACTAGCTGAGCTTTAAGGACCCTTCTGCACTACTCTCTGCTAACAGCACTGACTGCACGACACCATGACGCAGCCACGAGGGCAGATTGGACAGTTATTGCATTCTGGGTAAGATTAATTGGACCGGGAACCACGCATCGCACGGAGTCTGCTCGCGCCTAACTATGTCTCAGACAGTTAGGGATGAGCGGTGATTAACCGATTGCACAGAGAGCCAAACCCGCCTCTCTACAATAGCCATTGAGTAATAGAGATTCTCATTATTAAATAGCTCGAGAGGGAATCACTCTTGTTTATATTGCCTTGCATCTGCGAGTTTTCAAATATTGCTACCCCATAAAATTAAAGTATATTGACAGTAAATAAAATTGCGGTCAGCTTATAGTGAAAACTTTGATTGCAAATTCGAATGTTAAATCTTCTTTGATTTCAAGACACTTTAATTGATTACAAAGCACTTGAATCATTCGACGGACTAAACGAAATTTCTATTGTTATTTTAAGCTTTTGTATAAAAGGATTACAAAAATTAAATTAAAAGCATTTTATTTAATAAGTATCCTCAAAAAATCTTAAAAACAAATTTATATCGCTTTGAAAAATTTGACTTTATGAATAGGTTCGAGAGTGTATACACCTATAGATATATAGTTGTTCTGATTTATTAACTTTTTCACTTGGCTGGATCAGTCACAATTAATATCTGTTGTATCCAGAAAAATATTTTTCATTTTGCTTCCGGAGTAAAATTTCTCGGAATTGAATCTTTTTTGTATGTATGTATGTATATTGTAATTTTTTGGTGGGACAACTCCATACTGCATGGATGTGCCTTATGACTATTAAAGTATTCACATCCCCTCGGAGGTTACCCCAATTTGAAATATGTCCTACGTGTGCATATACTGCTACGTGGCATAAAAGAAGCCAACCGTCGTTTATTCATAACTGTCCTTATTCGCAATAAACTTCAAATTTCCGACATTCGCTTCACAGTCTTGTCAAATTTACATCAGTTTTGAAAATGTTTAAACATCTCTTGAAACCTATTTAAATAATTATTAATTGAAAAATATAATCCAAAATCTCTCTTCTCTGGTATAAGATTTTTAATATATTTTAGGTAAAACAATTAACGAATGTTACGTACTGGAAGCACACGGCTTAAAAACATAAAAAGATTAAAAGAAGGTAATTCGAATGAAAAACGCCTCTGTAAATCTCACTTTGTAAAAATACGATCTCTATGTTCTACCCAGCAGTGTGTTGAATGTCAGGGATTTTCATATCACGTAAATTCTACACAAGTTGTCGTACTGGTTGAAGATAAAAAAAAATGTCAATTTTCAATTATTGTTCTCGACTCGCCACCCATCCTTGTACAGCTGATGGAATTTTAAAAAAGGAGATTATGCCGCTCAGCAACAATTCGATAAAGCATTTCATAAATCCTTTATGTACGTACAGAGACTGTTAATGTGCTTATTCGCTTTTATTCAATTCGGTTGGGAAAAAGAAATAATTGCCTGCGTAATATATCACTTTTTAAATGAAAACTGGGTTTAAGTAGATCTCCTGGGTTAAAGTATATTTTTGTATTTAAAGTGTTTATAGAAATAAAATTGCAGTACATAATACTTATGCGGCGAAAGGATTCAAATTTACCATTTCCAAAGTACCTTTTTTTTTTTAACAGTTTCCCCATTTTAATAATTATTATTCACAACCGCGAACTGGGCAAGTACATTAACACTACATATTTTTAGTACTTTATTTTGTCTTCCTTTCTTGTTGCTCCCTTCTGTTATGATTATTCAGTTTCTGGTGAACTTTTATTGCTAGAATACATAATTAAGTCCTAGAGATGAGTAATCTTAATTGACTTCTCGCATGTTTATTTATTTGACTTTGCATACTCTTTAGGATATGAATGCATAAGTTTTCCACAAATGTACAACCCAATATACGAATTTCATGAATTTAATCTCGAATTGTAAGCAATGTAATTGTAGATACTTTTTTTTTAGAATAACTATAAACAAACACAAAAATAAAGTAATATGCATTGCAAATTACAATGGCGTATAAGAAATAGTACATCAAGCAGTCTTTTTCTCAAATTCAAAGCGTCTGTGCTGAAATGTCAGGGCCATTGGGTAATTTGTCAGCAGGGTTTTTCTAATAACGAGGAAGCATTGTAACGGAGTCGGTAAACAAATAGCTTGTAAGAACTCAAAGAATAAAACAAATGGCATTCTCAGAAAGAAGGCTTTGCGGCACGCGCCAAGGCGATCAGTCAGTCAGGGTCTTCAAGTACTTCGGCTGGACTGACTTCATAGACCCAAAGATGGATTGTCTTCGACCTGATCTGCAAGCGGCGCAATAAGAATTCATCAGAGGACAATTTAATTCTTCATGTACTCATAACTTACATGTAACTGTTTTAAAAATAAGCATGAGATTTTTGGTAGAAACAGGTGTGATCGATAATGACACAATTTTAAGAGGTCGGACGTCGTCTGGCGAAAGCTAAAAAAGCTTAATAAGCTTGATTAATAAATTGAGAATAGTAGACTAAAAAACTTGACATCTTTACATTTCTTAATCCACGCTATTCAACAAACGACAGCAACATCGTTAACTATTAGCTATAATCTAACATTACAGGTAGGCGTTGACGATGTTCCCGAGAGGTTCGATTCATTACGTGCGTGAATAAATAATTGAACGAATCGAGAAACGATCAGTGGCACATCGGTTAGGGTTCATCCGAAAGTGATTATTCGGTCCGTTCATGTCGTTCTCTTTCTACGAAATAGACCCCAAAGGACTGCAGACTTGAAGACGACCGTCATATATCTTCTTTTCCTGCATAATTGATTATTAGTTTCGTGCGTCTTCACCAATGGTTTTTCGTCGTCTACAACGTTTTTACTACTGATCGATTTATTCTAATCCCAAGTGATTTTCGAGTAGCACATAGAAGATTTTATATTCACTTATCACCATTTATTTGTAGCAGCCCGAGTAAACACAGTCCTAATGAAAAACTCATGACATTCGAATAATAATAATAACAGCTTTAGATACTGATCTTTTAATAATCATACACGAGATGATAATAATTAATATTATTATTATTTTAGTAATCATATACTCTTTCACTTTCATATTGTGAATATGAAATTTACATTGTTTCTTAATATACATATGACTTTTCTTTGTTTATGTTTATGATCTATTTTTCACCGGGATTAGTGTACACTGCTTGTTCATGTGCTCGAGGGTCAATCCAGTGAACGGAAAGATAACGTTAGATAACGTAACACACATCTCTGAGTGTTGCACCATATTTTAGTCGTTGCTCAAAATAATGTGAATACAGTCGGTGGAATGACATTTGATACACATTTGTGTTCTTTTTATTGAGTAAATAATCTGTTATTAAAATGAGAACGTGTCCTGTCTTCTTTAAATCAACTATGTTTCTTTGTTTGTTTCAAAACCTATTAGTGTTTCTTTATTTAGTTCCGCAATGTTCTAGTGAGCCTGAACTTCAGTTAGTTAATGTGGTAAGTGAAATACGTAGTATTAGAAACTTATAAACTTAATTCATGTTAATTAAATATATTATTGCGAATCAATAGATATTCAGACATGGAGATAGGGCACCCGATAGAGAAATTGGAGAAGGCTATCCCAATGATCCCAATATCAATAATACATTCTTTCCAATGAGATCAGGCGGAATGACGAATGTAAGTGTCAAATTATAAGTAATTTTATCAAGAGTTTATAATAATTTTCTCATGTTATTTTTTTTATTATTACTTCATTTTGTTACAAATATTTCAACTTGGGGAATTTGCTTCACATATGTTCACAGGAAGGTAAAAATAGAACATACATGCTGGGAAAAATTCTGCGGCAACGATATGATAAATTTTTGGGTTCTATATATTTACCTGAAAATATTAAGGCTCGTAGCACGGATTCTGACAGAACAATAATGAGTCTACAGTTGGTCCTCGCTGGATTATATCCCCCAGGTCCTCTTCAAAAATGGAACCCTGATCTGAACTGGCAACCAATACCTTTTACATACGAACGAAAGAGTAAGGATTGGCTATTGTGGCCAACAAATTGCCCTAAGTATGTTTGCTTGGATTAATTTCTTTTAATTCGAAAATTGTATATAAAATAACGTTCCATTAAACCTAATAAAATTATCGCATTGAAATAGATACGTTGAGGAATATGAAAGAATACAAAAAACGCCTGAAGTCGAGGCCAAGGTGTCAAAATTGACAGGTTTAATGGATAGGCTCACAAAACTCTCAGGGAAGAAAATAAGTAGTGTTAGGGACATACTTATGCTGCAAAACACACTTGAAGCTGAATTTTTGATGAATCTAACTATCCCAGAATGGGGAAAAGAATATTTAGCTAATGGTGAATTAGCAGAAGTAGGAAAATTTCAAGTCGAGTTGAGGAATTATAATACATTGCTGAAAAGACTAAACGGAGGTAAGACTTTATCTTAGAGATATGCAGACTGTTGTTTTTTAATTTACATAACATACTTTTCAATAAATTTTCAGGAATAATGTTGCGAAAGATGACGGAAGTCATGATTGCTGCGAAAAATGGAATGCTTGATAAAGATCGAAAAATTTTATTATACAGTGCTCATGATCTTAACGTAGGAGCACAACTTCTTGCTCTTGGGGTCAGCAAACCACATTCGCCTAATTTCACCAGTGCAGTGATATTAGAACTTTATCGAGATAATGACCAATATTTTGTACGGGTATTGTATTATTTGGGAATTCCCTCTGCAATGGTAATTAAAACAATTCCAGGCTGCTCTACAATGTGCCCCCTTGAAAAATTCGTCGAATTGTTAAAAGACGTCATGCCCCATGACGATGAATTAAATTGTTTTTGATGATCGTATATTGCTATAACGAATAAAGTATTGTAATGTTATAAAAGTTTCTAATATGTGCAAATGTTTTTATTATTCTGTTTTGTAAAATTTCTGTTTTAGCATAATGCTATGAAGAGTGATGAACTTTAAAATGCACAGTTAACTCAGTTTCGTAGGATCGTCGATCGCGGGAATACTTTATGCGAGACGTTCGGTGTCACCTGAGAGGAAGAGTCGTCGAAAAAAAGGGGAAAAAGTAGTTTAAGTATTCTGCTCGTTGAATGCGACTGGCTAAGATGGCGGAGTCAAGGATGGAGGATAGGCCAAAGCTTGCATCCACGGAGTTGGAGATCGCCCGATAATCATATAAGGAGGGATGGAGTTGGCAGTGGTATCATTCCCGATATCCTCACGAAGAAACCCGTCGAACCACCCCGTGTCGGTATTCAAACGACCTTAACTCGATATAAGCGACACTCCCAGGGGTATACTCTCGAGCAACGACTTGCTGTCGGAGGAAGAGGACGAGGACGACATCCCACACTCAGAGAAATAAGAGTGTCCTCTATACCTTTCGAGAAGTTGGAATTGAATTTGCATCGCCTATCCCGATCGCAGAGGAAAAGACCCCTTTAAAGAAGAGGGTGGTGAAGAGGTGGTCGCTTCGTTGGTCGAATAGTATGCTCTTGGGAATGCATCGAATACCCGTACCAATATTGTGGAAAACGCTTTTTAAGTTCCATGCCCGTTCAGAGATCATCTTCCTTCTCTTAAGTCTGTATCTACTTCTGAAAATACAATTTCATGTAACGTGAGGCTTAAATCGAGACAAAATTCGCTGAAAACCCAAATAAGTTTGGTAGAGAATTCCAGTTTGTAAGATCTGCATTCTGTAAATCGGAATTAGTAAAAAACTGGTCATTGAAATAGTTCGTATGTGTTTAGTGATAATTGCTTTAATAGACATTATTTGTACTAATAATTAATATAGTTTTCTAGTAATTTATACTTGAGATTTACTACTTGGTATTTGGTATCCAAATAAAAACTGAATATATTAATAGATTTTGACTATGAATTACTAGAAAACTATAGTAATTATTCGTATAGTTTCTTATCATTTTTTCATCGACTGGAAATTATGAATAAATAATTAAGTCGATGTTAACAAATGTCGGTATTATATCTGTAATCTCTGTGTTAACTTACCAGCTGTTGGTATCAAAAAAGTTATCAGGAACAGAGAAGCTGTTATCAGCAGTCCATAATATAATAATTTTACGTGTGGTAATGCTTATCAGCTGAGCAAAAACCAGTAGGAAGTTGCTTTACCATTCAGAATTGTTTCTCACCCCATCTCAGCTTGTTTATTGATTGCTTGATGGGGGATGAGACTTGTGACTCCATCTGTTTTATTAATATATAAAATATTTAAATAATCAATATACATATTATCTGAAGTAGGGTGCTTAGGGATTATTCATCTCTATCTGTCAGAACTTGTCAACTTGATTTCTTGCTAAAAGTTATATGTATATAATTTTAAAAAAAATTGATTGTTACTTTTTTTTATAATCAAAGCATAAACAAAATCATATTCTTCAAAGAAGACTTTATTCTTTCATAAACTTCAATTTTAAAAAATAGCGACATTATTTTTCAAAAAATAGTTGAATATAAAAGAGGATGAAGAAATAAATTGTAGACCTGATTAAAACAGAAGTTATATTTATTGAATTAGCATTTCATTAGTCTTGTAATATCAAGTTTTACATAATTTTTCTTGTTTCTTTTCTCGAATTTTTTCAAGTATATTGTGTGACGTGAAAAGGCAGAGTTCTTAGTATTTTAAGTAAATCTCTCTATCATAAGATAATGCATCGTCTTTGCTTTTTTCGCATTTTCATTTAATTTTTGCACGTACATATATATAATATATAGAGGTATTAATACATTCCGCAATGTACTTTCGTAGATGAGAAATGTTTTTCCAATGAAGAGTTATCTACATGTATGCATGTTATTTATCCGAGAATTTGATAAAGAAAATGAAACAAGTTTACAAAATCAACTTTATCAAATTGTACATTAAAAATGGTTAAAGTTTACTTTCATCGATAAGTATGCGTATATGTCGTGCACATGAGAGTCTGCTAAGAAACTAATTCGGTATATAATTCTGATCTATCTAAATTGGCATACCGTTTAGATACTATTTAACTGTACTTGACAACATTTTCTGCATATTAATTAGTCTAAGATTTTTTGCTTGAATGGCATAGAGATACGTCAAACCAAATTCGCAGAAATGTTCGCACTTGAACTTTTTGAGTTTTACAAGACATTTTCACAACATAAAAAATTGTTTAAAGATCAATATAAATCAATATAATATACTTAATAAATATTAAACTCGCTTATTCGTCGAAATGTATAACTCAGGCCTTGAAAGTTCGTTTATTGTTACTTCAATTTTATATTAGCATATATAATATATATATAATGTACAAATAGTTTTTGCTTCGTTATGAAAGACAATTGAGGTTGTTTATAAAATTTGTCTGCATACATATTAAACGTGACGCGTTAACAACAAATTACATTTAATAATAAAACACGCGTCGCGTGTTTCAAACAGTTTGCAGAGTTTTTTCTTTTCTTTCTTTTCTTCTTTAATGACAAATAAATATTCTTTATTTTTCAATAATTGAAATGAACCATGTAAAGATTTTTAATAAAAAAAAGCTCTTAAACAGAACTAATATAATATAGATACACTATAATGTTTTATAGATTTCAAAGATCATGGAAGTCCATGAATACAGATTAATCATCTACAGTTATATTTAACTACCGAAGTTGCATTGCAGTTTTTTACATTTATAATAATACTTTGGCATCAGTCGCAGGATGTGTAAATTCGTTCAATATAAGCCAGTATTCCCTCGTTTGCATCATCACATTGTAAACGTGAAAAATTTGCTTGAGAATTGTATGTTTCAACGCACACTCGTACACGTTTTGAAAAATATTTTTTAAAATATATAACACAGTTCTTTGAATTTGAATTTTACAATTTTTGACGTCAAATAAAACAAAATTTAATTAAAAACGACAATGAATGTGCTTCAATGTATTTAATTAAAAAAATTTAATAATCGCATATTACTCCCAAATAAATTTTTAACTGTGATTTTTGCAGTCAGAATAGTTCTTATTTACAAAATGATCTACTTCCAAATTATTTGCAGTTTTGTGCGCTTTCTGTTGTTTTACATTATATGAATAACAAAATCTTTTACATTTCCTCTTATTTGCAGAAAATTAATTCACTTTGATAACATTTTACTTATTACCACTTATCGCCATTGAACAGTATTTGGTCAGTTATAGGGGCCTCCTGTTTTGTATCAATATTATTGAAACAATAATTGAAAAAAGAAATTACAAAGTTTTTCACTTGATAAAAATTAATTTCGATAATAAAATATTTCTACGGTGATCACCCTTAGCAAGAAACTAACGACTTTTTTTAGTGCTTCAAACTTTAGTTTGCAACTTTGGTGGGGTTAATTTCTCAGACTCTTGAATTGAAGAAAAAATTCTAATTTCGTACAAAATTTTCTTACGAGTTTTATTGTACAGTGTTTAGTAACCTGTAAGTTCTGGATTTTATAAAAGAAACAGAACGGCGGAACTGCAAATAATTCAGATCTAAATAGGGCGAAGCGAATATATCGTACGGAATAATTTAATCAAACGGTTGTCATGGTACGTTGCGTGGAAGTAGAAGTTTTCTTCTCGTCAATTTCGACGTAAAGCTCGATCAAGAGTTTGGCAACTTCGAACTACTGGATAGAACACGTTAGTGGATGTGATAAAGCGTGATCCAATAATATTGGTGTTCCTGCCGCCAATTCTGTCTTGGTATCGCCATACTCGTCATCGCAGTCGAAATAGTTACTCTGCAAATAAAAACAAAAGTTAAATCCTACATAAAAAATCCTAATCATCTTTTTCTAGATGTACAAAAATCATCAACTACCGGAAATCTTGAAATTTACATCTGAGAATATGCTTCTCCTTAAATTATAAATGTAAATCTCCTCTAATGTAAATTTTACGATGAGGAAAACAGCAGATATTGCAAAGAGACCGCCTCTAAGGCGAATTCCCTCGCATATCCTATTAGTAATTACATTCTCTCTTGTGAGGATTTCCGGATCCGCCTGTGCAATAACCGCGCATCGCTTACTCTTCCTTCCCCATTCCATAAGCGACGCGACGATAAAGCAAATCTAACAGAAAATTAGTATCAAATGTCAACCTCTTTGATATCTAAAATACATATATAAGTAGAATAAAATTACTGAGACTGGAAAGGATAGAATTGATTGTAGATCGAAAAAGAAATAACAAGAATTGAGGTTAATTAATATTTTGATGATATCGTGTCTTCCATGCGTTAAATTGAAATTGATAAGATGAACTTAATTTCTCGTTGATTTTATTAGTTTTCTAGTTAATTTAACCAAATTTCGCGGCAATCCCGGTATTTTACTGGTATTAACAAGAAGGTTGATTACATTTTCTTCGGAATTTTATTCTTCTGAACATTTTGTATGATGTGAAAATGACTTACATTATATCATCGTCGTGCAATAAGAAAAAGTCGAGATGAATTTTGTGCGGAGGAAAATTGGAGCGATAAAATCAAGAAACTGCTATCGAGGAAGAAGATTTCTGGATTAACCTGACGCACGCTCGATCACCTCTGGCGTATAATTGGTTTCACATTTTCGAGCCAATTACTCGGAAGATACGTTTATCTGCAGAATGTCCTTTGAAACATTTGTTTTCCCCCATTCGAACTAGCTAGAATAGCTAGCTATCAAAAGGTCAAGTGTGATGTGATGTTCTATTCAGGACATTCAGGACATTCAGGACACAAAGACGACATAATGTTTATGAGAGTTTATAATGACATACACTATCAGATTTAATACAGGTCTATGGTATATATAATATTATGATGTTAAAATGACCTACTCTGGCCTATGTTGCATGAATGTGCAGAGCGCATAGCCTCCAGATATTTCAAACTACATGTATATATATATATATATATATAAACTTGAGGATTCTGTGACAAGATAATGTCGAAAATATGCTCCGTACTTTTAGGATTTTGAATCTTTCAACGAACTTTACTGCTTTCTTTGACTTAAATCATCAGGAGCTATCTCTTTTACTGGTTTTTTCTGTACTATCATGGATATTAGTTTGATAAACTGTTTTATTTTACCTGACAATCGATACATCGACAACTGTCGCTAAGACTACAGGTCAGTCCAAGAATCTTTACAGCTTCCTCATAAAGTTCAGCGCTGGATCTCCGTTGTCGTGGAGGAGAGACAGGAGCGCTGACAGAACCTGTGCTTGGGGCAATTCTCTCGCTCTTCATCCTAGACGAGGAGTCTCGAGATAATGACGAGGTCGATGTTGATCCTCTCTTTCTTTTTGTAACTAGAGCTCTCCCAGCAGGCGAAACGAATACTTGTAACATGTCCATGTCCTTTAAGAAAACAAAATCAGAAAAATTTGTATATTTTCGTATAAAATACAGATATAAGTATGCGGTGCATCCGCAATCTCAAATATGTCAACTTATTACATATACCTTTTTGAAATCGTTTCTGTGCGTATGAATTTATTTAGTAAAAGAGATAATTATCAGTTCCACAAAGTAATTTAAAGCAGATGAAAATTAGCAAAGAGGAAAGTAATTTTTTACGTCTTAAGAAACTTCTTGTAGTACTTTAAAAGCGCGAAGTGGTTTATTCGAAATTTTCCTTTGGTTCTCCGAGAATTAAAAGGGAAGGATTTATGCAGGCGTGACTTTAAACGTAGGTCTAAGTTCACTCTCGTCGAATACCACGTTTAATTAGTTAAGCCATTTTGTACGACTGTAGTTAGCACGAGTGCTGCTTCTTATATACTTTACATTCGGAAGAGTTCTCTCTGGTGCTTGAGTGAAACTCGTTACGTTGAAAGGTATTATTCTTTTAACGAAATTACTCTGAGCTACGAGTGTATAGTCGTTTTTCTATCTTTCGAACAAAGCTTTTAATTTTTTAATAACCCTCTTGAAATTGTCATCAGTACCTTTCTTAAAAATCGATCAAAGAATGTAAAAGAAAATATAAAGACTTTGGAGTGAAAAATCTTTAAAAGGTGCAGTACGAGGTTTGACTGGGATTGAAAAGCTTGTACGACTTTCGAGATCAAAGGAAAATGCTAAAGAGACAAAAATGGTGACGTTTATTTTTAGCATGTTGCTACATTATCAATTTTACAAAGAGGCAACAAACATTTTGAATACATTCCTTAGTACATTCTTTACATTTGTGTCATTCAGTGTTACCAATTGATTGATATTGATTTTTTGTGGGTGCATTCTTCTTATTCATTTATGTAAACTACTTTAATATACCAAATTAAAAGTTCTGCATTCTCGGAAGCACTTAAAATTTGAAGAACTCCCCAGCACTTGAACTTAAAGTACATCGTGATTTTAAATTTGTAGAGAGCCTCAAACTCGCGATAAAGTGCAGGTGAATTTCATTTACCTAGCAGTCCGCATTGTAAGTTGGAAGTTTGATTACGGTTGAAAAAATATTATGAACATGGTAGTAAAGCTTCTCGAGGGTAGTTCGGAGGGAGCACTACCCAACACCCATTTGAACGAAATGTAGTTTCAGAAAGGCGAGGTAGTTACACTGTTTTACAACCTTCTATAATACCTTCGACTTTCTGGATGAAGGCAGATCCGGCTGGGGAATATGGTTTACAGTTTTCGATTATATAGTTCCACACTACAATCTATCATTCAGCGAAATTATAGCATAACATACAGTGCGGATGCTTTAGAGTTTCCATACCACAAATGTAATATGTTATTATTACAGTAAGTAATAATAGATGAAAATATTTCAAAATAATTATGAAACTTTTCTAATTTAGATAGGATAACAACTGAATTATGTAAAACGTTTTGTAGATAGTTCCCAGTACTACGTACTTTCAACGTTTAGTTCAATGTAGAATGTTCGATTTCACCGCTTTATTGGACTACTTTTGTATGAAATAATACGCCGATGGAAAAGTTTCTTCACCAGAGATGAAAACTTTTCTCGGTAAAGTCAAAGTGTGTGAAAGAGCGGCGTTTTATAAGAAAACGATGGCTAAAGTGACTTTGTCATCCAATGAAAATTTAATTAAATGCAAAAAGGACACTTGTTTGATTAAGCTAGAACTATTAGTGTTAATCGTTATTTAATGTTATCAATTTTGATACTTTTAAGAATTCTGTAAGTCAGAATAACTAAATGTGTTTACAGTGATTTGTCACGTATCACAAAATATGTTCTGCATCCCCTTCTGTGAAAAACATATTTTTTGATACATGAAAACTGTTTTCCACATATATTCGTCTACTGTCTTATCCATCAGAAACGTTCTATGTCTGTGAAAACTTTGGATTTTGTAGAACATCCAAGACGCTTCGAGGTATGCGTCATGAAGAATCAATGTTCTCCCTCCTCATCTCTGTTCGAGCGGGTACATATTTGATTTCCTTTATCTTTACTATTCCCGCTATCGCTACCAAGTCTGAAATAAGACGACTAAAACATCGTTTACACTTTACTTAAATAGAAATTTTATCCATGTATGTATATTGTATAATATGTAGAGAGCCATTAGTAAAATAACGAACAGCGGAATCATTGAGTGATTACTAATTAGTTCGTGACAGAATGAGGAACAAGCATCAATGCAGAACGCTCGTTGCCGAACCGTTTCCATTAGGTATATATACAGGATATTTTTAGAGTGCATGTTCACTTCAATTATCGGCACTCTTAATATTATTCGCATAAATTGAGAGAATTTGGTTACTTTTCAATTTAAATAAAAATGAAAGCATAAAAAAGTTATAAATAACAACAAAATTTCATGTTGTGTTATAATTAATTGCATGTGGCAAACTTTTCAGCTCTCTCGTAATTAAAATTAATTTTCCAAAGTTGTAATAATTCTGAGTTTGTTTCTCGAAATAGGAAATCTCAATAATTAATTTGTATGAAATGTATAATTGGTGAATTGGACTAATTATACTGTGCTGCTTCGTTTCTATATATGCATATAAACGAACCTGCTTCCCTATTTTATTTATAGTCGATTAATATGGCTGTTGGTTACCTATCTGTTAATTAACTAAACCCCTGCAAAATTTGTTTTGTATAGGTTCGAAAAACATCACAAAAACATACATTCAGTTTATATATATATATTATATTAAAAAATTATCCTCAACCTACCGTCATTGCCTCTGGTGTATGATCTAACACATAAATACCATTCGTATACCCGTACAAAATATCTGAAACAAAAATGCAGTTTAATTTTACCAAAAGTGTTTCATATTCTTATTGTTATTGCTAGAGGAGAATATTGAATACTCTGAAACTTTAATTAATTACTTAACAAGTAATTTTATACCTCAATTTAATAGTGAGTATTATTTAGAAGTGTGTTAGTTTACCATCAAGTGTAAACAGAGAAGCTTATAAACTCAACCAGCTTGAACAGCGTCAACAGACTAGCATTAACAGCTGCTATTCTCAATGTTCTCACATTTCGAGTACATGCCTCTTTGCCTTTGTTTCCTGATTGAGGTATATTTTTTAATACTATGGATTTTTAATCCCATATACTATTTTATGTTATATAAGCTCTGATGATCAGCACTGAGAAAGTTTACTTTTTCTCCACGACTAATACTTTGTCAACAAAAAGTTACTTTGATGAAAAAACTCGGGCTTGGTTCAAAGGAGTGTTAGGTGAACTTTTTTCATTTCACGTTCATTTCATATTTAACCACTTTCAGTTAGAGAGTTTTATTATTTTAAATTGAGAAGTTTTGTTTTGTATCTCAGTTTTATTCTAGTAGATAAAAAGTCAATTGTGCAAAGTTTTAAAATTACCGAACGTAATTTTGAACTGGTCAGTGTAATTAATAAATTAAGTAGAAATCAGAAATTTAGAAGTGATGAGAAATCTAACGTTGTATTGTGAAAAAGGCTTCCATTTTCAAATTTGCTCTATGCTTTTTAACCAATAGGGCGAAACTGGAAATTCCCTGAGAGCAAAGTCATCTAAATTGCAGACCACGATGATTTGAATTTATTGGCGCTAGATACTGAACGAATTCTACGAGAGTTTCAATTTGTGAGGAGTACCTGGCTTCGGAAAAAGAACGAAAGAATATTTACGAGACGTCACATAAATTTTACCTCTTTTTCCGCTGAAGTTGCTGATGTATTCCTTACATCGAATTTGCTTTCGAACTCGCAGTAAAATCGGTTAATATGCTAATTTTTTCCAGTTATAAGAGCAGTGATCTTATAGTTAATGCAAAGTGTTTAATTCAATGACCAAAGCTAGAGTGCGTCAATTGTTATAATGGTTATAATGGTCGGAAATATAATTGAGGCATTAGTTTTACAATTTTCAATATACACATTATAAAACGATGAATTTTTATTTTTATCCAGTAGACATATTTTGCAGCATAAAATGTGTTTCTGATGCACACGCGTTAAATTAAATAAAACGAGATCAGTTTCCGGTCAGCCGGCTCCGTTCTGCTACGCAAAGTGGGCACTGCCCAGCCGGAAATAACGAATGAATTTATCTCGCTGACTATCTCGTCTCCAAATGTCAACTTTGAATGCAATATTATCAAAGCGGTAGCGTCGATTGTGAATTTTACGCGATATGAGCGTATATTTTCCTTCATTCGAGTTACTTTTGTAATACAATTACAGAAAATTGCTTTCATTCAAGCACAAAAAGCTATTGGAAATAATATTGTTTCATTCTACAATTTTCATCTAGTTTTAAAATAACATTGACAAAGTGCAGAATTATATCTCGATCGAAAGAGCAGAAAGAAGTCGGAAAAACCTGGTTCGCTGCTCTTGCGATTCATATCGAATGCATCGCGATGCAGGAACTTTGGAAAGCTGACCCAGGTCTCATAAATTTTCCTACATTACGCGAGAGACGGATATTCACCCGAAGCCAATTCTCTATATTCCGCACGTGTTCCTATTATTTCATCCTATTCCGCATACACACACACACACAACCACGCGGTAGAACTGACCTCTTAACTCGTTTATTCACTAGGGTAAAGCGAATGACCAGCAATTGTACCGTGCAGCAGCACATTAGCACGACCGAAGATTCACTCTGTGGCTTCTCATTGTAAGAGACCACGCTCTATTTTCTGCTGGGTACATCGGGATAAATTTGCGGCACAAAATAAATACTTTAAACGGAACGAATAGCTTCATACCTTTTGTATTCGTCACTCGAAAAATTACGAAAGAGTGTGCTTCAGACAAACAATTAGTTACAATTTACCAACACAGTACAGTATCAGCTGAAAATTTTCACATAAAACTGGTTCCATTCTTTTTATAATTCGCTATGAATATTTGGAATGAATACATAAAATTATAATGTCTTTTCAAACATCATGACATTCAGAGACATTTGAAATTTTTATCCTCGGTAAATGCAGAGATAATTTGATGGTAGTTCAAGTTTTTCTTTTTTTTTTTAATTATGAGAGTATTTCAAACTGGATTTCTTAAATCAAGAAGCTACTGTCAAGAGTTGTATTCCACAACTAATTCTCTAACTTATCTGGTAGTTCTGCAATCGAGAAATGGTCGAATGTTAGCAACGACCACTTGGTATGGCAATGCAATTTCCATGCAATCAAATGGCAAACACTACATACAAAGCATTCAATGAGATTTACTCACGTATCTGCACGTACATGGGGCCCCTTGTAATTCTATATGCAAATTCTATGCGCTTGCTAGTCCATCGCTTCGAGCCGCAGAATCGAATCAATATTGTATTACGTGTACCGGATGCTGTGATCT
This sequence comes from Synergus japonicus, assembly GCA_900474275.1. NCBI lineage: Eukaryota > Metazoa > Arthropoda > Insecta > Hymenoptera > Cynipidae > Synergus > Synergus japonicus. The sequence goes on from UCOH01005972.1 coordinate 377,231, forward strand.
ATTTCCGATTATATACCTCTGAATAAATAATGATCTTATCGTTTCTCTATAAACTCTATAAACGAATTCAGATTACCAGTTTTTCAATATACGTGCTAAGCTTACAAACAATTTTTTCCTTCTTCATTGCGCTCATTGCGCGCAGATGGATTGAGAATCTAATTTTTTTTCGTGTTTCTTGCTCATCTCGCTAAAATGAAACACTATTTTTCAGTTTAAATATAGTTTAAAATAAGCTTTTAAGCAAAGTTATTTTACTTAACTCAGTTTTGTTGTATGAAAGACAAGGCGCTAGCTGAGTGCAGATCTGATACTGGATAGCGTTACGTTATAGGGCAAAATCAGGTGATGCACTGGAGGTATGAGTGAGAGTATGAGGTACGACTTGAGTCGAGGGTATATATACATATATATATATATATATATATATATATATATATATGCCGAGGGCCACTTCTGATACTAAATAATTCATGGGAATCCCTTCCACCTACAAATCTAGCTTTCGGTGTAAAGGTCATTCAGTAGAACATTCATCTATGGCTATTGATTTAATCCATATTCATTTTATTCGACTCTGTTCCAATTGCTATTACAGATATTATATAGATTGAAGTAAATCCTAATTTAGGATTCACATAAAACTTCCCACACATGTCATGCAATATTAATGCGAGAATTTCTAGCCGTGTAGAACATTATATGGAAAGTAGGAATTAGATTAAAAGCGATCATTCTCATTTCAGTAAAGTTGCTTAATTCAATCATCTCAGCCTAAGTGTCTTCACTTGGCAAAAGACTCCCCAGTGTCAGAGATAATCAAATCAGAACGAGACGGATACAATTAAGAGTTTAGTTCGCGGCAGATTATGAAAATACTATTAACTCTGGAAAGAAAAGCTGTCTTCAAGCTGACAGTTCGTCTGTCTTTTCCTTTTAATCATTTGTCAGCTTTACTTTGCAAGACGGTACAAAGTAAATAACGAAAATTCGAAGCCAGCGGGCAGAGTGAAGTAAGGAAGGTTCACACTCTAGGCAGCAGCACGTTAAAAAGTTCCAGTGCTTCGTCTCTTCCTTGGGGCTCGCGAACTTTTGTAATTACGCAGAATTAAACTCTTTAAAATTTATAAGGCTCCCAGTTTGACACGAGAGGGAGAGGAAAAGTGCGGGCTGCTAACTGTAAAGAAGTGGGGTAGTTTCTGGGATATTAGTTGCCCCATTAACGAGGTGGGAAATACTTCCATTATTACGTAGGTAGTAGGTATATACGATTTTATTCAGCGGAATGCTGGTTGGAGCTCATGGATTTCAATTCCCGTAATTCGAGGAATTTTTCAATGATTGATTTTCCACGAAATATGATAGCAGCTTTGTGTCATTGCAAAAAGTATTTACGTTGATTAATTACTGATACATTAACAGCAAAGCATAGAATAATTTGGACACCGCTATTTCAGATATTTGGCCGACTATGCGTGGATATTTACTACTGCCTGATCATACATTGACCTGCACTACTTGCCCGCACGCAATGGGAAATAGAGAATCAGTAGTACAGATCAACCTATTATGGTGAAACAGGAAAAATAATAGGAAATTTTAATCAGACAAAAATCCTCATGGGGTGGTTCAAGATATTTCATTAAAACTCATTAGCAACTGTTTGAATTATAACTGATTCACTTAATTGAAGTTAAACAACCATTTAATTTAAGTAAAATGAAAAAAAAACTCAACGATCGAGTCCAACAAAAAAAAACAAACCAAAAAAAACAGAGAAAAAATCAATAATGGAACTGGGCTAACGAAGCGCGTTTGAGAGAAGATTGTTTACGTTCAACTATTTTAATCTCGACGATAATTCTGACAAATAAATCTGACATAAGATAGTTATTTTGATGCCATTAAAAAGAACTAATGGCGATTACGTTTTTGTCGTTGATGAGAGCTTATTTGTGAAACTTTAGGATAACTTCATGGACTGTTTGTTTTTTTGAAAACCACCAATAATGAAAGTATATGTCATTAGGCATGGAAAAAAATTGCAAAAACTAATATTGACAAGCAGTCTCTTAGCTATAATGGACGACTGCGAGATAACTAGCCAGGCTGTCAAAACGTCAAAGAAACAAAGGCGGTTACTTATAAACTCGCAGTAATAATAGAGAGCTAAAGGTAGAAGAATGGCGGGATCGAGCGAGGGGGGATAAGCTTTGTTATTGAAGGGATGCGCGCACTAACCAAGTGAAACTGGGTGACGCCAGCAGAATCACATGTGATCAATGCGTTTTGACGATAATTGAATTCAGTCGGAGAAAGGAAAGCTCAAAATTCGCTTAAACAATCCCACGCTGTGTTTACATTGAACAATATACTATTTGAATCTACCAAAAAGATGAATTAAACTCAACGTTCACCTGAGCTTGACATTTTTAAATGCTTTCGGGAATTAAAAAAAATTGTATAGTTGCTGATAAAGAGAATTAAATTCAAAAATCTGGCACTGAAAGTTCTAAAAAATTATCTATTATAAATGTAAATAAAATCTCAAGACCCTTGGTCCAATTTTTTGTAGTTGAATAATGATTAGAGCGTAAAATTAAATTTAAAGAATGAGTAATTGATGGACAAAATTTCTTTACCGGTGGGTGAACATGGAGTTCTTGCTGCTTCCACCAAATCTTCACGACTGCCGGGTGGTACTTCCAACATTGTTGTGGCCTTCCCTAAGCACAGCAGGCTGAACGCTATAATGAAAGTAGATACATTATACGAAACAATCAGTAGAAATATGAAATTACAGTCATTAATAAATGTGAAATGAGTTACTGTATAAAGATAATTCTGAAATATTATTATAATAAATCAAACTCTACAAACATTAGAGAAAGTAAATCGGTGAAATAGATAGGTTCTTATAAAAAAGATATTGTTTGTTATCGTTTTTCTCCTGTTTCTTGCTCGCTTTTGTGGAAAAAGAGAAGCGGATCTACACTTCAGTTTGAGCTCCCGAATAATTACTAGCGAAAAGCTTGTTTAGCATTTTTAGGGCTCGCAGTTCACTTGGAATTCGATGGCTCTTTTTCGAGAAATAGAAGGCATCAACATACATATTTATAGGCTGTACGAAAACCCTTCAGAAATTCGAGGGAGCGTCGAGACGGCGTATAATGTCAAGCGGCGCCTACGAAGCACCCTTCCATATTATTGAGACAACTTCAGGTCACCCTTGGAATCTTCCCCTTGCTGATTTAATTTTCTATGTATGATGGACCAAGCATGTGCCAATTGCAGAATGGGTCGTGGATATAAAATTGATTTCGGAACATTCATTCGTTCATTGAATATTTTATTAAACTATGGGAGTATATCTACCATATTACACAATCGTAATGATAAATTATCGCCTGAACGCTTTAATATTTGAAAACTTATATATTAATCTGAAGCTATGCCATCAATTTAAAACAATAAATAAAAAAGAATCAGTTTAAATGGACGTCGATCGTATATGAAGTGAATACATATCGAATTCGTCGTATTTTACAAAATTTTTCCTCTGGGAAAAGAACGGGAGTTTGGAACAAATATTGGCAGGCATTGAATGGTATTTTATAAATAATTAAACTCCGTGTGTTTTTGCGTGAAATTTAATTGACAGAATGTTTTTTTTTTTCGTTTTATAATTAAATAAAGTAAACTAAATACGAAAATTGTGAAATCATTTATTTATGTATATAAAATAAACAGTCTTGAAAATTATATCCTGGATTTTTACTGCAACACGTTCGATTTTCCGTCGTTTACGTGCTACATTAACTGTGCTATTCAGATAAAACTCAACAGGAAGAAAAGAAAGCTTGAAATAAAATGCATATTCTATAAAGGCTCATATTACTCATTAAATCAAGGGCTTTTTATCATATAACGATCGCATTCACCAAGAGGATTTACCACTTAGTTGAGTAAAGTGGAATTTTCCTAGTATTATTTTATTATTATGTTTTATTATTTATTATTATCCTTTTTTACTATTCATTTCATCAAAATTGGCCTTAATAGAAGAAAAAATAAGTTTTACTGGGTGAGTGACCTGACATTTAAGCGAACTCGAAGCTAAAATAATTAAACTTTGGAGTATTAGACGGGAAGAAGCTAGAATAATAAGAAAGGTAACCAAACCATGTTGAACTTAAAAGCAGAATAATATAGTACATCTCAAATTTATGCAATGAAACTTGAAACTGATATTTGCGACTATATAATAAAAAGAATGAGTTCTTATCGCAACATTCAAAATATTTTTCAAACCAGATTCTTAAATCAAATGAATTTTGAGAATCTGCCACCGATTTCTAACGTTTTTTATCTTTCTTTTTTAGGGAGAATTTTTCCGTTTGAATGTTGAGAAGAGAGTGCACATAACTCTTACGTCTTTTCCTTTTTCGCAATAGTGCGAAAGATAGCAGCAGCAGACGTTAAGGCGCGACTTAAGGCTCGCTAAACATGAATACGCTCAATGCTTCTTGCAAAGGATGCGTTTTAATTAAATTTTCACGACCACAGGCGCGCAAGGAATGCTAGATGCTCGTAATAATAATGCACCTACGCTCTAAACTCTCATGGTAGGCGTGTATTGCTCGCGTTCGTTCTGTTTTACTGCCTCTGGCAGCAAACCGAAGGTGAGCGCTTTCTGACTCTGAGCTTGTCGACTTGCATGATTAATCTCGCAAACTAACATTCTGTCGTCAATTTGATTAAGTGTTTTACGAGGGTCCGGCATCAAGCAGAATCATGCCACATCGACTGGAAGAACCACGATGCTGTAACATTTTCAAGTATCGATGACGCGAGAATACTGCGACGACGCCATTCAATAATGACCCGAAGTCGTTAAGTATGCCAAAAGGGAGGCCAAAAATCGTGCCATCTACGTTCGTAATTACAGCCTAAGAGGTTCCCTTTAATCAAGCTAAAGCAGACGATTCTTTTCCATGAAGGTCGTAATTTCGTTCACCGAGAAGAATCCGCGAATTGACCGAGCTCGTAAGCTCTCGAAATCTTTGATCCTGTAAACTTCAATCACGAGATTCCGCTCTCTACATTCCCTTTTTATCGAGCGAGTTTTGTTGAATACTGCACGCCGTGCAATCGTCAGCAATATAACTTTTTTGTGGTTCAATCTCTGGCATTGGATAGCTCAGACTCATCTCAAAATCGATAAGTCGCTTTATCTTGGACTTTTTGTAAATCCTCTCTTTCCCTCTATGTCGCCCACTTTGCTTCTGTCGTCACTTTTACTACTCTTTGTTCTTGTGATGTGTTTCCCTACCCTCTTCCATGATATTCTTTTATCCCTTGCAGACGACAAAAGACACATTGACTAGTATTATACAAGATCAAAGAAATTATCACAGATCAACAGACAACAAGATTACAGGTGTATAAGAGCTCCTGGGAGAATATTAAGTCGAGTGCTCTATAATTATACATATAGTTCAAGATGCAGAGGAGAGACTTCACACTGAAGATTATATATATATACTCGCTTCTGTAGCTTATCACAGGCGTCTTTGAAAAGGACAAGACCTACGAGGAATTTAGTTACGGCTCAAGTTCCGAACAGAAATTATCCAGAAGTGTCCAATAACTAAGTACGAATTGCCTTCTGCAATTCGTACTTATTCGAACTGCAATGATTCTAGTCTGACAGTTACTCATGTTCTTTTTATGACTTAGTCAGGAACTTTTTTTCCTAAATATAATCCAACCCGGGACCTAGATAAACTACACAGATTTCTCTTGTACTAGTTTTACTTTTACGAGGGGTCGATTACGTAACTTTTCTCACTTCTTACTTCTTACATCTCACGACTTCTCAAATCGTGGTCGACTTATGTGTTTTCTTATTTGCCGATAATCGCTTTCTCACAAGGTGATTTTGAAATTAACAAGAAGTCGAAGACATATTTTAATCAGTATTCTGATAATTAACTTGAATCACGTGAGATTTTGAAAAAACGATAGAGTCGTGTCACACCATCGTTAAATAGCTAAAAGATCTACAGATCCTTGTAAAAAAAACGTAGGAAACATATACCTTGTAGAGAATAACAATTTGCGAGCTTTTTTGTCACTACGTGATCATAAAAGGTTGGTTAGCATTCAAAGAAGAGATTCATTTATTAAACTTCCAGTTCGTAGCGCTTCGTTATTCTAATAAAATCTGGTAGTACGCTATTGTACAGAAATCAACAAAAAGTAGAGTCGTGACAAGATGTCGTAAAATAGTTATTTTGGCATCACGCAACCTGAAAAGCTCATCAAAATTCTACGAGAATCCGCACACAGTTCCTGGACAATGATCCTGGCTGGTCCCTCTTTACCTTTTTCTCAGGACTTCTATCCTTCGTGTGAGATTCCGTGAAACGTACCTACGTGGCTTTATACTTGAGATGAGAGTAAGAATCTCCTGCTAGTGGAAAGTCTTGGAATTTATTTATCAGAATTCCGCGGTCGTTTGTTTCGGCTCTATCACTGTGGTTCTTAAACGTAGGTCTCCGTCTCTCGTACCAAGGAAAGTAGACAATTCTGCTCCTCGGTATTTGCCCTACTTAGGGAGCTTACAAATAACTAACCGGATAAGCATGACGAATAACCAGGGTTACAAATAAAAAAACAGTAATCCAAGGTGACTTACCCCGCTTTACGTTTTGCCACGCGTTCGTGATTTCGCTGAATCTACCCACCCGGATGGTTTGTCACTTGTATTTCTTTCACATTGTCCCAGGATTTCAATCCCCGGATCTAAAACATAAAAACCATGATCTTTATTAAAAACTTCAATTTGAAATTTAATAATCTTAACAACATTTTTTTAATTTAAGCTAAGGGCATTCGATACATCAAGTTGGAAAAAAATTTCAGGAATTTTAAGGGATTTAACGAGATTTTTTGGGGTTTTAAGGGCTTCTATTTCAAAGGATTTCAAAGGATTTTGCGAAATTTTAAGGAATTTAATGGAATTTCACGAATCAGGTCAAGAAATTTATAATTTTTTCGTAGTTTCATGAGTGAAACGACTTTTTAATGAATCTTAAACGTTCATTTATCATCAAAATATAGAATTTCTGTCAACATTATTGTTTGAAAAGTTAAACTCTTCTATTTATAAAATTTTACCTGGATATAATATAAGAGGATATAAAATTTAGCTGGCCATCCTTTGGACTTATTTATAAACCAAAAGATTTCATTAAAAAAAATCTAGTTTCAAAAATTAAGGTACATTTTTTATGCTTATTCGAGCTGAGTTTTTAATTTAATATTTATTCACTAATGGTCCCTGGATTCGTAGTCCGAAAAAAGTGAATAATTCTCTTGACGTCAGCAACGCATGCGAATTGTTGAGTAGTTCAACGCAATCTGGTAACACGTGTGTGGAACCTGCGATAAATATGTAATGCGTAGCACTCACACGTGCATTGCGCATAAACCGTCACACTGTCTTGCATGTAAAGTATTCTGAGAGATTTAACGTCACCCTCGTAAAATTGCGAAAAGTTACAATTTTTTATAACGAGTAAAGTGAAATGAGTTTCTTGATAACCGTAAAAGAATACATCATATATTAACTTAAAAAGAACTGAATTCTTCGGATGCTTATGCAAACTATAAAAAGTGGTGGAAAAATCAATTAATAAGATATTCCAGTTGAAGGTTCTCTGAATAATAAAATGACAGTAAATTCTCTGAATTCTTTATCTTTTAACTTCTTCCTTTTAGGATGCCTGACTCTCAGCAGATAAGAAATGCTGTAATTACCATCGTAATAATTCACTTTAATTCAGCTTTCTATAATAATCTTTCTATATTAATCGATTCCTTGACAATGTCTATATTGGAAATAATTTTTGTACATTCAAAGCAAAGATATAAACTGAAGTTTAATATAATTTATCATAAAACTCAATGCTAAGGGTATGTTTTCAAAAAGTTACAGGCGAATTGCTTCCTTTTATTTATCATAAATTTAGTGATAGATTTTTAGAGAAACTTTCATAATAGAGCAGGGGATTCAGGAAGAAAGCTTGACTGATGAGAGCGGGATTCAGGGCAAGTGCTTTTAGAAATCCAATAGAGTAGGGCTCGTTTATTCTGAAACGACGAGGATAGTAGGTAAGTCGATTTTTGAACCATATTTCACGCAAACAGTCCATTTCATTTTCCTAATGACATTCACGTCGATAGTACAAATCGCAATGTCGTCCCCTCAAATTCGCATGATATCCGAGAAAAGTAATGTTCTTGTCATAAGAGCCTTAGAGCTAAAAGCTCTAATAAAAAATGATATCTTTCCTTATATAAGTCGCTGGCTAAGCAGGTTATAAATGTCGTTCAACGTATAGTCGTCATTTCATATGTATAGCAGGTAAAACTATAAAGGTATTGTTGTACACATTAAACTAATAAATAAAGAAAGCAATCACAAGCTAAGAAAAAATATATTTAAAATGTGTACAATATTTTCTTCAAAGAAAGTACTGTACAAAACTTGAGAATGATGTGAGTACAATACCACAGAAACTTTTTGTTACTCGGTGACAAGGATTATGTGAAAAGAATCATACCGTAAGAAAGAGAATGATATAAAAATTGTGAAAGCAATGGGCACTATATTCGAAGCATGAGTTTACGGATTCTTTTGAAAAGTCAGTAAAGAAGTGCAGAGGATGCGAATGTGAGGGTCGCTTGTGTCGAGTAAGCAGCAATCAGTGTCTGTTCACGAGTTGTAAAAGAAATGAAAAATGGAATGGTAGAATCTAGATTGTTAAAAATGTGCGCTGCTAAGAACTGCAAAGAAAATATGGAAAATATGCCTTATTTATAAAATCTTACTCGGGAAACTTAAGATGCAGGAGTTTAAGGGACATTTGATGAAAGGGGAGCAGCAACAGGACTTTTATGATATTGTGGAAAAGTAAGGGGTGATTTATTTCTCTCAAAAAACTTTCTGACTCATTCGAATCATGTCTCCAGGGATGAAACATACATATATGTCTTTATGCACACAAGAACAGGAGTGAAAAATTGTAGATGACAAGAAGAAGTACATTAGTTATTTTATGCGGGTGTACATGTCGTTGTACTATATGTAATGTGAGCCAGTCATTATTTTAAGGAAAAAATACTCGTATTTTGATAAAAGGATATAATGGATTCTGGGAATGATGGATTTTTGTGCACTTTACTCTCGTCCTTCTTCTTATTGTTAGGAAAAAGTTTTTACCTTTCATCACATGCAAAATACATTCACAAATCCTTAGGAACTAAAACGATCTTCACACAAATCGCGAAAACGCGCAGGGAAGCTTTCGTTTTGACAAAAGCGGATAAAAAGTCTTCCGTACTTTTCATGTGGAAAGTCGTCAAAGACTTGCGCTCCTTAAGCTTCGGATCAAGAAAGCTTTTCTTAAGCTCATAAACTTCTTGCACAACGAGAACATTTATAAGCGCCTATGAAAGATATGCAGAAAATCATAAATTTTATAAATTACTTAAATGATCGACATCATTTTGCGGTGCTTTGAACAACAAGAATAGCAAAAATACTAACGAAAGTATATCAGCGCATCTTGGCCTTTTTAACTCATATAATCGATTGTTACATTTCATGTACATCGAGAATGATGTTACTCCCAGGAGTCCCAGAGACAGAAGCCGGCAATTACGTGGAAGAGTGATACAATATCCTTTATCAGTCCCTCGTGCCTAAGCATAGCGATAAACCCTTGCTATATCGATAGTCAATCGAATTCGCATCCATCTTCATAGAAAATGTATGCCCTAGTGTTATAGAAGAGGTATTATGTGATTCTGTGCTGAAATATGAAAACAGATCTTTCTTCTTTTACCAATCTTTTAATAGGTATGTGACCTAATGATGATTGAAAAGTTTCAAACAAAAAAGAAAAAAGAATCCTGATATTCATCAAAATTATCAACCAAATTTTCTAATTAAAAACATAAGTTTAATCTGAATTCGTCTGATTGAAATAATAATTAGGTTGAATGTTTTATTTTTCTCTTCTGTTTGTGTATAATTAAAGCTTTCATTTAATTAGAATCGGAGCGCTTTTATTTTTCCAGCATTTTTAAAATTAAAGTCAGTTTATCCACGTATATTATTTTCATTTATGTTCATATCTGGTTACTATCCTTTGAGATTTATCCCGTGGAGGACGGTGAAATATATTTCCAAGTGTTAATATGTATCTAGCTTGCATAAATCCATATGTAGAACAAACTCAAGAGGCAACATAGTTAACATAACCAACTTTTGTTACGAGAAGCTAACAATATTAATAAATACACGAAAATAGTATATGTATAATTAATAAATGAATAAATTTTACAAGTTACAGAGTTTGAAATAGAGAAAAATGGATATGGTAAAGAATGTTAGAAATGAGAATGCAAGGAAAAATCGTTAAAATAATGAGAAAAAATAAAAGGAAATTAGTTTTCGCACTTCATAAATGATTAATGATAATGTTTTCTTCAGAATCTCAGAGAATAGAGAAAAATGAGTTGGTTGCTGCGATATTTAAAAAGTAATTAATTTATAGCAGACAGAAAGTTCTACAGTACCCAATTAATTGTATACATTTTTACTACATAGTTATATGTTGTATTAGTTTAACCAATGCATTAATTTCTCGAACCTTTTGTAATCTTATTTATGGTCTCTCTGCTTTTATACCAGCTTTTCTTATAAAAGGGATCCTTGACCCTTACGTGTATACAGTACACCCTGTACGCCACCCTCCATCTAGTAACTCCCATGAATTCAGATTTTTTATACCTCTGTCATAATATCAAGAACTTTGAACGTACTCTTCACAACAACGTCATAGTTTACGACCCTCATCTGTGTTAATCTATGTATATAAAGCTGAATGCCAGTATGTATGTGTTTTTCGAGTAGACTTCCACACTCTTGAACCCATTGAAACCAGGTTTTTTCAAGGAATTACAAATTTGCCTGGAGGATTTTTTAGATATTTTGAAAGTGCTTACCAGTGCTTATGAACTTTTTTAATTTTTTCAGTTTTTACTATATATTTATTTAATCTAATTTTTTTAAGTCACAGGAATTCTTTAAAATAATTTAAAATGTATTTCAATCTCTTGAGCACTTTCAAAATCCCTTGAAATTCCTTAAAGTCTATTGAAACCTTTTTAAATCCCGGGCAACGCCGGATAAATTTCTGCTAGTACTATTTGATTTAATAAGGAATAAACAATATAAGAATATAATAACAAACTCAATTTAGTTTATAAATTTTCGTATAAGTTTTACAAATGTACTAGAATAAAAAATTCTCAATACGAATGTAGAAGTATCTCGAGTTTTTTTTTTATTTTTCCCCATTTGATCTTACGAGCGCGTTATCTCTAGGCGGGCACGAGTAGGGCCCTCACCAGGGCCCTGTTTATAGGAGATGGGAAGCGCAACGTGAAATTTCTAGAATTTATACCACGGGATAAAACCTGAACTATCTTTATTGATCAGGGAATATCCTACATGCTCCTCACAGTAATTTACGTTTTGCTCTGCAACACATAAAGCTATATCTAACACGATTGCAATCAAAGGATTACTAAATCGGAACAATTTCATTGTGTATATGTACTTGAACTCTCAAAAACGCCCTGAAAGGAAGATTAAAATATTATTTAGTTGAAAAAATAACCATATTTTCCACTAAATGTTGTATCTTTGATCATATAAACTGCCTATAGACGAGTAAACTGGGTAATTTAATTAAAAGTTCACTGTTGTGCATCTTTATACGAGAATTTTATTTTTAACGACCGCGCATAAAATATATACAGTTTTTGTTTAAAATTTATGGTTTATATACATATGCTTGACATTTTTTTTAAATTATGTGAATACTGAAAATACAATACACAAATTCATTGCTCAATGACAGAAACAAATAAATAAAATAACCTTAGAAAAATAAATACCTAAACTTAATCTTTTTCTGGATATATGTTACATCCTAAAAATGAAAAATGGGTTTTATACGTTTGTAGATCATAGTGTCATCTTCAAAATGATATATGACACAAAAAAGACTTGCAATTACAAACATCTGAATTCCCATATATTATATTTCAAAAGAAAAGGAAAAGTTAGAAGATAAATATGAAATGTAGAAAAGCCGAAGAACTCATTAAATTATACTGCTGGTTTCGATTTTATTTCCAGCATAATAAAATGAGTTACAAAAGATTGTATTTACAAATGGTCTTTGTTTATATTTTGAAATATGAAGGCCAGCGAATTTAATTAAGTTCTCTCTTATGTTGACTTTCGAATTTGAAGTTGTTTACTATTAATTGCATGGTTTATAATTCTTAGAAATTTATACGAGTAGTGGGGTGGCTTTATTGAGGTTTGTTGTTGATCCGACTAGACGCAGTGCTGTTGTCGTCCTTTGACTCAGTTAAGTTTTGAATTTCGATCGGAAATGTGCGAGAGTGGTTGATAGAAACTAAATTGTAAAAGTGCTAGTAAAAATAAAACCGAAAGTGATGAAAGTGGAAAGTGAAAGTGCCAAAAAAGGATTAGGTATCCAAGCACGAGGCTCAGGGAGTATCATGCATTTCGAGTAAAAAAGAAGGTGGATATTCTTTTGTTAAGAAAGTTATTTAATTTTATTTATACTTCAATTTTGTAGTTTAATCAATCAAAGTCTTATTCTTTTAGAACCTGAAGTTGGATGCTCCACTGTTCCGACAGGAGAACACGTGGTGGTAAGTACTGGTTTTAAATATATGTCGACTAGAAAATTTTTCCGAATCCGTATACACAACGGCAAAGAACAATTGTATCGTTTTTATACAACTTGAAGTATCTTCTATATAAAAGTACTGAGAACACAAATTCTCTTTTATGTTCCTTGTGAACTCGGAGTGTTAAAATACAGCATCTACCTTCTCGTGGAAAGATTTCAACACATTTTTGTTTGTCGAGGAAACAAAAACCGACAGCTGAAATTGAAAGCGTCTACCTAAAACCAAGTCTGAAGAAGAAGAACAAAAAGATATCCAGCTGCTATTTAATCAAAGCTCCTAACACGAGTCGACGATGTTGAAAAGATGTAAAAACTATTTAAATCATACAGTGACTGAAAATAAGAGGGATCGTTATGATGGTACGAAAAAAAAGATAAAAATGAGTTTAGAGCTTCGTATCCATTTTTAGCACATTTTATTCAAAGTATATTCATTTCAGTGGAAAATAATATGTGCTTTTTTTTATGTTGAATTTTTACACGTTTAATATAAACCTTTCTGACCAAAAATTAAATTTTCATTTAAAAAAAAATTCGTCTCTCATATGAGAAAAATGGTATGCATTATACATAATAACTGCTCTCGGAGAATGTTTAAAATTATTCCTCAGATAATCTTTTTATAAATTCTTCCCATCCGGAAGTAGAAAGTTGCAATTATTTTGCTAGCTCTTAGAATTATATGAAAAGTAGGTTTAAGATGAATGAAATACAAGTTTAACGACTCTTTAATAATAGGAAATGATAGCCTTTGACGTTGAAGAAAAATTCTGAGGAAACTTCTTTTTTAAACGATACAAATTTCGTCTTAAATGTAATATAAAAAGGGACAATACTAGTGGAGTAACGAGTTGTAAATCCCATTATTAATATAAGACATTTTATCCATCCTTATAGATTCTGAAGACAGCAAATAAAAAATAAATACCTTCTTTACTTTAAGTATTCAACTTCTGAACATCAAAGGCTTTCTAAAAGTAACATAATTGGAATAAACCTGAGACGCACCTTCGAGATAAATCGAAAAATTAAGCGACTGAAAGTAAAAAGAGTAAGAAAATATATCGCTGGAAATCGAGGGATAAAAAACTTGTTCACAATTCTTAAAAAATTCTTCTTACGATAAAATGATTTCTCAGATCAAAATATTATTATATTTTTATCCGTACACTTGAGAAAAATTACCTTTCCGAAAAATGTATATTCAGAACTTGAATTTCAGATTGATATCTGGATTACAATTTAATTAGAGAAAATGTGTAATATCCAGGAACGTAAATGAAATGAGAATTTATTTTGTCATTGAGAATAAAACCAGTGAATGTAAATAATATTTTCGAACACTATGAGAATCATAAGGGTGCTATGAAGCGTAATTTAATTTCTGCGACAACGAATCTAACGCGAGGAACTTTTATTGCCAGGCCAGTGCTTCTCTCAAAAGTGCTCGGACAAATGGAACAGAGTGATCATTTCGTGAGATAAAAGGGTTTTTAGTATGCAAAAAATTTTGTGAAGCTTGAAGAAAAATAAAAAACTTAAAGTTATGGTGGACGAAACTTTTTATGAGGTACTTATTAAAGATAATTTTAAAATTTCGAAATCTTCCATAATTCACTTTAATCTAATTTAATAAATAATTAGGAACTGCATAAAACCTTTACTGGCAGGAATTAACTGAATTAAGCTATTCAAAGTGAATGACTTTTTACTACAAAAAGAGATTTTTTTAGGTGTGAATCTCGACTCGACGGTTCTTCATTTTCTTCATATTGTAAACAAATTTATTTATCCTCGTTGGAGCAGACCATTCTACTTTACCTCTCTTTCTAACTTGCACGTAAATTTTCACGTCCTTTTTTTTCACGGGTTAGGCTGCTAAATGGGCTTTTGTTTTTCATCCGTGGAGGACAAAAATAAAGTAAAAAAAAAGTTTACAAGCCTGAGACAAGTGGCGTGTAAAAGCGCTGCAGAAGAGCATTCAGCCTTGCTGCAATCTTCAACTTTTTCATGTTTTATTTTTGCAGTGTCGTTCTATCCTTTATGAACTTTGTACAATCAGGCGTGATACTATTTAGCAAGAATATACAAATTTCTAAAGTTATTGTAAATTATAGTAGACTCCATCTAAAGAATTTCGTTATTTTCAAATTTTATTTATGACAAAAATTAGTGGAAGTTATACTATTATTCGTTCTTTCGATAATTTTAATTTATACACGTAGAAACTTTGTATATCAATTTTTCATAAAACGACATCAATGCCGTTTATATATATGTAGGAAGAATTGATTTTAAAG
Organism: Synergus japonicus; assembly: GCA_900474275.1. Taxonomy (NCBI): domain Eukaryota; kingdom Metazoa; phylum Arthropoda; class Insecta; order Hymenoptera; family Cynipidae; genus Synergus; species Synergus japonicus. The sequence continues at coordinate 392,400 of UCOH01005972.1, forward strand.
GTTTCCTTATATAGGAAAACATTGTGTTTTGATACGGATTTTCTCCACATACTGTTGAGCAGTTTTTATACTTGTCTGGTATTAGTTTCCAGGAAAATTCTTTTTCTCTCCTTAGGTTTTCGTGAAACTATTGGAAGAATGGGAATTACGAGGTAGTACTAGAGGGACTAGCGATAACTGATTTGTAGTAGCACATTGGTTCGTTCTGGTATAAATCTTTCTCTCAGCCTTCATCGGACAGACAATCCCTTCTTCTTTTTCTCTTCTATTTCTTTCTCTCTCTTCCTTGTATGTTATCCAACCAGTGTCACAACATATACCAGGCATCTATGATTTATGTCCCCACGTGTCACATTCTGTAGTTCTGCATTATTATAGAGCCGACACGACTCCAGTTATGATCTCGTAAACTAATACTAATGCAACAAGAAGATAAAAGGATGTATTCGGTACTGCAAAACTGACAGTTACGAACATAGTAAACCTCAAATATGATTTTTATCCAAAAGTAGATTAAATATTTGCAAAATGTATACTTTACAGAAAATGTGTTATTATTTCAAATCATGTATAATCAGATATGAAAGTAATATCAATAGTTATACTTAAACAGCTATAATTTACAATATATTCGTATCTCTATTTAACGCAAATGAATGAAATTTCGACTATATGCATGTTCCATGAATACAAGCCCTTGTAAACTGCGTCCAATATCGATGAGCTTCCATTAATATTCCTCACCCATACATGATTAATCCAATTGATGGAATAAAAATTTTTCAAATTTCCACGTATCGAATGTTTATTTAATGAAGTACAAATCACCGGAAGGGAGCTCGGGTAAACTTTTCAATAATGGTTAAAATATTCAATAAAAAATATGGCTCAAAAGCCTTATTAGTCGTTAAAGTTTCCTTCCTATGTTTTCAAACCCCACTTAATCCCAAAGCTTGATTTAAATCGTTAGCTTTACCAATGAGCGGTCCGTAAATACTGGCCTTAAGCGAAGCTTAAATTTAAGCTTGGCTTGAATATTATCTCTGATTTTTCGGAATAAATTGAACATGAAAATTTGAATATCACTCCACTTATTACCAATTTCATCTTTTTGTAAAAATGTTGAAAGTTTTATTTTACGAATTAAGCTTTAAAATATCCAATAGAAGAGACAGTGAAGGAGTGAGGATAGAAAAAAGATAAAACGAGGTACTTGAGAGAAAGCGAGATGAGATTTAAGTAGATCCATTCAAGTTTCTCGGCAAAATCGAACGGTACCCTCGGTCGGATGCCTTCGCCCTTCATTGGCGTCGTTTCGTCTTCATTCGGTAAACTTTATTCAAATAGGTAGCGCCTTACCAAGTTAGTTTGACTCAGAGAGGGTGTCATCTCTTCTGACTTCAGAATGAGACACTATAATTAAATTCCTCTGCTCTTATTTAACAAAGAACTTGTATGTCCGTTTTGTAAATTAATCTACGATACAAGCATGTGTCTTCATACACGCCTACTTGCTTCATACCATAAATTTACAAGTCCAGTTCTCGGAACTTAGTACTCGACTCGTTTGCTCTACAATGGTCTACGTGAATTCGTAGCATTTCTGCACTATGCAGTTTCTGTGATGACTTCATTCTCCCAGCGAGAAATATTATGAAGTACGTAGTAGTAAGTGGCAAAATGTTGTACATGCGGTTTTAATTAGTTCATATTCTCAAATTGAAAAACCATTTATTATTGCTTTGAAAGAACGCTTGAAATATCATTCGAGCATTTAGGTCGAGAGTGAAAAACATTTTACAATGACGCGTTCTACAAAGCAGAAACTTCTCGACAATCAATTCTCAGTTCTACTTCTCTCGAATTATAGCTATGTTGCATAAAAACCGTCCGACTATAGTAAGGCTTTACTACTTGTCTCACGATGAATTCTGAAGAAAATTTGATCTAAAATCTAAAATCGATCTAAAACTTCTTAGAATCTTTTGAAGTTCCTTAAAATCTCTTAAAATTACTTAAATCTATTTAAAATCACTCTGGAATCTTGTAAAATCTCTTGAAAATTCTTGAACGCTTTGAAATTCTTTAAAATCCTTTAAATCTTTTGAATTCCTTTAAAAACCTGAGACATTCTTTAAACTGAAGTCTGTTGAAATCATTAGATTAGTGGATTAACATTTGGGTTTAAAAAGTTAAACGTTTTTATATGAAGTAAGCTCTAAAGCTCTTAGTATATTGATCAGTACTTAGCACTCCATCCAGATCAGATTATTCGTCAGAATAAACGATTTCCTCATCTGCATAGATTTAACAAACTTGATAGAGCGAATTAAACGTAATGCGCGAATTGACTAGCTTTTCCAAAGCTATTACCAAAATTGCTCTCCACAAACTCTCGCGAACTCAAAGTTGTACCCATACACTTCTCTCTTAAACCGGAAGTCGCGTAGATAGAACAAAGTCGAGCAGTTTGCTTAAGCCCACTGCTACGGTCTTTCTGTTCATTGTTGCAGTCAACTTTCAAGCCGTACCAAGAGAAAGCTGTTTCACTTTTGAAACTTAGAATTGAAAAGATGATAATTGATTAAAGGAAAATTAAATTTGAATAACATAAATTAGTCTCTTTAATTTTGCTATAATGAAATTATAAGTACAAGAAGTGTTTTCGTCGCTCAGTTCAATTTTCTCTGGTTAAGTGTAATGGATCAATTTCAATTATCGGATAAATTGGACCAATTGCTTATCGTGAGACACAGGTCACTGCTTTTAACGCATTTAAACGCGTTATTAAAATAGAGATTCTAATGTGCAAAAATCTTCTTTTACATAAAAACAAAAAATGAATATTTGACTTTTTTTACTTTCTGATGCTTAAAAGACAAATTTTTCCACAATATCCAAAAAACCAGACCCTTAAAAGATATAAAATGATTTTATTTAAAACTTATCTACCCTCGCGTTGACTCCCTAAATCTGCAAAAGGCCTCCGGCAATAAGCACAAAATATTTTATAGAAAAAAGAGCGTAAGAAATTATCGTAAAACAACCTTTGCTTTTTGGTTAAACATTTATTTTATTTTGACACTCGGAAGCATTTTTATTCCATTTTTGTAGTTTACATGGTTTTGCTTTTTGTTTATAAAATTTGTACCCAGTCAATACTTTCAAAAAGCAAAGTAAGTTTTCATACCAAATCGTTAAGGATAATTTTTTAATTTATTTAGATTATTATCCAATAAAAATGACTACTGTAAGTTAAAAAACTTTAATATTCGTAAATATTGTATGATTAAAATGTAAAAATGTATATAACTGATATAACTCCAAAGAGGTCTTTCAAATTGAGGAATTTAATGCCTAAAGTGAATTTCCACATACATTAAACTGGCATAGTGTAAAGTTTCAAAAGTTTGAGTACATGTTCCGATTTACATATAATTTACATGTATTTAATGAAATTTTACATTATGAGAGTTTCAATTCGTGCGTACAGCTGGCACCACTCTTCTGGTTTTGTATTTTCTTTTACTGCGAAAAACACGGATATACTTGACATATCTATAATGTGTAATAAGATCATTTGATGTAAGAGGATAGTTTTATTAATTAACCTTTTTAGTGACTTAAAAGTACATGGACGTTGATCTCGCATGATATGTGACAATCATATGTGGGCTTAGCTCAGTAGCACTTGTTGGGTTGTTGATAGGGAAATTGAATGAGCCTACGTTGCAAATGAAATTCAAATGACGCGGATCGTTTATCCTGTTACTATTCTGAATTACCTAATAATTGAAATTTACTCGTTGCCAGCCAGCACGTTTTGCAGCCTAAATTGCTTTAGCGCTCACTCGATTTGATCCAAGCTTTGGACTTTCGGTTTCGCTGGTTTCCCCGGAATTACTAATTGTTAACTACTACTGCATGGCTCTATTGATTCGATGGTTCGAAGGCGTCGACATAACTTCTAGCTCGCGGTGGAGCCACAGAATGTGCTAAAGCAAAAAGCTTTCACGTAATATTTCTTTCACTTCATCTATTGTATTCTCTGGGAGCGTGAGCAGAAATCTATTTCAGAAGAAAGGTTTCCACTTTTAAAAGAAAAATATTGCATAACAATTATACTTGAATAATAGAAATTCGAAACACAAAACGAACTCTCTATAAAATAAAAAGAGGTCAATTCTTTTGCGGTTCTCAATTTGCACCTTTAAATTTTTAGTTCTGTCACATTTGAAAACAGAGTTTTTTCACTTTTACAGTAGAATACATGCCTTGTTAGGCGAATAATGCAGAATTTTTATTCAATTCGAATCTTTTCCCTCTCAGCGTCAAATACGAGAGCATCTAAAAGGCCACAGCCATATTTGCATGGTTGCTGAATGCATAAAATATATCTTTAAATATACATATTCTCACATACACAAAGGAATTTCCTATTCAATGTTTTACTTCCTTATTGCTTGTTATGAGAGTTGTTTTGCAGATTCCAACTGATAACTTTCCGTCATTAAGTATCGAAATGATAGAATTCAGTCATATCTTTTTTACATTTAATCTGTTTGTTCAACAATCTGTCATGCTGACATGAATCAAGTTGTCATTACGCTATCAATCATCTGATATCTATTATTATTATTGTAAAATTCTCGTGATAAATCAATTTCTTATTCGGAAATGAATCTTAGCTACTGTCATTTTGGTAAAGCAGATTTTTCATTTTGTACACTGTACAGTCAAGAGGAGTCATTAACTGCGCATGGAACATAACACAATTTTAGTAACTCTAGGCAATTATTCTGGCTACTAGAGTGCTTTGGTCCTTTGACTTTGCTTCGTAGGCTGTCATTCCTGTCTCAGTATACAGGGCTGAACAAAAGGGTTTTCTGATGACGAGTTTGTGACCATAACGAAGGCCGTTGGTCGTCCAACAGATTGTTAACATGCGAAGGAGTTCCGTTAAGCACTAAATCGTGTATTCTAGCCCACAAATAGGTACTTTAACCCTATCACCTCGTATATACGTCTGCAAAATCCAGATTTCGCACATACTGTAACACCTACGTTGTTACAATCTATGCAATGCAGTTTAATTGAAGACATGAAAATGTCTATACATATGATTAATTTACTCATTATTTAAAGACCCATTCAAATGGTCTTTACCGAATTATTATTCTCATGTCTACAATTAATGTCTGTAATTCGCATGAGATTGCATTTGCAATTAGGAAACTAGCTGTGAAGTTGTATGATCCTCTACACAAGTATTCTATTTTCTTCCTACATCTCCTTTGAATTTTGATTATTTGAGAAGTTGTAGTCTATAAATCTATTTTACTATATAAAAGTAGATAAAAATTGTAAAATTAAATTTCCTTATAAGAAATTTAACAAATTATATATTGGAATAACTATGCAAAATTTCATCATTTTATCTGTACGCGTTCTCGCGATATTTCAGGATTGTGACATACACACATCGGGACAATTTTTCTGGGCATTATATTAGATATATTCCCCTTGAAATATTTTCACAAAAACCTTTTTTGTAACTGAATATCTCTCTTACTTTATTCTGGGAGCAACTGCAATTCAACAAAATATGTAATTTATTTGAGATCAAACAGTATATCTAGTTTAAGTTTCATTTTAACATAATTTCATACAAGTATTTTAATTAAAAGTCCAGTAATAAAGAAATTCTGAAAAAATTCAAATCCTTCACTTTCAACAAAGGGTGAATTCTCACTGAAAAGAAATAAAAATTTTACTACAAGAGAGTCATTAAAATAAATCATTGTTTTCTATCTGCCTTTCATTTAATCCAGTTGCTTTTTAATAGAGTTAAAACAGTGGGTAATATTTAAATTTTAACGAATACATTTTTTTTCTTCTCAAATTATTAATTCGGAATTTAATAGAATTTTTTAAATAAATAACTTTAAAATTCAATTTAATAATCTTTCCTTTAAATTTTAGATTTTGTACATATTTTGAGGACTTTTTAGAATCTGCAGAAAAAATTACATATATTCAGAATAATTCGTGTGAGGTAAATCACTGTCATCCACAGAAAGGGTCGATAGAAACGAGAACATCGCTAAAAAAGTGTCCTTTATATTCCATTATTCACGCAATGTTGGAAGAAAGAATAGAGATGCTTATATTGAACGATTAGATCTAAGGTTTATTGGTACGCTTTTTAAACGGTTTCGACTGACTTCGAAAAACTTATTTTGCCGAGTTATGCGAAAATAATATTACAAAGAATAATGCCTAGTATTATACCTCAATTTTTCTTCATCTCGGACTTTTTTTGAACTCTCAATGGGTCCAGAAGACGTGCAAATTCTTTCGCGATATTTGTCTGCAAATATAAAAATTTGAATTATTGCATTGTTCATGCAAAACAATGTTCAAGCAGTATAATTATATATATATACAAAGTGTCAAGACTGCAACATTTAATTTCAATATGTTTAAAGTTATGGACACCTATTTCGAACACACATACATACAGAAATTCAGCTTTATATATATAGGTTCCACGAGATTGAGTACGTCAAGTATTAAACTCATTGAGAGTCGGAGTAATTTGGGTAAATGAGTTCTGGTGGTTGTCGATTTTCTGTAAAAGGAGGGGGATTTAAATATATAAAAACCTAAAAAGCTATGAAAAGTATACATCGCGAGAAATAGAAATTTTTTTATCCAAAATGAAATTAAAATATGAAATGCATATCATTATAATTAATGTTGAAAGAAAGTATTTTTTTTAAGGTCTACATTTTCTTCGTTGTACCATAATCACTCAGACCTCAAATAAAAGACGCAAGAAAGTGACTTGGCATTCATAGAAATTACCAAAGAAATCCGAGTTTCAATAAGCCAAGAACTTATTAGGTGCTTTCATCCGGCTAGCAAAGCCATTCAATTTACCAGGAAAGATTTTCACCAGCCAGTGTTACCATGGAAAATGAGGAGGACAAGGATGAGGAAGAGGGTAGGCAAGTGGTAAGAAATAGAAAAAGCTCACGTAAAATGAGCCGTTGAATTTGCAAAGTTTTTATTAATGTTAAATATAATACTCCTAAAAAGATCAGTGTGAGTTCACAGCACATTGATTAGAAAAAAGTTTTTATTGCAGAGCTTCCGATAAAATAAAGTGTCACGTATTTTCTTAGAACTAGAACTAAATGTCGTAAAACGTTCTCGCTACTTACTCTAAAGAACACTTTACGAATGGACATAAAAGCGAAAAAAATTGTGTGCTGGATTAAAAGCTTGTGAAAAAAATTTAAAGAAAATTGTAAACGTTGGAGGTATATAATATATAGGCACTTTTTTTTTAGAAAATTGATGGAAAATGGGTATTGGAGATTTTATAATCAAATCTTATATTTTTAAAAGGACATTTCTCTATTGATCCTACTAATTACAGTTACACGAGCGGGATAATGATCAACCATTCCCTTTAATTCCATTTTGACATCGAAAATTCAAATGATCTTAACAGCTGCACGTTATGAGATACAAATTTTGCTCCGTTAATTTTAAAATGCACCTGCTTCGAAGAAATCTACTCGAATTTTCAAATATCTGCATATGTACTATTAATTTTCTATATTAATGGATTCGCTCTGAAGTTTATATTAATAAAAAATCAGCTTGCAACGGTTTCCACTGCCGTCAGATTTAAACTCAAACGAAATAAAGTAAAGTTTTAAAGGCTATAGTTAATTTACTATTAGTTAAACAAAAGCTTTGAAACTGCGCATTAGTAACGCAATAAATAACAATAACTGTGTTGAAATAATTGATTTAGTTTTTGAAATGATTATCAAATGGGAAGGTATTGGTATACATATAATAATAATAATAATAATAATAATAATAACAATGCATATACATATAGTGAATTCTGCAATAGAATATAACTGATTTATAGCTAGAATTGCGTCAAAATTGAAATGATTAAAAATTAATTATTATTATGAAACCTTATTTAGAGTAACGTTCACAATTAAATTCACGATGAGAAACCCACATTCTCTAGATGTACCTGCTAAGCTCTAATCCAACAATAAATGGATAGATAATCCTGCATTGTGACACTCCAGCAAATACGATAAAGCTATTCAGTGGGCAGAATATACTTAATATATGGATTGAGATTCATCAGTTCAATTCAATAGAAATAAATCATAGGTATATTTGGGTTTAGTGAAATAATTTCACCCATTCAGAAGTACACTATAAACTAGTAATACAATCATTATATTGAAACGTAACTCCTTTTTTAAAAAAAAAAGAAAAGTTAGTATGATATCAAAATTGTTTTTCTTTTCCTCTGACTTGAGCCATTTTTACTTCAGGTATATAAAAATCAACACTGATGTACGAAACCTATAAAAGTCGAAGCCCGAAATTCTTTAAGAGTGTAATATCAAAAGAAAATTCAAAGCACTATATAGCTGAAAATTCATTTTTTTCTTTATAACTTTTTTGATACATCTGAGAGCAACTCTATTTTATTTTTATTTCCAAAGAAAAAGCTTATTCCCATTTTAGAAATGAAATCTTACGTCTTTTTCAAGTAATTCGAAAAAGCTCAAATATATGTGTTTAAAATTTATGTTCTTAATTTGGAATATACACTAGGAAAAGATATTAAGAAGTAAGTCTTTCTTGAAATTACCTCGATTCGTATAACCTGAATATAGCTTAGAAGCTCGGCGTAACAGCCGACAGTTAATGCCAAGTTAGGACCTAGAAAATCCCCTAACTGCATCTATAAGTCTTGAAAATCCAACGAGTAGCGTTCAAAGTCTAAATACCCACAATAACCATCTGTAGCAATCATTCAATTAAATTTTGAATCAAAATAAAGTAGCCAATTCACGTTAAAAACAGGTTGCGTCGACCTCAATTTCCTTGAAGTTTTAGTCAGACTCTGAAAAACTCTTCTAAAATGTCATGCAACTAAATATCACGTAAAAAGATATTAAACTTCAAATTTCATGGGTAAACGTAAGAAATATTGATCAGAGAAGAGCATTTTATTTTACCTTTTCTGGTTAAGATATCTTTTGAAGAGACTCTGAAAATACTTTACATGCGTATTTGAGTACAATGCTCGCAGATATTTCCAACGATGGCGACTGCCTTTGTAATGGAAATTCTCTTTTTGAACTACATAGATTCCAATAAACTTGGTTCAACTTCTTCCTTTGGCTGTTCATTCAACGTGTTATGTCCCTGAGGATTTTCACAGATAGAAAAAAGTCCTAGATTACATTCTTTGCGCAGGAAGCCTGCATGCGAGAACCGAAACGATGAAATTGGACAATTGTTTGAAATAAGTGTACCAATAAAACAAAATATCTTTTGAAAAGACAGGATAAATTTATGCTAGTTATTAATGAAAATACTTAAAAAAGCAATTAGTACAAAAAGTAGTGCACTATTCTAATTAGTAGTTTTTTTCGTAATTTACTTTTAGAGAAAAAAGTGTCATGGAAGTATAATCGGAAACCGTTTAAGGATCTCTATCACGTTCTGAAACGCTGTACCTATAGTGATTGCAAACGATGATTATACTTATGGCCAAAATTTGCATTTCAAGTGGCTTTTGCTTGCTTGTATAATGTTTGACACAGCTGCGTTCAGTACAGCCTTGTACAACTGTAACTACTACTATAGCAGACTTGTGCAACAAAATAGGATACTTCATATTTAAATACGGGAAAAAGGATATTCAATAAATTGCCATTGAAAAACATTTTGATGAATCAGAAATTGATATCTGCCTTATTCTAAATGTTGTTTATTAACTGAGAAAATAGAAGTCTAGATTTTTAGACACCTATAGCTAGAATTCACCCAAATTTAACCGCTGTAAATGTTAACACTTCAATTTATTTATAAACACTTGAATTGAATTGGTTTAACCCTCACATGTTTCATTCATGAAAACCTTTCCGGTCTTCTTTATTAGCTTTCAGTAACAGAATTAAAATGAATCAAGGCAAAAAGTGAGCACTTATTTAAATTTTCAGATAATTGTCAATCTCTTTAAGATTTTGGTTTCTCTTTTTCGTTTTATCATGTTTTTTCTTTCAATGAAGTTCATGATTATTGATTATTGGATTCTTACGCATTTCTATGATTCTTACAGTGATACTCGCCCCTTATTCTCAAAGCTTTTGAATTATTTATCTATTCCCAATGGAGAAAGAATTCATGGCTTTCAAACAATAAAATTGGAGAATTGCTTTTCGATATGTAGGTTAAGAGAATATTTGAGATCTAATGCTATCCAGGCGTATTATGGATTCAGAACAGGAAAATATAAATTTATAGTGGAAATAACTCTTAGGTTTAAATAGTTTTCGGTTCGTTTGGAAATATTTCTCATTATTAATGCTTTATTCCTTTAACTCTGCAGAGACGAGTTTTATGTGTTTCTAGAGAACTTTAAATCTTTTAACAAGATTTTATATTACAGTACTAGAATTACTAATACCACATTTAAAGGATTTACTGTCACTTTAATTTATTTCACCGTTTTCTAGTGGATTTTGGAAAGTCAATTAAAAGCTTAATTGGAGATATTTCTCTCAGCGTGCAAATTAGTTTTCGAACACTCAATTTCTATTGCATCGTAAGCAGTCGCTTCAGTATTGTTACGTTAAGTACTTTTGTTACTCTCACAATATACTAATCGAATCCACCAAAGTCATTGTTACTTTATCGGTATAAAATGTTGAATGTTCATATTGAATTCATGACATTTCAAAAATCACATTTCTTTTTCACAAGTCGATGAATCTATTTTTTTAAATAGCTCTACAGGTCGCATACGAAAAATGTATAAGGAGATAAATAAAACGTTGTTAAGGGAAGAGTTTTATTCAAAACAAACTTAATTTCAACAGTTTATCCCGAAAATACTATTTTTCCGAAATGATTTGAACTATGAGAGTAATTTTTCAAGAATGTTTTGACAGTTGCAGGGAAAAGGTTTGAAAATCTCTATGAAAACTCGGGAAATTTCATTCGACTCTACTCTTGGAATACGTTAGTATTCCCTGATGTTTTTCCAATACCGTTGCTCCTGCTTCGAATTGAAATGTGCGGAATGCAATAATTAAAAACTTTTCAAATATTGCATTCAAGCCTTTACTATTTTCGACAAGTCATAACAGATTACTGAAACTTTTCTGAACTGAAGACTAATATATATATATGTAGATAGTGATGGGTTTGCGAGTATACCGTAACTTATGAAACTGTAGAAATTTTGAAATGATTAATAAAAAAAAGCTATTGAAAGAATTGATGCTACTACATCATTTTTTATAAGGAAGCTGGGATAAAACTAAAAATCAATTTTCAGTAATCTATAAACTTTTTATCAATTCCGCCAAGAGATTGAATTTTCTTTTTACTCATATCGGTTATCATTGGTAAGCTTTCATGCAGAGAGAAGCTTGAGTACACTATAAAAATATAAACGATATTTATCTATCTGTTGTCTGCTTCGTCAGGCGATTTCTCTTCCCAGCAAGTCGATTTTTTGCCAATCAAGGGCTTAAACGAAAGACCGATCTTACAGCTCCGCGTATCTGAAATCGTTGGCGCGTGTAATTCAGGTAGAATCAGAAGCAAGTCAACCGGAAGACTAACACTATAGCAATCCTTATCTATACCTCCCTTTTATCGGACTGATATCAATAGATTCTTGCTTTTTAGTCACGTGTTATTTATCCTTGGATGCAATTAAAAATTAGAGATAAAGACTCTTGAAACTATAAAATTCTCTGTAAAATTCATTAAAAATTATACATCTGTGCTAATTAGTTGAATATTCTGAACCTTCATTTATATTTGATTGTTTTAATGAAATTGCATTAATGTGTTAAAATTTTCGCGACTAACGTGCCCAGAATTTAATGAACAGCACAGATATTACAAAGTAAGCAGACCGCTCTAGGCGTTTGGAAATTACATTATATATCGAAATACAACTGAAACTTGTATAAACTTTATGAATTTACGCTACAATAAGGAAGTATGGACTTGTGAAATTAATTACCGCGAAATAACAATCCGTAGCTCCGGAATTGCAGGATAAAATTTCAACAAAGTAAATCAATTAATTAAGGTCAAGTGAAACAGCAAAAATGTAAATTGCTCTCTTCATCAGTACTATTTTTTTAAATAATGTATCTTGTATATGTATACATATGTATATCGTTGAAGATTTATGGATATTCACGAAAATACAAGAAACGATTCGCAACTTTTATTTTACGATTCATGAAAAATATATTTTTATAAGCTCCGCTTCAAAATTTTTAAATTTAAAGTCTCCAATTTACAATTTATGGATCTGATTTAAGTGCTTATAAAAATTTACGAGTGGTGTATAAAATTCCCTTTCAACTACATTTTTAATCAAGAAAAAGCAACATTAAAGTTTTATTTTCCAAGCAAAAGCCTAGTCTATCCGCGAATAAATTCTACCATAGGTTTCTCTTCATGGAAAGAAAACACTTTTTTGTTGCAAGTTACGATTATTTTAATAGCAGCAGCAAAATTTTGAAAGGTAACGATCAACGATTCGTTTCAGTGAAGCATGAATCGACCAGCGGGTGTTAACTACCGGGCGTCGAAAAATATTGTTATTAACGATAGAATAAAAGATCAAAGAATGGTTTTGTCGTTTTCACAGTTACCGAACACCAGCTAAAAATTCGTGCTCTAGTAACTGCATTATTAAATGAATGTCTACATTCAATGAAATAAATTTAAAAAGTTGTAATTGGTTTGCATGCACAAAATAAAATGAATAGAACGTACAAAAATTCACATTATACAAAAATATAATATTGATTATTCTAACTTAGCAGTGGATATGCGCTGATTTTGCAGCTGTTTCCGCTGAGTCAGGCTTAGAGAGTGAAAAGTGAGAGCAGAAATATTGTAAAAAGATACGCCTCCCCTGTTTCAGGATTTTTGGCTGACTAAACATGGATCTTTACTACTGAATCCCGACTCTGATTTTATCGTTCACCTCCATTACTTACGACGATTCATCTCCTACCCCGCTCATTTTCTATTAGTAATGGGGTGAGGGAGAGGCCTAGTAGTAAAACTCTATGCATGGTCAGTCGGGAGAGAAAATGGGGTAATAGAGGTCAATGTATGATCAGGCAATGGTGAAATTCCGAGTTTAGCCAGACAGAAATAACGAAAGAATGACGGCTGTATCTTTTTATAATATGAAAATATTTTAGCCATTTTACTAATTTTAAACTTCCCGCGGTTGTTCAAAGATTCGGATTTATTTTTTTGAACTTAGTCCTATAAATACTAATTACTAAGATTTTTTAAAGTGAAGTAAGAATAGATGCTCTGATGGTGGTCATTTATCCCCTCTCTTACATCTCGAGCAGTTTCTTCTTCAATCTTCAGTGGTATAAGACTGTGATAAAGTGCCACTATGACCAGGATAAATAGACATTGCGGTATCTTAAATCACGCTTACGCTTCCCAAGAGCCATCTTTTAACGTGTAATTTCTTTTTCCTTTCTTTTTGTCTTCTTAGAATACGCACTGGTAGATAGTCTTTATTATGCTCAGACACACTCTCTACATCAAGTTATCGAGATATTTTTCTGCTTAATATTTCTTGTCCCGAGTGCATTTATATATCTATGTTTTATATTTTATGAAAGGTTACCAGAGGCTAAAACTTGAAGAGTAGTGCGAAATGTTTGTTGGAAGAAGAATTAATTATCTTTTCTTTATAATTAGAGAGAAAAATTACTTTCTACTAAACTTATTGTTGTATTTCTTATCAAAAAAGTTTATCAAGCTGATACAATTGATGCTTCGTAGAAAGTAACTATAATACTTTGTGATCAATCAACGTCCAATTTCTCAATAAACTTTCTGTCAATTGACGGATGAACTACAGATATACGAGACGTTTATTTTTGCAATTTCCTCAAATAAATTGTTTAAATATTTAATATCATTTTCCTATCGACTGCATTTAAATTCTCAGAAAGCTCGCAGCTTTGTGTTGTATTATAAACGAGGAACCGCTTCAGAGAATGTTTTGATATAAATTTATAAGCTTATTATATTAAGGGTATCAAACTTGTGAGAACAATGCCCAAAATATTAGAGAAACAGAATTTAATATATTATTAAGATGATAATATATTAAATTTGGCATTGTGTCGAAATTATACGAGCCAGACAATAGACAGTAATATTCGGACTACGTTTGCCCATTCTGCCCTTAAGGTGATGCTTATCTCTTACATATATGTTTCCCTAACTGACAGAACAGTTTAGAGAAAACAAACGACGTAATTTACTAACAGTTAAATTATTCCGTATTCACTTAACACCATTATTGAGTTCAATTCTTCTTGAATTAAAAATACATTGTTGTATTTAACGGCATTGTTAAAAGTGCAGGATTATTTTTAAAGAAATAAACAATTTTTCTTAGTGCATCTGAAGCCGATATGACGACTAGATTAGAACCGACGGCTGCCACCAAAGTTTAGAGTTGTGTTCACTTTATTGGAAATGGGAATTCTGATACCAGAAGATGAGATAATTAGTATAGAAATTGGCATCTTGCGGTTGCCTGCAGCTGTCGAAAATACTTTGCACTCTAGCATATTAGAACTCTGATCTTGAATCTGTGAAAAGTTAAACCAGTCTTTCTGGAAAATTAGTTTCCAAACTTAAGATTAATCTCCACTTTGATTCTCAAAATAACTTCATGGTATTCCCACAAGTTTTTCTCATCGAATTTCTATTTGCCTTCAAAAAAGACACTTCTTTTTCGAATCTATTTTCTCAAACTTTGAAATTTCTCTTCAATCCCACTTTACTTTTATACCCTCGAAGCTTCTGAGTCATATACCTAAAAAGAGATATAAATTTCATAGACTTTAAAATCTTCTTTGAAATGATATATATTTAAATTCGGCATTATGCTAAACAAAACAAATATATATCACAAATTAACACACAAATCGAGATAAAGAGCCAAAGCTAATATTCCTATTTACAATGCTTACATGTCTGCTTCAGATTAATTCAATTTCAAGCAGTTTCGCGGTACAGTCATCTCAAATAATTAATGGTAATAGTTAATCTACATAATGTCTTTATACCAATCAAAATTATAGAGAGTCGAGAAATGTTCTTCTTATGATCAATGATCAAATTCTCCAAATTAAGTTAATATTTGGTCCCAGGAAAAACTGCAAACTAAATTCAATGAAAGCAGAAAGAACATCTACAGAATCGTCTTTTTAAAGTGACACAAAGTTGTGCAAGTTGGTTCAAAGTGATGCTTTCGGTCGAACCACGAGAAAGCTCAACGTGCCGAACCGCCACATATGTCCAAGAACTTTGCACTCAACCTGCTATTCGAATCGTCGCTTGTCTCGCCTTGAGACTGGTGATTTTTTTTTAGTTTTAAAACCTTTCAGACTAGAACATCTTCAAGTCACGTACGAAATCCGAGCCTCCACATTTCTTGAACCACATAAATGGATAAAATGACGAATACATAAAAATATCTATAGTCTTCATTCATGACGCATACAAAGTATTTCAAGTACATACTTCACGAACTTTTTATAAATGTGTATATATTATAAATATACAGTATCACAATTTTGCAATTAATTCATAAAAAAATGAAGTAGTTACTCATCTCTCTGTCCACGACATGGAAAAGCCAGATGCGAGAAAGCTCACATTAATAATGAAGATTAATCATTTTAACTTATGTTGACCATCAACGATTCATTCTCATCCTGGCTGAAAAATGAAGTACTCTTAATCTCCAACAACTTTGGACTATAATAATTGATTAATCACTGAGTAATTAATTTTTTTAATTTAAATATCTTTGTTGTTCACTTGGTATTTGAGCTCAATACCGCCATGACATTTTTCGAAATAATAGAGAATATATTGGGGCACGTCTGACAGGTACCAAAATTCGAATGTATTGTTGTGTGCCCTTCCTGAAAGGATGCAATAAGAATTTCATCTTTTCTGATCATAAAAATGAAGCTGCATCACGATAACTCGCAGGTCACTCCCAGGGCGGAGATTCAAAATGTAATACAGTTTCCGGTGTCAGAAACGGACTCGTTTCGTGCTTCAAGCATTACCTAGTTGATACTGATTGGCATCTGCAACTTTTACTGCACCATAAATATTTCTCACGACCGGGATCGTCTCGCTGCGCAACGGTAGCCGCAACTCAGTACAACTAATGCATATATGTATATTACCTTGATATGTCCTACACGAGCTAACATACGCCGGATGTGCAAATTCATAGTCAAATTGCAGGGTGCACGCTAAACTCTCTCGTTCGAATATTTATGGATGAATTATGTTCCGTTAGGCTTAGCTCAATATTAACGAGACACACGGGGGACTTGCCCCTCGAAAATTTCCATTCATTTCCTACTTTGAGAACCATTCAGTACATCAATTCTTCATGAATACTTCTCCAAGTCGATTCAGTATCGTAATTTAATATCTTTCAAATACTTTTTTAAGAAGTTGAATGTATATCAGAGAACGAAGAAATGATCAGGATTGAAAGTTCTTAGAGTGATTCTGGAAGCAATTTCCACGTAGTAGCGCAAAAATAAAACCGATAATGTGTTTTTCTTGAAAATTTTCTCGTAATCTTTTGAAAGATTATAGTACCTAAGGGGCCATCTAGAAACAATCAATCTGAAGATTAGACTCGATGAAAACCATATGATTTTGCTACTAAATAGTACAAAATTAATCGGATGCAGGGACCAAGAACGAATAAATGAATATTATTCATATTTACACACAATTATAAAGATTTTATCCTCTGTACATTTATCCTTCTATTCACACTGCAGACAAAACATTTTAATCGAATTTTGTAAAAATTCACGGGATAAAAATTCAATTTGTTGTATTGTATTAAATAGAACTCAGGGATTTGATGCGTGATGAATATCGGATTCAACATCAGAGGGGAGCAATTCTCTGATAAGCAAATGGCACACACACACCATCGTTTCACAAACCCTTCGATAAGAAAAAATATTACAAAGTGCAATTCTTCACAGAGGGGAGCATCGCTTCGATGAAGATTAGAATTCTGGATTATAGATTAAAATAAACATAAATAATAAAAAAATAGATTATCAGACTTTATTGCATCACCTTAGAAAGTGATATTCAAAAACAATTTTTTATGAAACTGAACATGAATTGAACAAGCAGCCGTTATAAAAAAGAACTTAGATAACAAATAAATGGGCCTTGTGTTAACGTGGTCCATGGTTAAAAACGTCCAACTAACGTAAACACACGATCGATGCAATAAAAAGTTCACCGAAGTTTCCCGTTCACGATATAAGTTTCCCAGGTTGCGTAATAGAACTTTTGCTAAAGTCCCAACTAGATTCCTTCCCGTCCTTTGCCTTCGTTTACGAATATACTGGGCGTAAGTCCTCTCAAAGTGTACGAATCTCCACAGAATGTACAATAGCTGTGGAGTAACCCGGTATTTCTGGGCCAGTCATTATGCTTTGTGCAGCGTAACTCACCTGCACCAGTTAATAGGGCTCATTAGTCTTCAAATGGAGTTTTTTTTAATGAAAAAATTTGAAATAAAAGTATCTAGAGTACATTTTACATAAAATTTCTCAATAGTATTATTTAAGATCTTGTATTTTGGTGTAAAAGTTCACTAAAAAAATGAGAAGATAAAGTTCAGGTCTTCGATTATGTAACTTTTCGTTCACAGTTTTGGTCTTTTCGTTTTTCACTATTTCAAAATTTATCTATTCCCCTGAGTCCTGTCACTGAAAACTTTTTAACACGTTTGGAATTTACATTGTTTTAAGCATTTATTTTACGCTTACACTATTTTCACTATATATATACCTACTTGAAAATTTCTGGAAAAATTCCAAATGTGTTTTAAAAAATCACATATCGTGACGTGTTTAAGCCTTCAACATTGACAATACTCAGGAGATGGCGTAATAAATTTGGAATCAGTGAAAAACAAAAAGCGAAAACCGAATAGCGAATTGGTTAAACTGCCAGTTGCTTTTTAGGAAGTGACATATTAAATAATTAGGAAGGAGTTCTTGCTTGTAAATTGAAATTTGCTTTAATTTAAACTTTCAGGATAACGGAACAAGTAAAATTTAGTCTTTTTAATTAAATTGCAATTTTACTTCTGTGGAAGCTTAATAATAATGTACTATGGCAGAAGCTTATTACTTAGTTGTTCATTTACCTCTCGTAATTAAAAGTTAATTTAATACTGGTCTTCTGCTCTCTACAAGGAACAGTGCTTCCAACTGTTAAAATTTAACTTCTCAGAGTTTCCAGCTTCCAAGCAGAAACTCGCCTGAATATATGACACGAATTATTTAGGCTTATGAAAAAAAGAGCAAATTGTGAAAGAATTTTTTTGACCAAAGCAACAAACTATATATTATACATACGTAAACAATATAGTAATAAAATATGACGTAATTTTCGTTGCATTTGAAAATGCTTCATTTGAAAAGCGACTTTGAATGAATTCGAATGAAATTTAAATATATTTGAAAATACATCTAAAGTTCAACCGTCGACTGTACGTTTGTTTCGCGTCAGTTACAAAACTAGAGATACAACCAGAACAGTATTTGACCACAAATGGTTGTTTGCCGCTTGAGATTTCTACGTCGAAGAAACTTCGTTTCACTGCACTTGAGTATTAATTTCTGAATATCGCAGTCAGTTCTGTTCCTAGAAATAACTTGGTGGTTATACAAGAAATTTAAATTTCCACAGAATACATTTACGAATTGAAATACAAGACCCACAAACTTTATTTCATCAAAGGAAAATTCAAAACTTTTTATTTGTATGTCCTACTGTTATAATCTTAAAAATTGAAAGATCAACAAAATTTTTTAAATAAAGATTTGATTAAATTAAAAGAGTGTCTTGTGCAACGCAAATATTTCATCTTCTACTTTAATGTAATCTACCGCGCTTCTGCTTCAGGTCATGCCTAATGTATAATGTAGCTGCATGAAATGAACTTTTTAAAATTAATTCCAAACTTTCTGAAACCATCTAGCCAAGAGAATTTTAATTTCATAACGACCTCTCGTGATCCTATGTTATTATTTCCTATAGAAGTGAATGCAAGTTCTACCTTTTAGTTTATATAAATTATTTCATTTTTCTTGTTTTTACCCTGGAATAAAGGCATCAAAAAAAATAATCATTGATTAAGTTTTAGATGAGTTTCAATTGTTATTTTCCTTGTTTTACCTCTTAAATGTATTGTATCGTTTTAATCAAGAGTTCATTTTCCATATTGATGCATTAAAGTTTGGAAGTAGAATGTAAAAGCTGTGGAGAAGTCATGAATATTAAATATTAATATCGAAAGAGCTCCGTTAGTGCTTATCAAGTTTTGATGGCACGCGAAATATTTCCTTGAGTTTTCCACTACCTAAATGGAATTAAATGCAATCTGCAGTTTTATGCAAATTACTGTATAATTCAATTTTTATTTTTAAAATTCCGCTTACCTGTAAAGAAATTTGAAAATCTTAAAGTACAAGTAATTGAGTTAAAATATTTTTTAAAATTAGAAGAATTATAGCGGAATTTTATTGCAACAGTCTATAACGTAATTTTCAAATCATCGAGCACTTGTGTATATTCATTTCTCCTTCTTCCACCATATAAACTACCTCGAGGCGGAAGTATCGTCCTCTGCATCGTAAAATTTACTATCTTTACTTGCATCGTCAATGCACTTGGTAGTGGTTTTATTATGGCTCCATGAAAATGAAGAATAGAATTTTCGATTTAAAACGAATAAATCTGCAAATATACTTGCGTGAAACTCGATAACCTTGTTTAAGTATCCATTTAAACACATCAATTAAACGAGGAAAATTTACATATATATTTCGCTAATTTTTATTAATAGAAGTTGGCAGAACATTCGATCTATTCCAATCAAAACATATAAAAGTTGAGAGAAAGTAATATCTATCTTTGTCAGTCTTCATTGTTTAGCAAAGACCGACAGTTGTGGTCGAAAGAATATACCTTTCTTCCTTTCTGTTATGATACCTCCATCGATTCTCTTCCCGAGTGTCCTATTCTCGTAAGATTGCCAACTGATGTTGTAGTGCTACCTTATCCAATTATCCATCTTGTACAATATCCAGGCAAACGACTATTGCGTCTATAAAGTAAAGGAATCCGCAATTCAGTTCTGCACAATCAACCATTGGGAGTGAAAGGACCTAAAGACTGAAGTAATTTAGAAAGAAACTCCCTTCAGAAATTATTCTTTTTACGATTCATAAAATCTTTGCTAACAATGCGAAATACAATAACACATCACATATATATATATATATATTAATCCTTTGGAAAAGTCTTAGCAGGTATTACTCAATCCAACTAATTTCAAGTGAAATTCAAATTAGTGCAGTCAAGAGAAGACTTTTAAAGGAAGACCTCTTGGACCTAGCTTTTAGGGCTTACAGCTCAGTTTCCACTTTCCAACTTTCATCACATCCGCCTAGAATTTTACCTTATCTACATTCTTATCCTGTCTTGACCTTATTTCGTCGACGGATGAGGGAAAGAAGCTATGACACCTTCAGGTCGAAGGTGAAAAGGTTTCCATCCTCTTTGTGTTTACAGATCTAAAGATTTCAATCAAATCAAGGAATCAGGAATTTTTTTTACTATTTTGCAATCAAACCGGGAGTTCCCCTAAGATGAAAAAGATCTTAATCAATTTTATAGGTCTTTTCGCTGACCTATCTCTACAAGAGAAAATCCTTTTATGGACACCCGTCGAAAGTGCGAAAAAGAGAATTTGATATAATGAAACTGTATACAATGTATATATATATACACATACTGTACAGGAATAAGAAGACAAAAAGAATACAGTCAACCTGAGACCATAACATTGGGGACTCAAACCCACAATAACCCATTGTCAGTCGGCAAAGAAGTTTTCGATATCTGCCGATAAATTCAAATACCCCAACCACCCTCTCGAGCCA
Organism: Synergus japonicus; assembly: GCA_900474275.1. Taxonomy (NCBI): domain Eukaryota; kingdom Metazoa; phylum Arthropoda; class Insecta; order Hymenoptera; family Cynipidae; genus Synergus; species Synergus japonicus. The sequence goes on from UCOH01005972.1 coordinate 413,561, forward strand.
CACCCGCACACGTGCGACGACAGAAAATCGTTAAAGATGCTGGAGACGCGACAAAGTTTCTCAAAAATGAATAACCATCAGGACATACTCTAGTTTTAATGTTTGGTGCCATCATTTATTTGAACACGGTTGTGTTGACAACAGAAGTCAATACACGAGATCACCGTGTTGTTTGCTTTTTTTCCTTTAGCTTTAGCTTTCTTTATTTCCTAAATAAATGTTCACGAGAGATTGGTGCGAAATCTTAACACAGATAAATGTCCTGAGATCTGTGTTTTATTCACGGTTAATTTCATTTTGTCTGGGTCAGCTTAGCAAAGATCTTCCAAGGTTTTGAAATCGAGAAGGAATCTAATTGCACATGTGGGGGTACCTTCAATCAGGTCAATTAATCTGAACCTTTAAATGTTGGGATTAACGATGAAGTGTTAAAAAAAGGCCCCTTTGGATTTAGATATGATATTTGTCCCCGTACTGAAAACATCCAATATACCCACCACAAATGTCAGATAATCGGTTGAATTCCGTTCGACTGCATTCAACTTTAAAGAATGCTCGAGAGATACTGATCAAATTCGAATTTCGAACTTACGTCGAGAACTGCAGGAGAATAGTTGGTGCTATTGCTTCTGTTGGGAAAACGTGCGATGAATATGTCTTTGAGGTTGAGAAACCTTTGGAAAATCTTCCTCAGACAGTGCATGTATACATTTTCTTTCTATGGCAAATTATATTTCTAAAATCTCACAGAAGCAAAAGAAATCCATTCAATTTTCAACAAAAGCATTGAAAAATACAATACCAAAAATAAAATTCGAAAATCAATTTGAATTCGAAACTTTATCTTCCGCAGTGTTTGTTCAAAATTAAATGCGTTTCTTTTACTTCTATAAGATTTTAGAAAAATAATTAGTTTAACATATAAGAATCTCTTTAGCACGAAATGTATGGTTCCATGCATCCCCAAATGTTGAATCTGACCCTTTAACTAAAGCTTGAATTCTAAATTTTCACCTTCAATATACAGGGGTGCTTTTGTGAGTTCTCGTAAGTAAAAGTTCTCTTGATAAAAAGGGCAAAAGTTCATGCATATTTTATTTATGTCTTCTTAAGATTTGGTCGAACCACTTTCTTCTCCAATGAACATTATTATCTAAGATCTCTCGAATCTATATATAAATAATGGTATTAGCCATTCATCAACATTAATATCCTCAAGTGTATTCTAAATTATTAGTTGAAAGTAAAAAATGTATAATATATGAAAATACTTCGAGAAGCTTCTTCCATTAAAAACGTTACAAACCTCCTTTCTTGATATATTTTAAGCTCAAGATTTTTTCCCCTTATGAAGCCTACAGAGCATAAAAAATATCTATTTTTAAAGCAAAATAAGCAAAAGATAACTGAAAGAATTTTTTTCTTTATGAAAATCAAAAAATAAATCTGAAATTGAAGAAAATTTATCTAAACTAGATTCAAGAGTACAGGGCATATTTTTACGATAATGCACCTCTAATCAGTCGATGAATACTCTCAGATGATTCTCGCCTTCTAGGCGAAACGAGATCGATACTGCATCCAATCACGTAATACAGACTGGAAATCCCTAGGCATTCTATAAGAAATACTCATGCTCCTAACTGGAGTTTATACGCCGCTGAAGAGATATTCTCTAAGGAATTAATGGTCTCCAAGTGATGTGTAAATGAACCTTTGGCCTCTTCTCAGAAACCGAGAAATCACCTTTACGAAGAAAACTTTGGATAAAAACGTACTTATTAAGCCGACTTTCTACATTATATCTTATTATTGGGTATTATAAAAGCATTTTAAAATTGCTTTTATAAATTCTTATCTTCTTTCTAAAAATAGTTTTGAATTTTTCTAAAAACAAGAGAATGTACATATCTGCATAATAATATCATTATAATTTCATAAAACAGCAGAGTTAAAAAGTACTTTGCAGTTGTAACTTGAAAGCGATGGTTTTTATTACGTCAACTTTTATTATAGAGCGCAGGTGTAAATTGAAATAATAAAGTCTAAAAAACTTATTTAAAAGTTAATGGTTCAACCACGAAGGGAAAGTAGAGCGCAAACTTTATTTTATAAAAGCAATATCAATGTACTATAGCTTTAAACATTATCAATAAATTTTAGATATAATTTTTAAACAAGCAACACCGTTTCCTCTCAATTACACGTCTTTTTGCTCCAACTTTCCATCTTACCCCTTTAAGTAATTAAGGCCGCACGATGTCTAATTTTCTTCGTCAATAGCAATCAATATTTAGCCCGCACCGTGAATACGACGTTATTAATCAATAATTATGACCTGGGTTTACCTTTGATAAATATCCTGAAATAGAATGAAATTGAACTAATTATTTCTCTAGGAAAGTAAAAAAAAAATGAGAAAAATCAATCTAATTCGAAGCACCGTCTGGCACCAAGGCAATTAATACGGGCGGTTGAAAGCACCAGTAATTTTCTAATTATAGAATGAAGCGTAAGCACATAATATTAATTACTGTTCATTACGAAATCCATATAAGCTCAAATTTAACGTACACAATAGACTTTTGAAATACAATTCTCTAACACGCCTTTAACGAAGTATATATATTTCCAAGCGATTATAAATATATTCTGCAGAAAATAAATTTGTATATCCCAGATTAGAGTTAAAATAATTCAATTACCCAGAATTCTTTCAACATGGGTAATCCCCAGAATGTTAGAGCGTCAAACGGGCCATTACATTGGTCACCGAATCGCCAGAATACCGGAAGTGATACACTGAAATGCTAAACTGCTAGGTCGTTAATCGTTGGCATGTTCCTTCAAGATATTGTCGTCGCTTCAAACGTTAAATTCTAGAAATTTCTTTCACAAATTAAATTTCAGGTACTATTTAAAAAGATCAAAGGAATAAAACAATTCGTGGATGTTTCTCTAATGCAATTGATTTTTCTGTTATTCTGGTTTTCCACTATTCTCTTCTACCTTCGTATTTTCAAATCACCCCACATTGCTACTCTTAGTACTCACATTCAAAAGCCCCAATTTATATTCAAATACCTTTATGTGCTACAATATCTTCTGCTCCCTCGCGTTACTTGGATCCTTCCAAAACATCTCTTTTACTACAGATTTACGAAACAGTAGATTTAAAATTTGACACAATCGGTGGAAAATCTATCCTGATACTATAAATTTTATCTCTCATATTTTAAAATGAAAAAGATGATATCTTTCTACATGACTAAAAGTTAAGAACGTTGTCGCTGTTTCAGAAGTTTTATCTGTCTAAATATGGAACTTTAGCACTGCCTCACATTGTCTGACTATACATCGATCTATACTACTTAAAGCCCTCCCTCTGTATTCCAAGCCTCTTTTCCATTTTACTGCTATATACACGACCCATTTTTTGGCCTACGTATATGTATGTGTGAAGGCTTACAAATTATCATGTAGATTTATTATTAAACTTTTCAGTTGGAGTTAGAACATCTAAATTATTATTTTAACCTGAACCAGAGTCTGGGGATTTATAAATAATACTATTAAATCCCTTTCGTGAAGTATTTATTTCTACGAGAGTAGCCTCTCTATACAAAATCATTGATGCATACGCTCATGATATAATATGAGAATAACTCTATAGAAAATTCAATATGAAGCTGTAGAGTTAAGTATCTTATTGTTGGTGATATTCTCCGTAAAATGAACAAAGGATTCGAGGCTGATGCACGACGTTATAATTGCATTGAATGAGGTCTTAAAATAAATGATATTGAAATCCGACGAATGCCGATTCGCTTGAAAGCTTGATGGCTATACAGAAGATGCATTCTGTTTCGGCTTATCTCGTACTTCAAGATGAACACGAAGTTAAATCTAGTTTGAAACTGAACTAAAACTGCACTGAAATGCCGCGTCTGTCTCGGTTAACTTTGCTACACTGTATAGTGTACACGAAAAAACTCCACATTTTCTGGATACCGATTTCATCATTAAAATTTCAAAAATAGGGACCTAACGAATTTTGCGACTTTAATTATACCAGAATTATGCACCAACATAGACCCCTCTCACACCCTCTTCACACAAAAAACAAGGTCTGAAAGTGTTTACAGTTTAAGTCTGTTTTTAGGCTTTAGGATTTTATTGACTTAAGAACTGTGAACACTTTCAGACCTTGTTTTTTCTGTGTTTGTATTATTATACTGATATCATACATCGGGGTATAAATTTGAGAATACAGATTTTATTTTCACATAAATTCAAGGAATGACTAAACTTATGAAAACACCTGGGTGGAAAGGACGTGCTTCGGGAACGCTTAGTTAAGGTATTAGAATTTGGCTAGGATGACAATGTAGCACGGGTAAACTGGGAATTGAACCTTCCTCACTGAAGAGAGATTATGCTAATGTCGGATTAATGTAGAATGCGAGTAACCTTAGATTGGCTCAGGCGCAAAACTTTCATCAAACCTCCCTTTGTAACCTCTAGCTTAATAATAATTGACAAACATCATTATGTCGCAAGAAGAAAGACAGGACGGGAATTAAGAGCATCGTTCCGCGACAAAGCTGAGAGTCTATGCAAGTTAACAAGGTCAAGGGCTAAACTGGAATATAGTTATCTGGAAATTTACTTAGCTGTGTGAAAACCAAAGAGTTATATAATAGCTATTATTACACATCGTGTAACTTTCTCATTGTTCTTCAATTTTCACAGGGTCCTTATTCTTATTCGCAAGTTCACATTGTTCTTAAATTGTTTGTTAAACGTTAACGATGAAATTCGAAATGTGTGATTGGAGAATCTGTTTAAATTATTCTTGAAATCCTTCAAAATTCTATAATTTTCTAAAACTCTTTAAATATCCTTAGACATTTTTTAAAATTAGAATTTAAGAAAATGGGAATGCTACATGATTGACCTCCAAGAAACATTTAATTCTCCCTAATAGGCAATCTTGAAGTGGTAATTAATTCTTTTTTTTTAATATTGCCCATTACAGTAACATGTTCTGAACTGCTATCGAAGCAAAAAATTCAATTTATTTCACCGGAGGAGATGATCTCATTCAATGTTGAAACTTTTTTAATTTCTTTCATTATTTGCCGATGTTCAAATGGAAATCAATATAGAAACATTCTTTCACAGAGGCTATATTGCTATGTTGCAAAATAAATCGTTTCAAATGAAACTCTAGATTTCAAAATCCTAAAAAAATCGAAGCGTTCAAATGCTCTTTGTGAAAAACGGTATCCAATACTTTCCGTCGCTTCGTGACCTATCGACAAACAAGAACAGCAACAACAACCGTGATATGACCATGGATCGCAGATTGAAAAATACAGTATAATAAGGAGTTCAGTCACGTAAAAGTAATAAAGTTAAACCAATAACGCAGACTAAATTTTCGCAAAAATATTTGTTAATATGATTGTCAAATTATATAGCAGCTTATATGTTAACTAGCATTTTCAAAAAACTTCTGGTTATTAATAAACAATGGAGAAATTCAACTGGACGAAATGTTCTGCTCGTTAGCGAAAAACACTGCACTTCAAAATCTTCAACTTTAGCTTTCAGTTATTATGTTAAGTGTACTGTGAATGAAAATCATAACTATACCATACAATGCATAATAAAGTTGGAATAATACTATTCTCAGCTTTAAACTTTCTGTTCTTAATGGCAAAATGTAGAACCATTATATCTGCCAACGTACTTTCTTCAGAACATAGAACTGGAAAAACTAGCTGCCAAAATCTTTACATGAATATTGCTGTAAAACGAAAATGGTGAAAGGGAATTCAAATCCAATTTCATTTTCAGAACGAAGAATTGATGCAAATTATTCGTCTGACGCGCTATTTGAATGCAATCCTACTGGAGCACCGTGTTCGCATAATTATGCAATTTCTAACATTGAAGATTAGGAAAGCAAGCGAAAACGATGATGTAATCTTAAGACTCTGTTCGTCGAGATTTGATGAGCTTCCGTATAAGCTCCAATTTACCATACTTGAAAACAAAACTGCCTTACATACAAAATGTGCTGAAAAACTTTTTATTGACGTTAACAATATTCCCTTTTCATCAATCATTTCATTCGTGATTTGCAAAATTTAAAAAAAAGTATCTATTTCAAATACATTTATGATCAGATTAACTATATTCAAAAAGTAATTGAATGCAATGGCTGTCTATATTCAGATTGAGTGCGTATATTCAGCATGTTGCAGATTTTCATTGGAATTCTGTTGTAATTCCTGGGTATTGTTCGAAAATAATGCAATCAACTGTTACCAATAATAAAATTTGTATGTTAGCTGGAAATTTTTCTACTGATGCGTTTCAAACAGAAATTTAGATATTCGCAGTGACGGCTTACTTAATAAATGCATTTGATACTCTGTGTATTTAATTTTTAACTCTGGATTCTCTACTTCAGCGAAATTAGATTACATATTTTGCTCGAGCAATTTTGCCATGAGATGGATACAAAAGAACTTCATTTTGAAATTTTATACTCGGAAATGAAGGGCTTTCAACTCTCTGCTGCGCGCAGAAAAATTGGTACATAGAAAAAATAAATTAAACTTTTTAAATTTTATGTTGATCTTATTTCTTTAGTTTAAAAATACACAATAAAAATAAATTTTGCAGGATTTTTATGATGTTAACTTTTTTAGAGATTGAACACTTCTCGAAGTCAGACCACTAAATCGATTCATGTAAAGAAACCCATCTTTCTTTCTCTATTTTATACCTTTCAAGTTATCGATGTTGAGAAAGATGTAGAATACAAGGAAAAGCGCATTAGGAGAACAACCTGCATAATCTACTTTGCGGGTTTTCCTGTCAAAACGCATCACAATCCATGACATGCTGCACTATCTAGGATATTTCTCACCGAGATTGGTAGAATATATATATATATATATCAAATGCAATTAATGACTAATTCTATCCGACAAAAAGTTAAATTAATCATTGCTGAATGAATTGCACAGTCAATGACTTTTTACTTTTCAAAAAGTTCAATCTTATTATCCTCACAAATAGTACAAATTGTTTTTTACGACCTACTATCGTACTATTCGTACTACAATAGTGCCTCTGAGAAATATAAGAGTGCGTAGGCTTGATGAAGAGGGTGAGTTGAGAAATTGACGGGACTAAAAGGGTTCTCGTAAATCATACCCTGCAAAGTAGAGGAAAACATTTCAGAAGTGTCTACAAGCTTTAGTCAATATGTTATTTACCCAGCTACCATTTCATAGAATTTGTAATTTTAGAAATTATACCTGGATATTAAATTATCGTGAATACATTCAATGATTAATTCATAATCTCTCAATCTTTAATAAAAAATTACTCGCGAAATAGTCTCAAGTCTTTTTAAAGTTTTTTATACTTTAAGTCGTATACAATCAGTTTTACAAGCACAGTTTTAAAGTACTCTCAAAGGACAAAAATACAGTTACAAATTCAATTAATTCGCAATTATTTTTAAATAAAGCCTAAGGATATTGGAGTTAAAAGACCATCTTAAATTTTCTATTATAAAAAAATAATTGAAATATATTTAACTATAGCTCATGGGAAAGAGAATTTCAGAAATATTAAGACTGTTATATGACAAATTAATTACAAATAATATGGAATAATCTATAATAACTAAAAGCTGCGTCTTCTATTTCAATTTATAATTTCGTGATGCTTAACTTTTCAATCTTTAAGTTTTATACACCGAAAAATAAACCCAAATACCAAATCAATCGAATATGTAAATACGTCTTGGTCCTTTGAGAGTACTTCAAAAGTGTGTATGTTTTTTTTTTTAAATAATACTTTTTTCCCTAGAAATCATAATGACGCTCTTCTGTTATTGACTGAAAGTAAATATTAGATACGTGATATTTTGTTTTTAAGTTTTCGGATGGATGCTCTGCAAACCTCTGCAGTATCATGAATATATGCAGTGCAAGTGTAGGTAGTTCGACAGGAACATGTGAGAATACCGGAACTGAACATTTGAAATGTCGTTAAACGTGCGACCTCCATTGCACAACTTCATACCCCATATTACGTTACATGTCTCCTCATTCCCATATGAATTCAGCATTTCTATAATCTATATATTTCCTATAGCGATCAAAGAAGATTTATTTATCAAATTACATATAATAATATTAAATGAGGAACTTTCAGAAGTTAAATACTCATCTCTCTAATAATTTTTGCATTTACGTACTTTACTTTTTACAAAAGGAAGTAGGTATTTAAATGTTTTCTTAACGTTCGCATGAAATATGAGTTATGTAAAGTGATCAGTACCCCAAAAGTTGGGGTTCTCCAACAAGTTGGGTGAATGTGAGTTTCGTGAGTTCGGCATGGCGTTTAATTATTATTACTTTGAATTGTGTTATCTCAATGGGAGAAAATTCTCTCTACACAAAAATCTATTTTGTGTAATCTTTCGCATACGTATTGGGTTTCTCTGTAAATATAGAACGTCAATACATAAATAATAAGCAATACCGCAAAAGTGTAAAATATTAATAACAATGTGCCGCATTCGAAGATATAAATATATTAAAATTCTCTATTCTTTTCTTCACAAATAAATTTTTAATCAAAATTAATGAAGCATCAATTCGAGTAACTTAATTAACAGGGTTTATACATTTAATGAGCTTAATTATTTGTTATTATTACTTGAATTAATTACCCTTTCAATTAAAAATTGAATTTACAGTTTTATTTACATTTGGCACTACGTATTGTTGTTGTAAAGTTCATCGGTATATTTATTTCTTTAAAAGAAACATTGACTGATTCATATAGAGTATTAAATAATTTATTATAATTAATTCCTTATAGTTAATTCCGCAATTCAGATGACACGTGATAAAACGATATTCTTTCAGTAAAACAATAAGACTAATAAGATAGTTTTTCAAAATACATACATTTTAGATGAGAGGTACACTGTCGAGTTAACGAGTGCACGAGAGTCAGGTGATGTTGCTAGTTCACGTACTGAATCAGAAGAGCGATTTTAGCTCAGCCACCCTCTCCGTTAGAGGGTGCGCGGACTACTGAAACTCGCCTTGCTGCTCTCTCGGGGGTGGCTCGCACCGCGAACAGAGAAAGATAGAAGCTGACTCGCAGAAGAGTTTGCGGGAGAGATGTAGAAAGAGAGAGAGGGGTGCAGAGAATGCGAGGAGACAGCAGTTGTGGAAAAAGAAAGTAAGAGAAAGACCGTGAGTGCGAACGCCGTCAATGCGGGTCAGAGCCGAATAGGTGAGGGGGTGGTAAAATAAGAAAATTTAAAGATAGACAAAGGATATCGCTAAGAAATTGTGCGATATAGCGGAAATAGTTTGCGGAAAGAGAGTTTAAATCGAGTTCACTGTTGAAAAGAATGAGTCATTGATCGCCAAGTCATAATTGTACTAATTATCCATCTGTATGTGGCAAAAACAGTGATTTGTCATTAGAGAATACGCTCTTGTTTCTAATCTTATTCTTCTTGTATTCTTATTCTTCTTTCTACATATATTTTTCTACGTATAAAATGATTTTCTATAGAAACTTTTCGACAGCGACTTGAGAGCGGCGCCAACTTGGCTAATGTGTCTTGGCGAGGGCAGTGAAAGCTCGCTTAAAGATACATGTGTTGTGTATCCGTGAAGAAATGAAAATGTGTATGAGCGTCTAAATGATCGAGGGGGTGAAAAGAGAAAAGAGTGAAGGAAAAATACAAGGGTGAAATTCTATCTCGAGGTACACAACATTAAAATTTTTGTATAAACATTATGAACCTTTTTATGACTACCTCTCAAAGTTTTCATTTTTTTCTTCGACAAATTAGTAACATCATAATTTTTAGAAACAGAAATGTCGAGATGAAAGTCTAACTCACATGAAAAATGCATTAACATGCAGGAATCAGGCAAATGACTCCCTTGAGTAAATTCGAATAATGACGCTAGTATGCAAATTAAAAAAAAAGAAGGTCGGCAAATCTTGTTATCAATCTACATCTCATGGCGCTTGCATATAAAGTAAAAAAGTCTGCGTCCCGTAGGAAATTACTTTTAATTATTTCAGAACTCATTCTTGCTCTTGCTGAAGGTGATAACAAATGTCAATTTGTAATTTCGCGTAACTTTAAATCACTTATCAAAGAAAGCATAGATTTTCTTCTTTTTTCCTTTTAAAAAAATTTGACTACCAATCTCCCTGAGCTTCACGAAGTTCATGTCAGTGCCCTCTTAGTTTATTCAAAGGTTCGGGCGACATACTGACCTTTATTTACTACACCCCTTGATCATATCAGATAGCTTAATGAAACACAGAGTTATTCATAAATTTTTCGCGTAAAAATTACTATAATTAATGTAAAAGAATCGTCGATTTAATCAAATTCAAAATACAATTTTGCTAACTATAAAATTATCATTTGTGAAAAATATATATTGATAAATATTTATTATACTTTAACACACTAAAATTTTCTTCGAAGCTTTTGTGACGTTGAGAATGATTGATGGAGATCTTAGAAATTGAGACTTTGCTTGCATTTGTGAACCTGAAGTTGCTGTCAATCGCCGGATGACAAATTATCGATAAATGACAAGAATTGAATAAGTGCACAGTTTAGTTACATCTTCTCTGAATTTCAAAGGGGTCGGAAATGAACTGAATAGGACATCCGGAAACAGAAATAAATGTGAATTTAACGTGAATAAAAAAAACTTTATTCAAAAATCATGTTTTTTTTCGTTTGATTTAACAAATATCGCAATTAACAATTATCGTTAGTTAAATTACAATTATATTATGAAAGTTAAAAACTTCCGAGAAGAATAAAACGTAGGACATTTTTAATAGTTAAAAGTAAGTAACACAGTTGAAAACCAACTACCAGAAGATATTTTTAGTAAGACGTGTATCATTACAACTGAGGTAAAGTTTATATTACTAAAGTTTCGTAGCATACTTAAAATTTAGGCTTCCAAAGGGGATTGGAAACTTTTTCCATATTTTTTTTTAGAGAGAATGAATTTCCCCATTGCGGAGAAATTGATTATTTGAACAAACTGGATGAAACTCAAACATTTATAAAGAAAAGTAAAACACTTCATCACACTCTGTTCTTTATTGATTCTTTATCGCTACTTTTTAATAATATTTTTGAAAGTTAATTCTTGACCTGACGTATTAGCTCTTCGAGATTCTTCTTTATAGTCTCTTTTTGAGCTTGTCCAGACCTTAAGATAGCTCACATCTTTTATTAAGACAGCTAAATTAACTGAATGAAGATCAACTGATGAGATCCTCTGATGATGAAATTATTTTTTAAGTAAGAAGAAAATGCAATGAAGAGTAAAGAATTGAAATTTTCTTTATTAAGAAACTTTTCTTACAAAGCTTATGACTTTCTTTCCAGCATTCTTCTTTCTGTTTTCCTATGACATTGCCGTTTTCTTTTTCATTTACGAGAAAAGGAAAACGGCGAAAGAAGGCTGGCACAACTATAAGAGTGGATTAAACTGCTTGCTTTTCATTCTACTTCTGGTGCACTTAGCTCCTAGGCAGAGAAAACGTAAACGAGAACTAAAACTATGCACAAAGGTATTTGTACAAAAGAGTCATCAGACCTTTTATACAACTGAAAAACGAGCTTCCCACTTTTTTATGCATTCACTGTATATGTGTATAATTATTCATTCATTTTGTACATATGGTATATATGATAAGAGCATAATCATATTCAGTGCTCTTATACTCTATACTATGGTATATATGTATAGAACTTAATAGTTTTAAGACTTCATCTGAATTTAAAAAAACCTGGAACCGATACTGATAATTAAAATTCATATTCGAAAAATGTTTAATACATGTTTTTGTAACTTAATCTAATGTAGCACTTTTATCTTTATCGTATCTACATCTTGTGGTATAAAATGCATATATATAAAAATATCGATCAACTTCACCTAGGGCAGGCAACTAAATTTCTTATGAGTTCGAACTAGTTTGCGCTCGCAAGGTTGCTCAAACTTCTTTACCACCAGAAGGCAACAAAGTGCCCCAACCATGCCTCAATCCACTTCTGATCATTACCAAACATCAGTAACACATATTCAGTGGTGCTCTACATAGTTTCAGGAAGATATTGAAGATTTCGTTGTAGATGCGGTATCAAGTTGGATATAAAGATGCAAAGTCCCGTTTTATAATATTATTTGCTTCATCAACAAAGCATTATTTCATGTACTGCTCTCTCAGTTTTGAACGAAGAATTTTGCCACTTGCATTTTTCGGTATTTCATCCAAGAAAATAACACCGCCTAAAAGATTAAAATTATTAATGTGGATACTAATATATTCTTACATTGAAAAAATTGGATATTTTAAATTCAAACCTTTCAATTGTTTGAAGTCTGAAACTTTTCCCTTGATGAAGTTTTTTATTTCTTCTTCTGAGGAAGTTTTATCCTTCTTAAGTAGAACAAAAGCCCTTGGAACTTCTCCTGCTCTCGCATCTGGAACACCAATCACAGCCGCTTCCTCCACTGCGGAATGTGTTCTCAACAATGCTTCTAATTCTGCAGGAGCTACCTACGAAAGTCGCATACAAAATTTGATATAATTGTATGTTAGATTTTGTATATGCTGTTAATATTTCAGATTTTATTTTTTATTCTCACCTGAAATCCTTTGACTTTGATGAGTTCTTTTAATCGATCGCTGATAAAAAAATCACCACTTTCATCAAAATGGCCTACATCTCCAGTTTTGAGCCAGCCATTTTCTATTGTTTCTTTTGTAGCTTTTTCATTGTTAAAATACCCTTTCATAATATGAGGTCCTGCAATCCACAATTCACCAGATTTTCCTGGTTCAGTTACGTCCTTTTGCGTTTTCACATCAACTAATCGTACTCGACAATTACTAATCGGTTGACCAATACTCGAGTATTTTTCTCCAGAACTTTCAAAAAATGCCACAGGGCTTGATTCTGTTAAACCATATCCTTGACCACAATTGATTGGTTTTTGAAATTTATCCAAAAACCTTTCAACATCTGTATTACAAAGAGGGGCAGCTCCGCTGAGTATATATTTTACAGAATTCAAATGATGTTTTTTTACACAATCAGATGATGTAAGAAACAGAAGAATAGGTGGAACCAAAATTAATCCAGTAGGCTAAAAAATAAATAAATACAATCTATAGTACAAATATTTGTAAATATATAAATTTTAATGTGTTTTGAATAAGAACCTTGTGATTTTCTAAAACAGAAATGTAAGTTTCAGTTGTGAACTTTGGTATGGTGATTAGTTTCGAACCATCAGCAAGTTTTGGAAACATAACGCAATTCATACCAAATATATGAAACAGTGGCAAAACAGCTGGTATAACTTCTTGATCACCTGAAACATTATATTTAAAAATACAATATTTTATATATATGCCAAAACAATTATTTGCACTATATACTGCATATATAAGACGAAAAATATCCCACCTGTTGGTTCTGGCAGAAATTCATCCTTCAGAATTTGTGTAAACATTTCCATATTAGCCACTAAGTTAATATGAGAAAGCATGACTCCTTTCGGAAGACCCGTTGTGCCACTTGAAAAAGGCAAAATGGCAAGATCATGTGGTGATCTTGATGGCGGAGGAACTTGTGGAAGAGATTTCCCTCTTGTGATTAGGTCCTTTAATAATGCAGTTACATAAAGATTATAATAATCATTCATCTGAATTAAGTATTAGATCAAATTTATGCAAACTTACATTGAAATGTATTGCATCTGAAGGTATTGTTCGTGTGCCGTCATTAACAACAATTAATGGTATGTTCGGCAGCAACGCAGATTTTGCAGCCTTCGCCACATCAGATGCAATTTCCGCGGCAGTGATAATAGCTTTCACGTTAGATATAGATATCTGTTTTGATATTTCACCTGAAAACGCAAAATTACGCAGATCTATATATTTAGTATACTACACATATATTGTATGTAAGTTCATAAACCTTAGTTAATATTGATTGAGCTTTATGGAAAAAATTAATTTCGATTAGACAATATTACTTACTGATAGTGTACTGAGGATTGACAGTTGTTACAATTGCGTCTGCTTCTAAACAAGCAAGTAATGCAATAGGAGTTTCTGGCAAATTTGGTAATATAAGTGCTACTACATCTCCACTCTTTATTCCTAATTGTAACAAACTTCTTGCTAAATAATTGGAATTATCCCTGGCTTGCCCATACGTATATTTTCTACCAGTTACAGCACATTCCTACAATATTTAATGTGCAACATAAATAAACTAAAATATAAATATGCATGTAACATTCAAAATTTATATACATAAATATAAATAATGTACTATTTAACGTACCACTGCTATCTTATGACTGTGCTTGTTCACATCTTTCCAGACATATTCTGGTAATGTAATTTCCGGGTATGTTATGTCTTCGTAAGGGGAACATATAATTTGTTCTCCATTTGTGCCTTTTAATATTTTAAGTTTAGATGCAGTCGATAAATACCTTAGATTAGATGAGGAACTTAAAATCCTTCGAATAAGAGTAGTCATTTTTTCGTTCAATGAAATTTTAATTTCATTCAAAGAGTTTCAAAGTCATTTATAATTTCGAGGATCAGTTATATTAACTTACAATTTTCGTGATTACGAAGTCGACAATTTTCTGAAATCAACAACATAACTATGATTCAGCAATTTTTCATTAATATTCTGTATAATTCATATGGATGGTTTTTAATTTCTGTATTATTTTTCTAATATTGCATATGTCTTTTTTACTTGCATTAAAAAAAATATCAATTACCAATAAGAAAAATGGTGTTTGGAAACAATAAAGTAGCAGAAAGCCAAAAGTAATTCCTATTTTTTCCAGTGTAGAGATAATATCGTAGTATTATAAATTTTTATTTCTAAAATTGTACTTCGAAATTAATTATACATACCTCTAGTTCATAAAATTTCGAGTCTATAATTTGGTTCGCAAATGATACTTCCTTATTAAGAGTTCAACCTTCACCTCCTCTTAAATCTAGTGAATCAAGCTTTAACTCTATTTATAGGCTGAGTCTAAATGCACTACAGAAGCACAATGCACCCTCACTTAATACAGGAAAGAATTAAATAAAAATATTTTGATTGATGAGCGACTCCATCGACACGCACAACACTTCCATTCAAAGTCAGGTAACCGACTGTAACCTGTAGAATGTATATTCTCCTAACTTGTAGTTTGACCCCCACCAGTGAAACAACGCTAATAACAGAAGATAGAAGTTCAAAACAGAATGATGTGCACAAAATTGCCTTATCGAACGCAATTATCAGTATAATTATAGATAATAAACATTTGTTTCAATAAATATGCATTTTGTAAAAAATACTTCTTTTCATATATATATATATATATATATATATAT